>JACVBY030000656.1:0-600000 GCA_017589505.3 Metroxylon sagu
TGATGCAAAGCTATGTTCCCCTGGATTTGGAAATGGATGATGCGTCGATTAGAGTGGAACGATTGGCAAATATTCTGCGGTGCTTTTGTTGCCAGAGTTCTAACGTTTGAAAGAGGAAATGGTGCATGTAGAGAATGAGGAGGGTTGCTTGTTGCATGGTGCTTGTAATAGCTATTTCTTTTTAATACTTTTCCCATCCCATTCCTTTTGTTCTTATGATCCTTAAGAACAGGTGATGATGATGTATTTTCCTAAAAAACGAATATATTGGAGTCTGACAGAAGATATGGACTTTGGGGATCATTTTCATTTAAATCTTGTGCCGTAGAGATGAATATGGCTCTCTGCGTTAAGACTTGTTTGATTCTTATCGCTGAGACTCTTTCCAAGTGCATGAAATTCTGGAGAATCATCTTACTGATGCATAAGCTTAGGCTGACAGGAGGTCTGACACCAGATCTGTGGAAGGTGTCGGGTGAAACACCCCCTTGTAGAATTTTTCCTCGATTCTTTGGTGCTTGGATTGGAGTTGTGATCCACAGTATACTTCCTTTTGATGAGACAAGCATATGTTGATGATGATGACCCAATGATGAGAGCTATCTGAAATGGACAACACATATTTATGGGTTGTATTGGAAAGCCATAATTTTCTTACTGTGGAAGAGCTTTCTGTTTTTTGAATATTCATGGCCTCATATTGGTCTGGCCTTTATAATTTATATGTTGCTTTCTTCCATCTCTGTAGTGTTTTGTCATTCATTTGTTGAAACGTTGATTTAGAACTGAACATTGATTGTCATTTTGCAGCAGTAGTGACAGCTCTTCTGACAGCGAATACAAGACATCAAATCGTCCAAGGAAGCACAAACATGATGAAAGATCAAAGAAGGTGCACCCCAATATTTGCATGTTTGGATATTTGTTATTAGCACCTCTATTTTCAAAGTTTCTCAAGAATTATATACATTTCTTTAAAGTTATTATTGACATTTTTGTTGTTAGACCAAGGATAAAGACCAAAGCAAGAGGCACAAACATCACAAAGAGAAGCATAAAGAGGTAGGTTATTATGTTGTCTCTTGGTTTTTTTGGGGTAAATGTCTGCGTGTTTTTAATTGCCCTTCAGCCTTAGTGAATCATTTGGGATATTGGCACATTTGAGCTTCTGATGTCTTACTTAGCTTAAATCTGCTTGTAAAATGGGAGATGAAGGTGCATAACAGATGTAGGCATTTGAAGATTAATGGCATAGATTATTCTATCTTTGATCCATGATAACCAAGTTAATAGTTAACAATATTGCTTTGGTAAAATTCTTGCTGCCTCAAAGTAGAATTGTCATCCTCCATACTTGTGCATCTTCATTTTGATTGTATATCAATAGGAAGCAGCTGGCTTGTAGTAGTGTTTTCAAGGTTTTTTAACTTGTAGCAAATGATCCTTATATTACTTGCTGCCTGTTTCTGGGTTGGCTCTTTGACATTGGAGCTGGGGTCTGTAAATGGGTAATTGGATGTTGGATTGGCTTGCTTTCTGTCATGTTGGCTTGGTGATTTTTGGCTATGGGAGCTATATATAGAAGCCACAGCCTAAGCAGTGCAGCAGTCCTGTCCAGCTTTCAAAGGTACTTGAAATCGGCAATCTTCATTTCTGTCTTTACAAGGTTTCCAATGAGTTCTTTTTATTTAAAGAGAAAGTTCTTATATTCTTCAGTTTCTTGGCCGTGACAAAGAGGATGATGTTCGACGTAGTGCTGTGTCTGGAAAAAAGGTGCAGACTTTTCTATGTTGATATATTGCTCTAAATTATTTGGAGATCAAATTATTCCTAGACTTCTCATTTTTTTTGTTTTTTGTAGATTATGTTGAAGCTGGAGAAAACAAAGGAAGACAAGTTGGCAGAAAACAACCGCAATGAATTGTTGAAGTTTCTGAATGCTAGCTATGATTGATAAGTGGTGATGGTGGCATCATAATTGTGCAAAATTGAAGAAGTGTTGGAACAAACTGTTATAAAACTAGTTGCTGCATATAATTCATTACAATCCACAAACTTCTTCAGAAAGTGTATGCACGTTCTGTTTCCTTTCTTATTTGTGGAGCATTAAATTGTACTTTATCTCGCTTGCCGCTGTCTTTTATGAATTTTTTTTTTTTTTCATGTGTGGTATAACTGTCACATGGATTATTCCATATTCATTTTTTAAAAAACTTTATTGTCTATTGTGATTCAGAGTTCTGTTTTGCCACTTTGCATTTATTGAAAAGGAAAAAAGAGAAACTTGCAGCTTTACTATCTTGTGTAGCACCAACACTGGCATTTAACAGCCCACAGACCATTATTGTTAACTGCATTGATTAGCTTGATCTGCTAACTTGTAAAAAGATGTTTGTAATTTGTTGTGATTTGCTCCATGTTGGATGTGTATCAGATGATTGTTTTGAGTTGTAGTGACTTGCAAGGTGAGTTGTGCTATTTCTGTACTTCTTGTTGTGATGATATCAGATGCTTTGATTGACTAGACCAAATATTGTGAGTTCAAAATCAACATTTGAGGTTCCTAGTGTTTGAGGATTTGCACTGTCTATTTATATGGAATGTGAGTGAAAGTTGAGGCCGTTTTTTGAGTGGTGTCTAAAAAGAGCTACCAGTTGTAACAGTCTTTTGTCTCCGAGGAGAGTTTGGTACTCCGCTATTAGATTCCCCACTGCTGTATTGAGGAGAAGAAACTTGCTTGTTGTGAGTTTTCATGCTCTATATCTACCAAAAAAGCTTCAGAATTGTTTTGGATGGTGGGTTGTTTGAATTTCTTTTGACTACTCAATTGAACAAATTTGAAATATTCATATTTTAGTATGCAGAAATGATTCTCCAAGAAGTATAATAAGGGTTGCTTTTGAGTTGTGCTGAAGTTTTGATGACTTTCCACAAAGATGGAACTTGATCTAGTATGAAGGCAAGGAAACTTCCATTTTTCTCTCTAAATCGCACTTAGTGCTTGTTTTTTATTTTAAACTTGTGGATGTTCTATGTACATGGCTTATGGACCTCTCTTTGCTATATTGGAGTTCTTTATGCTGATAAGAGTTTGGTTGATACCTTCGTTTCACTTAAAATAAGTTTGAAACGATGAGTGCATAAAACAAGTTTCACTAGTTTTGGGTAGGAGATATCAAGTGCTTGAACCAACAAAGTTCAACCAATTAGGACAGAAGATGTACCGCACCTACATGGGTTACTATCTATTGGATATAATAGTTGAAGTTCTTTATTTAAATTGTTAGAAGCCCTACAAATTGTTGGAGCATGTTTTTCCTTGTTATCTGGGTCTATACATAATATTATTTGTTTATCACCTTCTTTTGAGTGTGTGTGTGTGTGTTGTGTGTTGGCGGGGGTAAGTCTTTTCACATAAGCCTAACTACCTTCGCTTAGGCAGCTACAGATCAGCAGAAGAGAGTGTGAAGTTTAGAAGAAGATAGCTTTCTATTAGAGTAGGGGAGGATTACTAGTATCTTGAGAGGCCTTTAGTTCTCTCTCTCTTTGGGAGCTCTCTCTCCTCCTTTCTTGCCTTTTTCACAAAATGGGACCCCCTCTTCCTTTATACAAATTTATACAATAATAATGGACAAGTTTCTCTCTCTTTTAGAGAGTAGTAAGGGATTAGGTTGGCTAGATCTACGTTGCTTATTACAAATTTATATAATAGAACCCTTAAGAACTAAGGACTAGAAACCTCTAGAAGGCTTTAGAATAGGATCGTACCCTCTTTAGAGTTCCGAAGGATTTTGGATTAGGATGGGATCATCTTAGAGTTTGAGCGAATCTGACTCCACCTGAACATGGGTGTAACAAATAGCTATTTAATCGACATGCATTGCCTTTGTATCTGTTGGCACATTCTTCTACCATCTCTACTCCAACATTGCCACTGTCACCAACGTCTTCGCATTGCCGCATGATTGAGCCTCGTAGTCCTCCTTGCAACTGATTGAAGGTCGTTGGTGGCAAAGCTGTCAAGCATGTGGAGGTCGGCAGTGTGGGTTCCAGGAAAAATAAAGAGGGCCTTGATGCAGAGGATGGCTGCCATATTTGTAGGTTTGGTTTGGCTCTTGTAGTGCTATTGGTTCTCTGTTTTAGACCTTGTTAATGATGGAGAGGCTTTGTTAGTGAGGAAGAGGGAGTAGAGGCATGCAACTGAATTGGAAGGAGCTAGACATTATGGGGATAACTGGTTTCGTGTGCTTTGGGTTTTGTTAATGCTCGGTGGACAAGATGGCCGTTGGGAGAGCGATGTGGCTTGGAATGTTAACAAGAATCTAGTTTCCAGTTCCATACAGAAATTTTCTTGCACCGTTGGCAATGCTATATGGCAAAAGGTGAGCAGTGTAATTCATATTTTTCGTGTGATTTATGAGTTATTGTAGTGTGGTGAAAAAGCACCAATCCTTTGAGGCTTGCTAATAGTGCAGGATAGCTGTTCAATAATAAGGTTTGTCTTTGTAAACAGATAATGTTTCATGTTCAGATTTAAGGTGTTTTGTTAAATATTTTGCATAAATAATTCTTGCATTATTTTTTGTGAAACGACTGGTGGCAATTTTTATAATTTTGTCTGTCGGTGAGGGAGCTCCCTGCTGTTTCTTCTCTGGTTATGTTCTTTGTTTTTTGGGGTTCAATTTCTCATAATAACGTTTTGCTTATGCTTTTCTGTTTCTGGTGGTTTTCTAGTTTCCTAATATTTCTTACTTTATGGATCTTCTCTTCAGAAATATTTCCTACGTATGAGGTGGCTGAAATTATCATTTGACTAAAAGCTTCTACTCCACACTGCTTTAACAAAATCTGAAGTATTCATGGAAGGGGCTACGTGAGCTTCTTGAACCGGGAAGCGGAAATTGTTATTCTAAAATATGGATCTTACCATGTGAGAATGCTGTCTAATCTCCTTACCTGCTATTTTCTTGTGAGTTGTTACTGTTAATATTAAGCCTCAATACCTAGCAATTGCTGGAACTCCATTGATGGAGCATGGTAGGAGATCAGACAGATTGCTACTTGAGGTAGTTTCCCCTAAAAAAAAATCCACTGCATCTGTGAGAGCCCATAGGTCTAATCTCCCTTGAATATGAGGGCAAGGGAAAATGGTCTAATTGAATGTACATGGGAGAGAAGGAACTACTCTGTATAATTTGGGTTTAATGATAGCTTGTTCGCATTTGGAGGAAGATATCAAAACTCATTGGATTGCAGCTTTGAAATAGTCCTACGATGGATACCTACCATCTGATGGTAGGTAATGTGTATGTTTTGACTAGATTCATTGGAAACAACTGATAGAATTGGTTCTGATCTGGTAACCCAAACTTAGTTATTTGACCGAGGAAACTGTTTTGGTTCGTCCTATCGAGAATATCTGTAGTTTAGTTGATGTCTGTCATTGCTTTAAAACCATGAAGCTAAGATCAAGGCGCATAGGCTACTTCTGTGTCACATAGCGCTTATCCTTGGCCCTGATCAAAACTAAACCACACCATAATAATTTTAGGCCGTATCAAATGTTTGTGACTAACTGACTATGTTAACTTACACAAAGCCAAAGCCACTGAATTAAGAAGCACACCAACCCGTGCTTTAAACGTTACATGCAACTCTCCAACAACAAAATTTCCACCTTATGGCTCACAAGCAGCATAGACAAAAAGGATTAGAAAGTTTAGAAAATTAAGAAAAATTAAGAAGCAAGACAAGGTGAGATGACAATCCAATCTCCAGCAACCACAGCTTTAGATAAAAACTAGTAGTCATGTACATTATTGGATGATTAAGATACAGGATGCCCTCTCTTGATCCTAGAAGTCATTAAAATATTAAAAAAATAGGCACCGTACATTGTCTACATGTATGAAAGTTTGCTGAGCTCCCTGTGGTATGGTCTTCTTTTGGTCTATGATCTCTTCTTATGGTCTATGCAACCTTAAACGAAGGATTGTTGAGAGAGAGAGAGGGTGAATTTGGTTTGCATGAATGGTTGATCGCCAGATTATCGAAACTGCTGTTATAAATGGAACCAGTTCTGAGAAAAAAAATGCAGCCCGAAATCTTTTGTCTGATGATATCAAGTGTTGATGGAAATCCGTCAAAATTGCTCTGAGATATTTTAATAAATAAAGCATCTATTTTGCCAGTTGAATATAGTACTCAACAATCTTTTTTTTAAAAAAAAAATCCTCACTGATAAGGTTAGTTATATATGCATGTTAAACCATTTATTCATTGGCTATTCTTACCTTACAAAAACGTTGTGGAAGAAGCTCCTCATAAACTTTTCTGATAATAAAATGTATAAAAATACCTTAAAATAAGAGGATCATCATCATAAGTAATATATCTCGACTCAAATGGCTAATTTATGATGTATTGTTAATATTCCTTTCATAAGGATGTCCTAGGTGAGGAGGATACAGTATACTTCTGTTAATTTGAATCGCTTATGAATTGGACTCACCAAGTTCACTTAATATATGGTGTTAAGGAAATCTCCTCCAGAAAATGTGATAGAGCTCTAGTTTCATCTTCATTGCAGCCCTAAGAACAAAACCCCTCAAAACCCCAATCTAGTTACCAGAAGTATTCCTTCCTAGCATAATACCTTAACTTCTGGTTTATTTTAATTGGATTGCTTTTTTTTATTATTTTTCTAGTAAGAAAGAACCATTCAGCTTACACATTTCGAGGATGAGAAATTTTTCGATCATCAGCTTTTAAAATATTACATATCTCATTTGATGGTCGACCCAGACCAAAACTTAAAAAGTAAGAAGAGGAGGCTGCTATAGTCACAAAAATATTTGCCACCCGATTTTTCTCTCGAAAAGTGGAAGATACGAAGAACTGACCCATCAACGGATAGAGACAAGCTTTGATGCTACAGAGTAGGGAATGCTGGCAAGAGAAGACCTCATGAATCCAATTAACCATTGTCATTGAGCCACCTTCTATAATGAAGCTATGGTTCCAAGAATTGGAAACAATGTGTGAAATATCATGCCATACACAAGATATAACTCTGCATAAGGAACAGAGGAAGTAATCAAAGAAACAACACCAGCAATAAAAAAAAAAAAACAACCGTTTTCATCGCGAATAACATAGCTCGCCCTGATAGATTGAGCATGAATAGAGCCATCAAAATTTAATTTTAACTACCCTAATGGTGGGGGATGCCAAGAAACAAAGGTAGGAGAGCTCCATTCTAAAGAAGTAGAGAAGGAGCAGGACCCTCAGAGCCAACATTTAGCCTCAAGCAAAATACTTCAGGCACTTGGATGTTTGCTCTGAAATAAGCCCTCATTCCGACTTGGCCATAAGAAAAATAGGATATAAAGGATTAGTATTTTCCTGAGGCCTGGTCCAGCAAGAAACTTATGCTCAGGGCTATGAAGAACCATCGTCCTCACGACGCCCACCTAAACCTACAGGTTGACGCTGCCCTCGTTTAGAACCTTTCTCAGACCGGATGTCCTCATCCATCTGGTTTAAAGACACAATCGCCTTAAAGTTGGACTCCGGTAGAAACCCCACTGAATAGTTCACCATTCGGTTCCTCTTCCATGCACGGAGATTCGAAATCAATTGACTTGGCTATAAAACCTCAGACTTGGACCCAGTAGAAGGAGAAACCGAAGTTTTGCCACCCCTATCATTTGGTTGAATTCATGCTGCTGACCGATATTCTCGCCACCCACTTCATTAGGAAAACCGCTTCCATTACCAGGAGGCAAAGGATCTCGGTCAACTCGTTGATGAACATGGGAGGAGGCTTCGGGACCAGCTTGCTGCTATGACTTACGTTTTGACTCTCAACCGTGACCATCTGCACCAGGATGCCTGGCAAATGTAGATCTCTATGACCTCGCATCAAGCCAAGGACCATATAACAGTCGACCACTCAGGGATTCAGATTGAGCAATTAGATTTAATTGGGTAAACCCACAACCAGAAACACTATGCCTAACCCTTCCTTCCACATGCAAAACAAAATAAGGTATATACCCTCGTAGGTGAAGGATTGCCAAAACAGAGTGTCATCGTCACTGCATGAAATATCTACGACAGGAACAAAAGAATCCTCCCATTCATGAGTCTTCTGTAGACACCTTGACAAGATCATCTTCACTATGGAATTGGAAAACAAAATGATCGGATCCAATTGGACAGACTTCAAACTCAGCAGCAACCAGTGTCCATCTTTCCTTGAGACTATGGCCTAGAAAATCCAACCCCAGGCGCTGTCCCATGGTACGATCAATTAAGACTAATTTTCATTCCTCCCTACCTAAATCAATCTCTGTCCTTGAAAAAGTAATCTTCCTATTGAAATGCTTGCGCAGGGATTCCATCTTCTCTTCAAAGACTCTGTTCAACTCCGTTGAGCAGCAAAGATGCAGGAGCTCACCCTTAAGTCATCTCTGCCCAAGAAGAAGAGGGCTTTCTCAAAGGATTGTTCTCACCACTAGCAACTGACGAAGAACTAAGAACCCTTGCCAGCATCACCGCCAATAGCCTTGAATCGCTTGTCAATCTACCCACCTGAGAAAGTCTCAGCCATCAGGCTGGAGATGACACAAACACCTTGAAACAAATAAAACACAAATGTGTAAAAAATGTTAAAAGAGTGGTTCTTATTCTTCAGGTCCTAAATTCAGCTATTCCCTCAAACTGTGCCCTGACTCAATTCATAGAAGAGGATGCCCAATGGCGTTTAGCCACCAAACATGCTTAAGAAAGCGTAGCATTTCCTGTAAATTTGTTAGAAGTTCCTTCACGGATTTCAAAGGAGGCGAGCACAAAATAATAGGAAAGTGCTATTTACTAACAGCAAAAATTTTAATTCAAAAGCTCCACGCAATAAATAAATAAAAAAAAATTAAGGTTCTCCCATAAAATATAATAAAATAATAACAAAGTAGTAAATAAACTTAGAATTATTACATCTCTCCATGGCTTGTTTTCTTCGGCTCACTTCTATATAAGCTTGGAAAAGCATCTAAAACAGACAAGTAATCCTGTGGTTTATTTCATCAGTCTTTTCCTTTTTTTCTACGTTGAACCCCATGATGGTCTCGGCCTTTTTTTTTTTTTTTTTTTTTTCGCCATGGTATCTATTAAAGTTAGGCAATTTCTGGTTTTCAAGAAAATAAAAAAAAAGGGGTCAGCTGAACCTTATCTCTCATCAATAACCTAGGGTGGAAGTGGTTTCGGACTGCCTGAAGCCCAATTTTCTGAACTTCAAGCCGAACGGGAGATCAAAATTAAAACCAATATTAATTTCAAGCCCGAATTAGGTCTGATTGATTGAATATTTATATAATTTTAGTTCATACAAAATTAAATTTATGTATTTATTGTCTATATAAGCAGTCATTTAATATATGCTTTAATCTTATCTAAGCAAATAACTTATATGCCTAAATAAATGCAAAATCAGATAGGCTCAATGTTTTGGCACAAATGAACTAGCTTGGGTCAGTGTAATAGGTTTTGGGTTGGGCTCAAACATAAGCTCAAAAAGCTTCAAACCTAAATTAGCCAAAAATTTTCGAGCCTCATGATCCAAAACCCAAAAAAAAATGCTGACGGGCCCGACTCGACCTAGCCCACTTCCAGCCATACCTGCGCGCACCTACTAAATACTTCCTTGTTTCTCAAGTATCACATCCATCCTTTTCTAAAATATAACACAGGGCAGCAATCACTTCATGGTACAAAACTTGTCCCGCAGAGAATTCGTGCCCGTTTAGAACCCATTTACCAGATTCCAGGATCATCCAAACTCACGCCATCATTCTCATGGGAGAAGAGAAATATGAGTTGAGTTCCTCTGACTCACCAAACAAAAAACACCACAAAGTCTCTAATAAAAGCTTGCAGTATGTTAAACAACCATCTCATGGTTTGAATAAACAAAACAGACAAAAACCAATGATCCATGACTTCCCACTCACAACTATCCTGCAATTCAAAATATGGTTTGTCCCTAAGCATTACTTGCAGTTGATTTTCACTTTGCCTTTTTGGAAGCCCTGCAACAGAAAAACAGCATTAACCAATTGTCCAGTAGATATTAAAATAGCAGAGTAAAAAGACCAGGCAAAAATCCCTACGCTGCGGGTTGAGCCACGGGTGCTGCAACTGGTGCTCGCTCTCCAGGACCCTATGCACATAAAAGACCAACATAATGCAAAAATAAGAACATAAGAAGTAGTTGGTTTGCCATCCTAGTAGATTTAACATATTGCGAAAACCAAAATTTGTTACAATGCATGATATAGCATATCAAGAGTAAGTGATTGTTCGATCTTTTCATGTTAGGTAGAAAAACCTACATCCATGGAAGCAAATTCTTGTTTGGATTGCTGAAGGTTGTTAAGGATTTAGGACTACTAGGACAAGCATCAAATAGTTGCCAGTAGAGATGCGTAAAGCAGTCTAAGGTTGTCTGGCAATTATTTTTGCATTTTCACTCTATGACTCAGACAAGCAAGATGTTGAACGCTCCAATGGAAGATGGGCCTCATAACAAAGCTGCAATGCCGACTGCCCCTCGGTGATCAATAAATCCAGCTCAGCAAGATCATCTGTAATCTTAAAACACTCCTCTTTACCTCAACTAATTTATCTGTTAATGGTTCCAAAGGTCAGAATTTAACTTTCTTTCATCGTAACCTTTTGGAAAACCAACTTTCTGACATATGTGCGAAGGTTAGTGGTGTTCATTATACGTGTTGCGACTGCTTTAAGATTGAAAACTTTATGTGGTGAGTGCAATTAAATATGTCTATGAAGAATCCATACAACTGAAACTTAGGCTGCTATCCTTATCACACAAATTTCCTGGAGAGCATTTTATGATGACTATCTAGCATCAGGTCCAGTAGAATCTAACAAGCCTGCTCTTGTGAGGCTATTGCTAATGAACTGAAAAGTAAAAGTCATATCTTGGATTAGAAAACCTTAATTTTGTTCATCAGACAGTTGAATCCACAGCTGAACAAACAGATGGATAAAACTTTATCTCACCTGAGCCAACCGCTCCTCTCTCCTGGCAATCTTCCTTTCCCTGCTTGCCTTGCTCTTTGCCCGCTTCGCTTCAAACTGATCAGATAAGGTCTTCTCTCTTGCCTTCTCAGCTTTGGACTTGTGAATGCTCTCCATCAGCACCCTCTTGTTCTTAAAGACATTACCTTTCACTTTCATATACATGTCATGATACATATGCTTGTCGATCTTCTTTGACTCACGATACTTCCGCAGCAAACGCCTGAGAACTCGCATCCTCCTCATCCAAAGGATCTTTGTGGGAAGCCTAGCTTCTCTTGTACCCCTGCGCTTACCTGCAGCATTTAGAAATATTGATGAACAAAACTAACTCAAAGTTGGATATGCACTGTACATTTTCATTCAGTACAAATATACCATATCCAGAATGCCGTCCTTTCCTCTTTGCCTCCAATGCTCTCCTTGCACGAGATCTTGAGTGAATCTTCATGGGCTTCCTAATGATAAATCCATCCTTCACCAGTTTTCTTATATTCTGGCCTGCATTGACAAGCATTGAAATCATTCAAGATCAAGATCACAAAAACTATTCCAACACCAAGTAAACATTTAATTACTTAATTACATCATAAACAGCAAAAAGACAAACTGACCTACAATAAAATTCAACTAGGCCTACAAATCAGTAGGAGAAGATGCATACGTATCAAAGATCTGTATATAAGCCTGTAATTATTGCTCAAACCAGAAAAAATGGATCTTCAGCTTCTAGTAGAGACATGATGTCAGTTCTTTAAATGCAACAACATTTAAAGATCAGAACTCTCTCTTACATTATCCCCCTACAATAAGGCCACCATGAAGAAAATAATGAAACCTCATAACCACAATGATGAAGGAAGCAGGACTCTAGAAGGAGAAGAAAGGAGGTAGCTGGTCAAAAAGGATAATGAGATCTGCAAACACATTTCTTCTTTTTTCCTTTTTCTAAGAACGGGCAGGGGATTGATGAAAAAAAATATTGAAAGAAATAAGAAGAGATTTAACATCAAATTAATTGGAAAATTGAAAACAAACCCATAATTTGATCATGCATTCCTCTAGACCACATCTCCATACAAAGCATCCAAAGAGAGAAAAGGGTGTATTAGTTAACACAGTGACAATATTTAAATTAAAAAACCCAAACTTTCAATGGCAATATTTAAATCAAAAAAACCAATCTAGATGATGTATCCAGATCATGTATCCATTTAAGATGATACAGTGATTCCATTAGCCTCTGAATCTTATCCTCCACCATGAGATAGTCAACATGCATCATCCATGCTACTCCTAGACAACAAAAAAGAATCTTTTGCCAAAAAATGAGCAAAAAAGCTATTTGGTACAAGAAAAGTTCATAATATGGTCTTAAACTGATATTTTATGACAAGACTTGATATACTTTTCTCAATATACCAAAAGTTCTGTAGATTTAACAAAATCACATCACATCTTGCATGATGAAAGAAAGCATTTTGTAGACCAAACCCAACATCTTGACATTTCCTACTTAATTTGGACACCCCAAAATATAAATGGTAGAGTAGATCTAGAAATCCACTAGCCTAATAGTGCAACAAATTATAACCTATATAAAGTAATACAAAGCAACGGGATCATTTCAAAAGAGCTTTGATAGAACTAATTTTTGAAAGTTACCTGTCACAATCCCCCCCGCCCTGAAAAGAGAGAGAGAGAGAGAGAGAAAGGAGCCAGATAAGGGCTCATATTGCTCTACACAGCAAGTTTTGAGGTCAATCTAACTTGCACTGGTGGGGAAAATATCACATTAGATCTGCCAACTTGAAAACATAATTTGAGAAAAACGAGAATTAGCCTCAGACACGTCTTTTAACTTATCAACTCATTTGAGTCATAAATGACAAGGTCACTTGTTCAAAATCTGCTAATATTTTATCGAAGAGAGCAAAAATATTCTTTTAGAGCATTCAAAAAATAGCTTATGAATCACTGCTTAAATGCATAACAGAAATGATAAAATTACAGGACTGATTCAAAATAAATATAGGAACAGAGAAAAATAGCATATTGAGCATCAATTATAGACACGGCAGAGTTCGCCGAGCTATGCTATTCATAACGGCCAAGCAAAGATTCTGCACTGAAAAATTATGAAACATATCAGGAAATCTAGAAATGTCCAAAAGCAGTAGTTAAGATAATCGATTCAAAAGATTATACTGCTATTCTAAGTTTCCTCTTTGCAATTATTCATTCAGAAAAGAGCATCAGCATGACGAGAAAAGAACATCTTGTCCATAATCAAATAATAAGCCCGTAAAAAGATAAAGAATCTCCACAACATGATCGTTAAACCTGATAATCCCGACATCCCAACTCCTTACGACAAACTCTACCTTCAATCATGCAATGTATAAAATCTATACATAACAAATATGAAGTGATTTGTTCGATTTAAATTATTCTAAACATAAACTACCGACAACAAACCAAATCCCAAATCCCACAATCATACACATCTCGAGAAAGCATAGATTTTCGAGTAAATCAAGCGTATAAATCTATTTAGAAAAGCAAAAAAAAAATAAAAATAACAGCAGACTAGTGAAAACAAAACAAAATCGCCGTGACGGCCTGATCTACAAACGAGCATCAACGATGATCAAATGGGTAAATACAAACCCTAAGGTTCGAATTCATGGATTATAGATTTCAATCGGTAGGAAGGGAAGGAAGTAAACGATAGCTTACGAGAGTTGGCCATGGAGATCTCGTTGACTTCATTGGGATCTAGCCAGACCTTTCCCCTCCCGCACTTGAGTACGCTCGCGGCGAGCCGCTTCTGGAGCTTCAGAGAAACCATCTTCGTCCTCCCTTTTCTCCCCTCGCCGCCTCTGTCTCCGCCAAAGAGGACGTGAGACGCCTGGAGACGAGGATTTATATACCTTATCGCCTTCTAGGGTTTCTCGGTATTGTGCACAGCGTACAGCGATTAGATGGGCTGGACTGGCCTGTAAATGGGCTTGGGCTCGTCCCTTGGATTGGTCCAACCCACTGAAGCTAACGTGTTCCCCGCGGACTACTGGTTTGCACAAACTTGAGATACCGCATGAATATTTTTTAATTAGATTTAGATTGAAATGCTGCTCCAACTTCATAAACAAAGTTGTTAACAATTAAAGCTCGCATAGATGTGTGTTACAAGCGAGCTTTGTTCTTGTTTAAACTTCAAGTTGGTATTATAAGATCAATATAAGCTTCTCAGCAAGTTGGTGATTTTTTTTTTTTTTTTCTTCTTATATTTATAAGAGAAGAAGGAAACTCATTGGCGTTATAATTATACCTATTTAAATTTTTGGATGCACAACTATTAATCAAAATATTAATATATATATATATATAGTGATCAAGAGGTGACCTCTGGGGCAAGTATTTTAAGTTGATGAGTTTCTCAGAAGTTGATTATAATGGTAATTACATGGCAAAAATATATGCGGATAAAACTAGTTAAAAAAAATGCTCAGTAACACAAACTGCGACCCAATTTATATGGTCAATGTGAAATTTTTAATGAATTAGTCTTTTTAAATAATCTAGCAATTACTCATGCAGCAAACATGTATATCTATCATATAATTTTGATGACTACATATGATACATTTGGTATGATGCTTTCATATTTAACCATATTTGTTACAAATTCTAATGAAATTATGTCATAGTACTTTACAATTTTGTTATATATAAACTAACACCTTTAACATTTTTAAGATGTTGGAAGAAACAGAGGATTCACATAATTATGTAAGGATTTTAATTCTAAATCATGAATTATTATATTTTAAAAGTCTAAACATTCTTGCCATGTCTGTTGGTCTAGTTAGTTTGATGCCACAAATTAAATTTATTTTTTTATAAATATCTTTCTTTCTTATAATATCTATTTTTGAGTGCCTACTGCTACTTTTTGTTGTTATTCTCTTTAAATAGCTACTTCTCACCGTTTATATTTGTATGATTAGATCGAAGAAGGTTTCATTCCAGAGAGGGGTAAAAAAATATTAATATGAAAAGATCAATAATGATGAACAGCTAGATGAAGTATAAGCAATCGAATAAAGCCCAACAAAACCTAGTTATTTATCTAATTTTAAGATGGAATTCTCACTTATGTTTTATTTTATTTAATCTCATCTTTTTATTTGTATTTTAAAAAAATTATAAAAAATATATTTAATTTGATTGGACATAAGTGGATGATAATGTTTTTTTAAGTTTATTTTATGTCATTTCTTTTATTTTAAGATAAAATATGAAGAAATATATTTAATTTGATTGAATATAAGTATATGATAATGCCAAACTAATAATTAATTATTTACTAGTTGGAAAAAAATGATAATTGGCCGTTTAACTAATAAAATAAAAATGTAAAAATGTTAAGATAAGTCCACATCATTAAATTCTTTATAGAAGGGTGAGATAAATTAACCACATAATTTTATTTTTTTTTCATTACAAAAATACTATTTCTTACCTTTTTTTTCACTCTAATGACTTCTTACTCCTCTTTTCACTTTTAAACAAATCCTAAAATATAGAATGCAAACATAATGATTATCAATGATCAAGTATTAATGGAAGCTTCTCTAACATAATAAGCTTATCTACAATTTCTTTTGCTTTATATTTACATACATACGTACGTACATACATACATATACACATATATATTTGTGTATAGATTAATTATTTGCTATTGTCTGCTTTTTTGTTTGATGTGTTATCTTGGTGCCTTTTAGAGTTGCTCTTACCTTTAAGTATATTTTTTCATAAAAAAATAAATCAACACATTGTCACTATAATTTTCATGAAAATATTGAATCATCTAGTGCAATTGGAAGGCTTGTTGGTGGTCATGTGTTGTTGTCAAAAATAATTATCAATTTACATTATAAGAAGGAAAAAAGACTTTAGCCGTCCTTCTTTTGCATATTCTAATTGACTTCAAAAACATGTTTGATGATGTCAAGCATTTCATGTAGGATATCATCAGTTATATATAAAATTTTATCTTAAGAACAAAGGATTAATCTATCTTAAAGATATAAGGTTGTAATTTTTATCAATTTTCATCTTATATTATATTTATTCCTTTCTTCCCTTCTTTGTTATTCAGTTACTTTTCACTAATAGATTTTAAGTCGTTTTACTAAGCGTTTAAGGCTTTCTCTAATCTTACTATTTAATTTGGAATTATTACCCAAGGCACTATGGACCTAAGCATTTGGATAAGACTTATAGACGTAAGGATCTAGTTTAACAATTAAAAAAAAAGATGCATTACAGCAAGCAACATGATTAATGTTTTCCCAGATGCTCTAATTGCAAAACCATTTGTCAACCCGAGTAATATTTTAATTCACAACACAATGTATTTGGTTGATTTCAACATTGTCGAGGACATGGTTCATCCTCACTGAAACTTACTCTGATTGTGAGCCTGTCTTGTATTTGCTTTTCAATGTTTAAAGCTATGTAAATGTGACCGGCTGAAGTTGCTTCTATCCACTATTTAGTATGCTATCATCTATACTCTCTGTTAGTAGCCACAACTAACAATTAACCTCCTGGATTCGATTTCTTAATCTGAAATTAGCACATCAACTGGCAAATTTTAATGCTTCATCTGTTGAGCCTCCCTTAGGACGGCATTCAGTACATTGGTTGTTGATTGCCTCTGGTGACTCACGATGTCCTTTGTGGATTTGTTATACAGGTTCTTAATGCTGATTCTAGCAGGCCATGAGTGCAGGCACCTCCTAATTCAAAATTATTTCTTTGATACGATGCCAAGGAAGATGATCACAAAGGACACTCATCCTCCCTAAACATAACACCATCAAAGTCCCACTTTAACTGTTCATGTATAAACCAAAACAAAAAATAAAAAAAAGTAAAACAAGCTTTACCTTTCCTATTATACTGACCAAATCTACTGGGTTTTAGTAGTCTAATAAGGCCACCCTTGAAATTTGAGGCATGATTCCTTTCTTCAAAAAAATATTTTACAACAATCTTCTCCTTTTGATTTGTCTTGATGTAACAATTTTGATGAATTAATCAGTGTTACTGCAAATATTTGACTTTATTTTCTAAATATATCATTTTGATCTCATACTATTTGTTATTAAATTAGTCTTTGAAGGCAGACACTAGTATTCTAAGATGTTAGTGATATGTTGGTCGTATATTAACTCTTTAGCTTCTTTTATCCACGCAACAATGAGAAAGGGTTGTTGCCAAATAACTCTAGAATCTGTCTTAATTTAGTGCGGCAGATCTGCTGTTTGCCACAGTTCTAGCCTTTCCTTCTTGATACTTCACCTCTAAAATTTGGAGATGGACAGATAATCTTTGATCACAAAACAGATAAATTATTAATAATCCTTTTATTATTAAAATCATTATTCAGATAACAACGACAAGGAATGAATCAAGCATAATCATAAAACTAAAAAAATCAAGATTAACTTATACAAAAAAAAAGTTTCCTAAGGAAGGATAAATTTTGATCAGCCATGGGAGAACCAAAAGATTCTTCCAATTTGAAAATTCAATTTAAGATTAAAAACAAAAGCCCAAATATTTGTAATGGTTACAAATATATGGTCAACCCTATTTTGACCTAAGTATGAACTGATAGGACATAAAGATCTTGTTTGGCCCTCTAAATCCTCAGCCAAGCTGATCTGTTTAACCTGTTCAAGAAAGTCTTTAACCAATAGATTTGAATTTATTAACTTAGCAAAATACAATGCTTTCAATGGGTATGCCAATGAAGTTCCTGCTATACAACTTGTGAAACATTAATCTCATTGGTCAACTTGCTGTTCAAACCAACCTAGCCTGGGTGCAGATCAAATCACCTCAGCACATGACATCTCTATAGAATCATTGTAACATGTGTTGCTGGATGAACAGCTCATTGCCTTGAACCATCACAAAATTGGCTCCACAAATCGTAGCTTTTTAAGTTGTGATGTTCCATCATGTAGATTTTTTTCTTCCTATACTTCTCTGGTACCAAAGTCTAAAGGGAACCAACCTATTCTCATCTTTAAAGAGTGCTCTAGCCCCAAATTATGTCTGAATCTCCATTACTTGACCCACTCACTGGCACAATTTGTTGAAGATGACCATTCGAATTTTCGGAGGCCCCAAGTTTCACGATAAATGTTGCAGTGCAACCTTTTCCCACACCTTCACTCTCAAGCCAGATGCGCCCTTCCATGAGACTTGCAAACCTAAATTGCACCAATGGAAATGTAATGCAATGGTAAATAAAAAGCGCTCTGAAGATTCATGCAAGATGATCCTAGAGAATGCAAGAGTAACATAATATGATCAAGTTTTTCCTCCAAAAAAAAAAAAAAAATGGATCAAACACATAAAATCCCAATTAAAATAGCCACAATATATGACTGGAATATTTTGTTTGAGCATACCTCTTACAAATGGCAAGCCCGAGTCCACTTCCACCACAACCTTTGTTTGCTCCATTCTGAGAGTGTGCAAATTTGGTAAAGAGGTGTGGTAAATCTTGGGGACTGATTCCACAACCAGTATCCTTTACCTGCAGCATTTAAGAACTGGCATTTGAAGTAAATGAATCTAAGATTTGTCATCTTAAGACAATTTCTAACACAAAAATATACACTTAAAAGATGATGTGTTCACGGAAAAAATAAAATACTGCATGGATTTGAGGTTGGTCATTCATTGCATTAAGAATTGGTTGTTGCATCAGTTATAAAGAAAAGCAGTTCTGTAGAGAACTCAGTGCATGTCATAACTAGATATCGTATCCATTTCTTATCAAGATAGCTTGGCCTATAAAAGCACTATGTATCAGAGCCTCGTGATATAAATTTATCATAGTTAGCCAAGTTTCAGATGCTAACAGACCTGCACACGCAAGTAGAAGTGGTCATCATTAGCAATAGGATAAAATTCAGGATCTCGAGGGTCTCTTAGAGAATCTGGTTTGGCAACAGAAGCTGTAATTGATATGTGGCCCTCCTTTGTAAACTTGACAGCATTACCAGCGATGTTGAAAATCGTTTGCATAAGGCGCTTTTCATCACCAATGGCACACAAAGGCAAGTCAGGTTCCAGTGCAACCAATACTGACAGCTTCTTTATGGCTGCTATTGGCTTCATCTGATGAATTACCTACATTTCAAAGCAACAATTTAATCAGGAACTTACTGATGAATATATCAACTGACAAAAAAAAAAAAAAAAAAACCTCTCTGAAAACAGAATGAAGATTGAAAGTTGCACTCTCCAACTCAAGGCTCCCATCCTCAAGCTTAGAAAGATCTAAAAAAACATCATTGATGAGTGTTGCTAGAAGGTTGTCACTCTTTAACACAGCTTCCACCATCAACCGCTGTTCTGGAGGTAGCTCAGTTTCCAGAAGCAGGGATAACAGAGTAGTGATTGCATGCATAGGAGTCTGCATTTCATGGTTCATGACAGCTAGAAAATCATTGCAAGAACGAATTGCCATTTCCGCCTCCCGGTGAGCTAAATCTAGAGCAACATTTTGCTCTATGAGTAGATCACGTGCTTGCATAGACTCTTCTAAAATGGCAGCATGGGAAAGTGCAACTGCTACCTGAGTTATAACATATTCCCTTGGTTAAAACAAAACTAATATCGTTTATTGGAGACAGTGGAAAACAGGAGTTGATGCTAACCTGATCAGCAACCACCTCAACAAGCTCCAGTTCATGGGCATGCCACTTTCTTGCACTATCCGATGGGAGCATCAGAACCATTATTGCATAGCTTTTTGCACACAGCTCTGGCCAATCATTTATTTGGAAATTTGAAAGACGCAACAGTGGTACTCGGACAGCAACAACTTCTGGTGGCACATATCTTCCTGCGAGTGATCCGATCCTTGCTAGTGGACATGTATGTGGAATCCTTATGGCATGGTTACTACTGAAAACTTGACTGACAATAGGTAGGTTGATAGACACAACAGAGCCAAGAGGTATTTGGTGGTGTAGAGTATGAGAAAGTTGAAGATTTGAACCAGCATGGAATGGCATCCACAGTGCACATTCTGTCAAATCTAAAGTCTTCCCTAGCTCAACAAGTGTAGTCTTTAATATAGTATGCCTGTCAAGTGTGCTTCTGATTTCATGCGTCAGCTTTCGGGCATGCCTTCCTGTCTTTTCCTTTGTTCTTATGAGGCCCATCTCCCTATCAAGCTCCTCAGCCTTATTCTTCAGTAAAAGCTCCCTCGTTTTAGCACTCAACAGATCAGGAATTATATGCACAAGCATCAGTGCAGTTGCACAGGACACAAGAGCAGTTGAAACTTTTGCTATTGTCATTACCAGGGCAAGTGTTTTTGAATGCATTGTGAAAGTCCATAAATTGATTAAGTGGGTTGAGCCACAGAGAATAATGAAAGCGCCGAACAGTAGCAAAACCCACCAATACAGGAAGACTGAAGACTTCTTCACAAAATAAATGAGCTCAAAGGATATAGAGAAATAGGCAAGTGCCATAAAGAAGTCTGATATATTCTGATACCTCACCGGAAGCTCATTTGCAGGCCATTGCGGCTCAATGCAGTCGCAGCTCTCCATCTCCCAGCAACCACCACAGCCAGAATATTATTCTCTCTACATTCCTTTAAGATAATAATAACAATAATAATTAAAAAACAGTGTTAGCCAAAGCAAACCATTTATATAGAAATCCAACTTTTGAATTGGATATTTTAAATGTTTCATGACTATTATTTAGTTAGCCATAAAGTTATTATTGAGGCTCCTTATACAATTAGCATCTTTTTATTAAATAACCAATATGAGACTAAATACTTGGCAGCATAAGCTTTCATATATTTTCTTTCATTTAAATTCTAGTATTCTCATCAAGCTAAGAATCTATATTCAAATTTATATCTAAATTCAATTATAAATACATAGAATCCATATAAATTAAATTTATTTCAGTATCATTTGTAATAATCTCACATCTTATCTTTAAAAAAAAGTTGATAAAAAATTACTATTTAAATTTTTTGATTCTGCATAAATATTTAAAATTTTTTTGATATATAACTGATACTGCATTAAACAGTTGCTAACGTAAGCTCTATGGCAACAAAGTTTTTTTTTTTTTTTTTTTCCTTTTTTTTCTTTTTTCTAAACAAGAAGTTGCCACGTAGAAACACAAACACCCATGCAACAACTTAGGTAAAGTTCTGAGACGAAAAAAAAAAATAAAAATCAAAATCTGTGATGGATGACAGAGATAATTAACATGCTGTGCTGTGTATCAATTTCAAAAACTAATATCATATGCATCACGACTCCAAAAAAAAGCTAAACTTGCTTTCATCTACTCCATCAACTGGACATCCTATAACCAATGGCAGAGAACCATCACACGGGGCAATTACTACAGTACTTCGTTCCAATCCCAAAGACCACCGGAAACAACATCCATTCAAGACTGGATGAAACATCTGGACTAATCCACCGATTCCAAATTGGCCATTCTGCCTATCCAATCTTCTCCAATCCACGACCATCCCTCGAACCGAAAGCCCAACAAACAACACCAAATTCACCCCCCAAAAAAAAGAAGAAAGAAGGAGCAAATCTAACAGAACAAAACAATCATACCCAGAAAACAGATCCAACCCCACCCAACACGATTAAAGACAGCAAAAGCACCTAATCAAAGAAAGAAATGACAAGAAAATGAGCTCCGACGAGCTGACTAACGAGAAAAAGGGGGAAAAAAAGGAGAGTAGTCTTCTACCTGAAACCGTGGAAGCGGGGAGGCCGAGAGCTCCTCCAAGATAACGATCGGAGATCGTCGCTTAGCCTTCACGCGTCTCCTCTGGGGAGCACACGGAAAAGAGATTCGACGCTAAGAAAGCCTTTGCGCGCGAGAGAGAACTGGGAGGCCATTTGAATCGTCTCTTAGTTCACGGTTTGAATCGAGTGGGGGCCGCACTGCTTTGCTGCAAGACGAAGGCGTTGGAGAAAATACTGGGATCAAACGTCGGACGCATGCTCGTGCGACGCATTCCACACGAGCGGATGAGATGCTGTCTGTGAGAAAATCGGACGGCCGATCGGTTGTCGCAGAGAGTTTATGGGTTTATTCCAAGGATAAATTTAACTCGGATAAGGTGGCGGTGCAGGATCCCGTCGTCCCCGCCGGTGAACTTGCTCCGATGGAAGGCCACTGAAGTTTGCCGACGTGGCAATTTTCTATTTGCTTCACGCCCTTGTCTCCAAGTGCGGCTGGATTTTGTCGGCCGTTCTTCAATGCCGGCGGGCGGGCGGGCGGGCGGGCGGGTTCACTAAATTGGAGGAGGACGGATTGACGGACACTACAATTGAGGCGCAAAGCCCAGGACCCAACCGGTGGATGCTTATAAACTCGTTCTCACGCTCACATGGGCTCACCATCACCGGACACTTGGCGTCCGGATTTTGGAACCACTACGTCATCGCATGCATCATCCATGCCTACATGGGTGAAGGGTGTGGAAACAGGTGGTGCATTTAGTATTCACAAGTTTCGAGTTATGTTTGAATGATGTGGATATGGATCTTAAGAAATTGCATGTCTCCTTGTTCCAATTTAGTTTTTATAGCATCAGTTGTTTTCCATAGGATGTCCACCCATGGAGAGCATCAAAGTTTGGGTACAACTATGTTGTATTGTCTCGAAACAACGTCACGATTTGATTGCCCACCTGATTGTAGGTACTCCCATGACCATGTTATGGCAGACTTTTATTAGCCATGCATAATGGGCCCTCATATGGCTCATTTACTTGGTTATATGTAGAAAAGGAATCTCTCTAAAATCTGCAGCCGATCAAGATCTAATTGTATGCTAGTTGCATGGACTTCATAGATTTTATAAGATTGATTGGCTCCAATATTGTTGGTTGGCTTGCGAAGTTTTTGATTGCAAATGAGATATATCATGTAATACCCAAAAATAGTCGATGATGAAAAAGAAAAGACTTAAATGCTTATAACTTAAGTTCACTAGCTACCAATTAACTTTCATTTAAGTTTTTAGGACCACATGGTTTTGATCTATTAGATGTTACAGATGATATCAGAGCCGATTTGAGTGTGAGAAAGTTGGTGAACAAAAGGAAAGGATCAGTTGGTGAGCAAAAGGAAAGAGCTACCTATGGAGGATGATGGTAAAGTTCTATCATAGCTTAAATACTTATAACTCAAGTTCATTTGCTATCAATTAACTTTTACTCGAATTTTTAGGGCATGTAATTTTGGTCCACTAACGAGTTGATTATGATAGCATATATGCTTGGGGCGTTGTATCTTGTCCTCACACCAATTGATATTTAACATCGATGGGAATTATTTGATGTCCAACATATGTAAATGCACATGATGCTCTAATTTAGTGTATAAATTATAAATATTTAGTGATAATAGAAGGTATTAAAGAAATTGATAAATGCTTTAAAAAATCATCATTTCACATGTAAATTGGGCCTATGGCAAAACTGCAGATGTTTGATTGATCAATAGAGAGATTGCATGGGTAGAATATACTTTCTCTTTCATTTTGAATCAAAAATGTTCATGAAGTTGCAAAATTAACACACTATCTAAAAAAAATTAACATTGGTTGTATTTTTATTATTAATGAGTCCACAAACAACAGCAACAATAAGAAAATCTTAATCCTAAACTAGTTAGAATCGACTATATGAATTCTTTTTCTTCTTTTCCTTTAAGCCTATAATGTATAAAATTAATTTATTCATGCATGCATACAAAATAAAAAGAAAGAAGAGAAAATTAACCCCCTAAGAAAAAAAAAAAAATAAAATTACAAGATAAGCATCCTTGGCCATTTTTCAAGGTAAAATTTAGGTTTTCTCTTTTAGCCCTCAAAATCGATGTTTTCTAAACCAAAGTTTCCAATATAGGTGCAAAGAACATGGTTGCATTTATTGGATCACCTATTATATTTTTTATTAATGTTTTTAAAAAATAAAGCTTCAATTCTAACTATTCAACCATGCGATATAATGTTCTTATGCCTTTATATAGTATCTATATATCCTTAGAGTTACCATTATTTAACATGCCATCAATGGATAATTCCATCTCTAAATGCATGCCCTTCAATTGGTTTATGTACCACATAAAGAAATGAGGTTTATGAGTTTAGGCAAAGATGCAAATTAGCAATTTTATTAGACATTATATATTAAATATAAAGGAGCAATACTACTAATCATATGTATCGCTGTATTGATACAATTGGGTAGATGGCGCAATCTAGTGAATAATTAGTGAGTAAAGCTATAACTTAGAGTAATATTGCTAGCAGGGGTGGCAATTGGACTCATTAACGAAAAAAAGTCATGTATCACAGATGATTGTTAAAATTTAAGGAAATTTATATGATAAAGACCATGCTTGTATTAATTTGCTAAGACAAGGTGGTATTAGATATTGCCACCATCATTTTGCTTTATGGAAGGTGGCAGTGCTCGAAAAAATGCCAAGTTTTTTCATGGCTGGTTATCAAAGGGAGGATACATACCAAGAGTATCGCGGTGTGAAATGGCTAGGTTGCATCGGGAAGTATTCTTATAACAAATATGCTAGGAGAATTTGGAAGTCGTCCACTCTAGGGTGAGGGTTAAAGATCCAACTCCCTTTGTAGACTGAATGGAGGAGAAGGAGAACTCCTAAAAGGAGAGGTGCCTGGCATTAGGGTTATGCATGAGTTAGATTAGTTGGTTTAGAGATATTTTTAGAATCAAACTGATTTGAATAGGTTCTTAAAATTGAAATCGAAACTGAAACCGAACTAATTGTTTTAGTAAATTGAATCGAACTGAATTAAGAAATTTGATTTGGGTTCGATTCGGTTAATAAGTTATTTGTATCTACTTTAAATAACCATGAGATCAATTTTTATAATAAATTTTATACGATCAAATGGTAACCTACGTATTTACAATGAAAAAAAACATATAATTCTCATATAGCATAATTATTTATACATGCTTATAGTAAGTCAATTATAACTATAATACAAATGAAAACTTATATAATAAATATATATAGTTCAGTTCAACTTATTTTGATTTTTTAAGAATTCAAGCTAAAATTGAGTTGATTTTTTTATTATAAAAAATTTTTAAATCAAAATTAAATAATAAATTAAAAAAATTAATTGAAGCCAAATCAAAATTCAAAGTAGTTTTATAATTTCATCATTTTTCTTGCACACCCAAATTAATTGGTTCTGTTTGTTTATTGCTTCAAGATAGAAGCATTGTTGCGACTCTAGAACTTAGTTGAGTTGTGAGAATGTTGTTAGGCCATCAGGGAAGTAATGCTTTTAATCATATTCCCTAGCAAACGGTGGGCTTGGACCCTCTGTTTCTTGAAAAAAAAGAAAAGAAAAAAAAAGAGTTGGGAAATTATCTTAGTGAAATTATCATCGCATGCATGCAGAATTCAATTAAAAGTATGAGGATGATAATGAGCATAGTGATCTTGTGCTGAGTTACTGTTCTCTTGGAATGGGAAAGGATTTGGTCATGGCTGTCCATGCAGTACATGTGTGCGTCATGTGAGAGAGATGTCAAATGGATGGGTAATTGCATTGGACTGAGATATGCTCGCTTTTGAGCCGTGCCGGCGCGTCGGTTCACGGCAGTCATGTGACAACCATCTGTCGCCTGTTTCACATTTTTCACTTTCTTATAATAACTATGTACTTAAAATTAAGATTCATATTAATTTTAGATTGAATTCAAATAAATGATTGATCAAATCCGAATCCAATTTAAATTCGAGCCCAATTCAAACTTAATTATAAAATCCAAATCAAATCCAATTGTGAAGCTTTTAGTTCGATTAGCTGAATTTTGATTTAATTTAAATTTATACAAAATTAAGCCTATATATTTATTATCTAAATAAATAATTATTTTTTATATACTTTAATTTAGTTTAAATAAATAATCTGTGTGTCTGAGTAAATAAGTAAATAGTTTTATAAAATAAATTATCAAAATTAGATCAAAGTCGGATTAAAATTAGGTTGTGGGCTGATCCAAGGGGTTTGGTTCTGAACTCAAGTCGGGCTCGGATATGAGTTCGATAAAAGTTTTTAGATCTTGATATGATCTAAAAGCCCGAAAAAATTTTGATCTGCACTTAAGTAAGGGTTTGACCCCAATTCGATCCCGTTCACTTTCAGCCCCATCCCTCCATCGCTGCGGACCAAGCGATCAAACACGACAGACCGGACGGCATCCGAACTACCGCGGTAGGACAATTGGATCAAACGATTCAGAGCAGGTGGAGGTCGGGTTATCGGGTTCACTTTCGGGTTCACGAGCTCATACCTCTGGATGGACCGTTAAACAAACGGCGACCCGAATCCGATAGTTGCATAGAAAATTAGAGGAAACGACGACCAACATGCTTCCATTCCCTACGACGGGAGGCTCTCCGCTGGATCGGAGCTCAGAGGAAGAAGAGAGAAAGAAGCCCGATCGATCTCTAGAAATATGGTTAGTTATCTCCAATCGATCTCAAAATAAAGTTTCAATCGAGTTATGTCTGTGTTTCTTTTGGTGAATTTTTCGGTCTGATTAGGGTTTAGGATCCGTGCGTTTGTTTTGATGAATTATACCATGTATTAAAATCCTTTTAGATCCTTTTCCTCTCTAGAAATGAAGTTATGTGCATCATGAAACGATCTTTAGATTATTGGATTCACATTTAATTTTTTTTTCTTTCTTTCTTTCTTTCTTGTGATATTGTATTTCAAAATGATATTTTGGTGTTTTAAATCATTCCGATGGGTCTCCCTTTGGCCGTTGGAATGCTTTGTGATGATATATTGTAATTGTTAGGGATTTTGTGGAAAAAATTGATAGGTGGCTATTTAATCCGTGTGTTATGCAGCCTTTTGTCGATATGTGAGGGAATTTTTCCCCACCCACGATGAATTCCTTTTTTCCCATCCCTAACCATAATTTATAGTTCATTCTATCTATTTTTTTTCGTTTTTCAGATTGTAAAGATGGAACCTTTAGTAAGGAATAATGGTAGAATAATTTGCACCATGTGGGGAACCAAAGAGGTTACCGAGAATGTAACCTTAAGAGTAGTAGAGACGAGAATATGGGGGAAGATGTGCGAGAAGTTTAGGAGAAATGAGAGTCAGAGGAAGTTTAGTGGTCGCATTATGTGGGAATAGAAGTTAAAGTGGTGGAAAAATCAGGTTGGTAGGATGATGCAGATCAATATAGCTAGCATCAGCCAAACTTTTTCTGATCAAATATGCAGTGGGCTATAGGGACAAGCTCCATTCAAGAAGGTTCAATGGAGCAATTGTATGAATTTTATAATCAGGGGGCAACCTCTTTTTTACCCTCTAGTTATTGGTTGATTCTGCAATTATGTGTTATGAGTCATGTAAGATGAGTAAAATGTTTAGGAAAGAAGGGAAGCATCATTTATAGGTATTCTTAAACTTCAGAGGTAACTTTCTTCTTTCTTCTTCTTGCTGGGAGATTCTTATAGTTTTCTTCTTATATCATGTGCCTGATTTGATCATATGTACGTGCGTGTGTTTGTGAGCGAGAGGGGGAGAAAGAAAGGAAGGGGAAGGGGTGGGGGAGGAGAGAGAGTGGTTTCACCTCTTATCCATAAACATGCTTAGATTTTCTACTTGCTTGGAGACCTTGGCCTGTTTCTTATATTACATGTCTAATAACTTTTTTTTTTGGTTTTTTACAGATCCATTTTGTTCTTTTAATTAGTCGACAAGGAAAGGTTAGATTGACAAAATGGTATTCCCCATATTCACAAAAAGAAAGAACCAAGGTATGTTGTTCTATGAAATTTTGTAGTCCATCCTTTTTGATATATTGCTAATTTCTATTGCCCTGCATATACTAACTTATTTTGTCATATGCTTTCTTGGTTTCAAAAGCTTGTCTTATGTAACTTTACCATTTAACTTATGGCTTCAAAAAATGGAACTGTTTTTCTTCTGTCATATCGGTGGTAACCAGATTGCCTTGTGGCTTCGTGAACTTCATGATCCTCTCTTATGTTTCTGTATCTTTTATATGCATCTAGTTTTACATTTGAGTTAACACTTCTGTTTGTTTGTCACCTGTTTCAAGAAATTCAATTTATGGCTAGTTGAATGGATGTTGAAGCTTGTTTACTATTATGTGTTTGACACCCAGATGTTTGTGGCTGATGGGCTGATGATGGGGAAAAAAAAAAAATAGTCCATTTTTTCATCAAAGTGAGGTCATCACTTCTATCTTGTTCCACTTATTTTGGGAAATATAGACCAACCTATACTATAATTTTTGTCTTTGGCTATATTTCATCAATTCAAGAAATCAGGTGTCTAGGACTGATGCCATGGGGCTTTCTGTCTTGATACCAAGCATAAAAATAACCCCCAATTGATGGGCTATGGCTTGTTTTATGTTCTCAAGTAGGTGTTACATTTTTCCTGGTAGTCATCCATTCCTTTTATTTAAACAGGTACTTAATGCTGACCTTAGCATTGTGTTTGTAGCTTCAAAGTTGATATTGTGGTTTTTCTATTTGGCATGCTAATTTATATGTTATGCAAGTGAGGCCTCTTGACCATTCTGAACTGTCAGTATAGATGAAGTGATGTTTTCTTAATATCCTGTATTGCTCTCTCCTCTCAGATATGTTTGAAAAGAAATAGGTCAGAGAAACTTCAAAGCTTTCAATGGTTTTTAATGTCAGTGAATCTATGTGAATCCTAAATTCTTTCATTATCTCACAAAGGTTATTCGAGAGCTTAGCGGAATGATTCTCACACGAGGCCCAAAGCTCTGCAATTTTGTTGAGTGGAAAGGATACAAGGTTGTATATAGAAGGTAATGCCGTGTTACAGGAATTAATATCAACATGCTACTTTCAAGTGCTGGCAAATTTTGTGCTCTTTGTTGGGGCTGCTGAATAATGTTATTGTTGCATCTACAGATATGCCAGCCTCTACTTCTGCATGTGCATTGATGCAGATGACAATGAACTAGAAATTCTTGAAATTATTCATCATTTTGTTGAGATATTGGATCGATACTTTGGCAGTGTGAGTTGACTGTCTTATAATTGTGTTCTCTTGATCTATAAACATCATTCCTATATAAAAGTATCACTTTTCTTTACACCCTTTCAGGTTTGTGAGCTTGACTTGATCTTCAATTTTCACAAGGTATTGCCATATATCTCCATTTTATTGGGTCCATTTTTTTATCTTTGTTTTCCGCTCTAACATCCCTGGCACTTGTCTTCAAATGCGCAGGCATACTATGTATTGGATGAGATTCTGATTGCTGGTGAACTTCAGGAGTCAAGCAAGAAGACTGTTGCAAGGCTCATAGCTGCACAGGTATAATTAATTACAATTGTTCTGCCCTTAAATCACCTTGATGCCAATTGATGTTTCATCCTGCAATCTAGGAACATTTGATCTGTATTTCTTCTTGACTGTTAATGACTGATGGGAATTCACTTTCATTGGATAGCAGTTAATTGTTGGAATATAAAAAGTAGGTGGAAATTAAAAAGATATATATTTTAAAAAATATGTTTGCGGATAATATTCCCTCAGTTGTTTAAATGAAGGGAAAAAAAAAAAAAATACTGTATCATTTATTAACTGCTCTATTGTTGTTAATTTGACTAACTGGCTTTCTACCAATTATAACCACCAAGGAGAGGAATAAGAAAACTGTTGCCCTTACAAAGTTCCTTTATCAGGAAAAATGCTGTTCTAATATTTTGAATTTGGTCTTCAGGATTCGTTAGTGGAAACAGCCAAAGAGCAGGCTAGTTCGATCAGCAACATGATTGCACAGGCTACCAAGTAGAAAATCTTGTGGTCTTGTTTCATGCAATGATGTTTCTGTCTTGACCTCATTTTCATGAGGCACTTTTGTGTTGCACTGATTGTATAATTCCTTTTCGTGAGAACCTGTGATACAAGTATCTATTACTCCTTTGGCCGGGATATTTAGTTTAGGCAGAGAAGCCTGTATACAAGGATTTAAATTTTGTAAGGTGAAGCTTTCTGCTATCTTGTCACCAACTACATGTCTCATTAATGTCATGTGATGGCTCCCGTTTTGTCCGAGTAAATTGGTTTGGTCAGATCTGGTCAACTCAGGCTAGAGAAAGCATTATATTCAAAATAGTCAGGACAAAAGCGAAAGTTGTTGTGCGAATCTGGTTCTGGTGGCATGTTATTTGGGAAGTTGCACTAACAGCAGATGTTAAGCTGCCTGATTGATCTCCTTTACGGCTATTGATGGAATTATAGCCATTAGAAGCTGTTTGCTGGTTGGATTGCAGGATGCTGTAATGCATTTAATATTTTCATACATCACTTTAAACCATTCATCATAAATGACCAATTGCTTTCTTTATTCCACTGTCATCCGTTTGAAGCTTGTCAATCAATAATTTCGTCCTTCTTTTATACATAGGCATAAAATGATTATTTATCATAGTTTATTGAGTTGAATCTTACCATATAAATCCCTTGGACTTTCATATATACCAACATCTTTGATACCTAATAGCATCCTCGTCTGTCTGGGTTGGAATTCAATACTTGCAGCATAACCATATGAATGATTCTATCAGGGGGATAGAACTGGTGCATCTATGATGATGCAGTGTATTTTCTGTTGCTGCTTCTGGCACCACTGTACTCTTCTTCCATTTCCCTTACAGCAGTGGGTTCTTCATCCCGACCAAGCCTGAAGGTCTTCATCATGCCTGTGGAGTTCCTTTTCCAACTTGGTCCATAATTCGCCTTCGGTCGTTCCTCCTACTAGTGTGGCACCAGAACCTTGATCAACCTGCTCAAAGCTTCGGTTGCAGCTGTTTTCTCGCAGTATGAGACTCTTGAGACAAACTTTGGTTCATCCAACACTGGTTCTGTGCTGGACTGTTCGATCATGGGAGAGCTGGAATTGCTTCCAGGTGTGGTAAGAGAGCCAATTTCTCTGATCTTAAGGACTTGTAATTGTGCCAACATGTTCAGGAGCACCCAAGGATGACTGTGAAGACAGGAAAGTGGTTCCTAACTACAGCCTTTGCAAATTTAAGGATCAGCAAGGAGAGAGAATGATTTATAATATCATATAAAAACCATGCATAAATGAAGAGATATATTTAGCCTCTGAAGCTTGTATGGAAGATGCACCCTTGCAGAACAAATGGGAACAAACAGCAGCATGCAAAGTATCTAAAATTTAGTGGACAATAATGCATATTTAAATCAGTAGTAATCCTCTGATCATAATTATAGTAAAGTGGAAAGACATTAGAAAAATACTGCACAGAATCATCATTTTCTAGCCAATGCAGCTATTCAATTCAGTAGTTCAGATGACTTTATCTCAGAACTGTTGGACACAGGATGCAGAAGTGTGTATCAGTGCCTCTGCAACTCTAGCTCTTGAATGGGATATCAATGGTAGATGAGATCATAAAGCAGTCATATAGCAATAAATTACATTTAAAAATCTTGTTTGCTGAATGTCATCCCTTGGATCATCTAGCCATGATGATGCTGTAACCTGAATAAAGAAACTATTCAGTATAAACAACTAGTATGGGAAATGATTTTTTTTTCATTTTTTTCGAAAAAAAAAGTTTAAGGATAAGTTGGCGCAGAAGGAACAGTGCCTAATATACCTACAATAAGCAACAAGGCCTGAAAGATTGAAGACATGCCAACTCAAAGATACGTACTACAAGTAGAATGTAGAAAGATTTTAAAGATTTTGTAATATTGAGTTTACTAGAGTATAAAATTTTTGAAATACATACTATATGGCTTCTCCACATTCAAAGAAGACCATAAGTTTTGGAAAAGGATTTATGTCATCATACATTGCGATCACAATAAATTGAAGAATGGATATGGGAAAATTTTGAATCCAGTGCCCTCCCTTTCATCACACTCATCCAAAATGTCCCATTCGATTAAGTGTGTTTTATGAGATGAGAATTCTTTGAGCAATTGTGACCAACAAATTACCATCCGGGGATGTTGTGACCACATGAAACCTCACATATCCAAGCATTCTCTAAGCTGATATGTTACTCAGTGATTAGCATTCAGAGTAGATGACCATGTTAAGGCTTCATCCCAAAAATCAGGGTTTCTTTATTGTTTGATCGGCCGACAAAGGTTTCATCATGATTTGACAATTGATCAGTCAAGACCTTAAACTTGGATCATGTGAAAGCTCTTCAAGTTGGCTACAACTTATTTGACAAAAAATTAAAAGAAAAAGTTGGCTACTTCTAATTATCAATGTTCTCACCATTTTTAATTCTAATGGATGAATTAAACAGCCATTGGATTATGGTTTAAGCTGATTGTTTGACATAATACGAATGGCTTTGTGAACGAGGTTCATGAGGCCAATTCTAGCACTCCTCTAATGAAAATTAGTGGAGGCAAATGTTTGGACGTCACAAAATCAAAATGGAAACAATGACATGAAAGGAGAAATCCATACAATTAAGGAAACCTTCAAGTTGCGTATATTCTAAGAAAATAAGAATGTCGGATTCCTCGTTTGGAAGATATATTTACCTGCTAACTTCTCCCAATAATTTATATGGAGAATATTACATTATGATAAGTTTTAATGTAATATTTCAAGCAAAAAAAAAATTTATAATATTTTTTTTTAAAAAATATTGACCTAGTACTTAAATCCTCACAGCTTTATTGACTGAACTAGTTGGCATCATCATTGATGGTGTATGATATATTTCTTCATTTTCTTACAAGCAGAATATTAGAAAATCTTTTAAAAAAATTTTTTTGATTGTATTTAGATGTTTTTCTAATTTAGCCACAAAGTTTACTTCGAAGGAAGCGAGCATAGCATTCACTGTCTAAAGGGTTCTTAGCCCATATATTAAAAGACAAAACTAATGAATTTTGTGTACAAATTTCTAGAACTTTTTATCATCATAAGGCAAATCTCTCTAAAGAGAGCAAGAAGTTTGGACTATGATATTTTTTTATTCCTAAATTATTAAATTGTTGTCAACATAAGTCTCCTAAAAAAGAAAAATTTAGGGTAATCCTAACATAGGGCATAGCATTAAAAGAAAATGGGTTAGTTAAAAGTCTCTTATTGCCAAGGATGCACAAGAAAACCAATTAAATAGTACAAATTGTTTTTTTTTTTGATCTCTTGATTTGGTGATGGTTTAAAAATTTTTGAAATAAAAAGTTGATTTGGTTTCGACTTGAATTTTTAAAAAACTAATATAAACTGAATCGAATTATATGTATATATTATGTGGACTTTCAATTGCACTATAGTTAAAATTGAGGTGCTACAAATGTGTGTGAATAACTAAACTGTATGAAAGCAATATTTTTTTTCATTGTAAATAACTAAATTATTATTTGACTACATAAAATTTACTATAAAAATCGATTTATGATCATCTAAAGTAGGTACAAAAAAATCAATAAATTAAACTAAAATCAAACTAAATTTTTAGATTGGGTTTAGTTTGACTTACTAAAATAGTTAGTTTGATTTTGGTTTTGATTTAGAAAAAAACTGATTTAAATATGTTTGGTTTCAAAAATATCTCAAAATTGACATGACCCGATCATACACACCTCTACCTATAGCTCCTTATCTTAAATATAACTAAGCTTGATATATATGTTATTGGTTTACTCTTTGGAATCTTATGCTCATGGGTTTGGGGGTTAGTTTTCTTTGATTCTACTTTATCTTGATTTAGTTAATGCTCTGCGGCATAGGGTTAATAAGAAAGTATAAGCATCATGGCGTGGAAACACTTTGATGGCACTCTTCTCCTAATGGATCTAGTCGTCCTCTCTCCTCTGTCCAAACCCGAAGGCTAGATCACCAAAGAAGTTTGCAAAATAGCCAAATTTCATGACTAATCTATTATCTTTCATCATTATCCATATTACTTAATCATCTTTAAATTAATAATTTAATCAAGTTTTATGAGTCTATGATCATAAATTCCATTATCATTAAATTAAAGCATATAAAGCCTAAAACATGCATATATAATTTATAATCATGCATAATTAAATATATTTCTATTATAGTAAGTTTTTTTCATGATCGATATAATATTTTTAACACATATATTAGCAAACATGTACATTCATACCATCATAACATGCATCGTGATAAATTCCCATGCATGTCAATATAATATTATTAACATACGTATTGTCAAATATGTATGATTATACCAACATACACATATACGTGGATTCTTACCTAAATCAAAAGCTGTCTTAACTTAAAAAAATCATTCATGATAATTTAATATTTTGATAATTAATAAAATATTTTTTAAAAAAATCTAAATAATAAATTGGGTTATGTGACTAGAACCCATCTATTAGTTCATTTATTGGTCTACTATTATAAGTTAACTCCTTGTAGTTATGCCACTTATTAGTTCATATGACTAGAGCCCATCTATTTGTCCTCTCCACTAATCTAGTAGTTGCACCATTGAAATATCATCATGCATGTTTACCTAGAAATTCTAAAATGATGTATTCACATCTCAATCAACATCTTCTAATTATCCTCCCATGTAATCATGAGTTTACCCAACCAATGCTCCCCAAAATAATAATGATGATGATGATAATAATAATTATATAATATTATAATATTTAATGTGATTATTCTTATATTTCATATTTGTAATCTTTAGGTTTAATGAATACAACTTTTTTTATAAGTCTGAGGAAGTACTCCTAAGTAAAAGTTTAAATTAAAGCTTTTGTCGAAGAATGAAATTTAGGTATAATTTATTAGATATTTATTACCAAGTTCTTTTCTTAATAATTGACACATGTACAATTATTAAGTATTCAACTAATGCTTTTTTTTTTTTTTTTTTTTTTTTTTTTTTAATTTCTAGCAAAGCCTTATGATTTAATGGAATGCAAAATTATGTATATATCATTTAATAAATAAAGAATGCGATGATGGATAAACTGCGCCAAAATTTTATAATACATTAAAAGTGCTTTTCTTAGGCCCTGCCAATTGGACCTAGATGTAATAGAGGTGCCTTGCTCCACCTTTTGTCTTTCCTAACTAAACGTAAACCTTTTTTTTAAAAAAAAAAAAAAATTTAATCCAACGGTACACATGAAACTTATCAATCAAAGGTCCGCATCAAGCCCTATTAATCGAACGGTTGATGATATGTCCGACGGTGATCCCAACTGTGTTCTTCCTTTAAACCCTCGCTTCGAGGCCGAGAAGAGTCTTAGAGCTCTTCTGTTCTTTTCTCACCCGTGGCGGCCATGGAGGAGCGCAGCGGATCGAAGAAGAGAAAACGCGACCCCTCTTTGGCTACCGGAGGGGAGAAGTCCGGTCCAAAGCACCGCAAGAAGGCTTCGTCCAAGCCCGCGAAGCTCCAGACGAGGGGCTCCAAGAAGCCTCCAAAAGACCTCAAAACGAAGTCGGTTAAGCCTGCCAAGCCGGAGAAATCGGCAGCTGTTCGGCCGAAGAAGGAGCCCAAGACCCCCAAGGAGCGTCGCTTAGCTGCGAAGGTCTCTTCCTCGAGCCCACTCTGTGGCTATCTTGCTTATTTCTCTGTTGGATTCAAGTGGATTCCGTGGGAATTGATTTTTCTAACCGAATGCCTTGTTTCCTCTTTATCTCTGATCGAGAGATGCTGATTGTTTTTTTTTTTTTTTTTGGGAGGGGGGATTTTTTTTTTTTTTGGGTTCCATTTATTTACTATTTTTTGGTATTTGATCAAGGAATGCTGGGTCTTGCTAGAAAATGGTTTCTCTTAGTCTGGTTGATAACTATTTTTCGTTTCTTTTGGAAAGCAACGTGGAATGCTTAGTTAGCTATCGGGGAATGTTGGAAATATAAGTCTCGGGGAGCAAAAATTTTAGCGGGGGAATATGAACTGGGTGTTATGGGTGTTTCATTTCCTCTCTTTTTTTTTTTTTTTTAAAGATAATGCAATGATGTAACTAAATGGAGTTTAACATCTTGTGGTCAAGGAGGATCAGATGCTAAATGGGTTTTGTTGTTTTGGTTGCAGGAAATGGCAGAGGCAAGGAAGAAGAAAAGGAAGCCAAATTACAGTCTCGAGAAAGTAATATTGATTGCGCTCAATTTTATTTTGGAATTCTTTTACCCATATTAATATCATGACATAATTGCAATCAGGGATGCATGTTAATCTCCACGCTTTATTTCAAAATTTTCGTGCAAAGTTTAGTGGCTTTGCTTCAGAACTTCCTTTGCTCTTTTCCTCCCATTTTGACATATTATTTTGGTAGTTTTTTGAAAGTGGAACATGGAATAATTAATCAGCCTGTTAAATAATTACTTCCAGATTTTATGGGCCTAGCAGTTGTAATAATCCATGAAATCCTGTACTGTATATATTATAAATTTGAAAGTTAGGTGTAAGTAAATAACGCATTATTACTCGTGTGTGCGGTGCTTATGTTATCTGGGAGAGTGTACTCCTCTCCTTGTGGCATTTGTGGTTATGTACCATACACTTTAATGTGTTACTGCCATTCCTCCGACCAATACGTCCTGGTTCTCCTGTTTCTGTTCATGATGTTCAGTGCTTGTAGCTCTTACGATCAAGTTCCACATGGAAAATTATGCTTTGTTTCTCATATGTTTTATAGAAAAACTGCTAAACTTTTTCAGAGACATAATATGTTGCGTTAATTACCTCTGTTGTGGCCTCATTATTCTAATGATGAACTGGATCAAAGTCTGAAAAAGTTAACCATTTTTAACACATGTAACAGGAGCTTGCTTTGTTGTGGGAAAAAATGAGATGTTACAATATAAGCAAAGAGGACAGATCCAAGTATGTTTTTCTCTTGTTTAGTTATTTGTGTTCGATTGTTACCTTCGCTTTTGACAAAGTTAACAAATCTGTAGGTTGGTAACTGAAGCTCTGCAAAAGATGAATGGAAAGTTTCTAGATATTGCAGCTTCTCATGTCTCTGCACGTGTTCTTCAAGTAAGTTCAGTTTTGTACTCAGATTTTTTTCCCCACTTTGTAAAATTTTGTGGCCTGTGAGTTATTACTAGTTCTCTATGTTTGTATATGGTAGGGTAACTTATCTGTGGAATCAGAGTTAAGTTATAGGGTTTTTTTTTTTTTTTTTTGAACTCTATGGTTGTAATTGTGATGCTTTTTTTACTGATGTGTATTTCTCTGCTGACGCATCTTGCGCTGTTTATCAGACATGTGTTAAGTACTGTTCTCAAGCAGAAAAAGATACTGTTTTTGAGACTCTCCGACCTCATTTTCTTACTCTTTCACGGAAAAAATATGCAATTCATCTTGTGAAGAAACTTTTAGACACTGGTATGCCTCGTAACCTGCAAGTGGAAATACTTAATGACAAGGTCATATGAAAGTTTTTTCTCTCTCTTTTGTGTTTCTTAATTTGCATGAAATTTCCTTTTGTTTTGTTTTGCAGCTACAAAGAAGCAACTAGAATGGTTTATCTCCTCTCTCCATGGGCATGTTGCTTCTCTTCTTCGACATACAGTGGGATCTGCAGGCATGTAATAAATCTATGGAACTTGTTTGCTAAACTTGTCTGATGCAACAAAGTCTTCCGATGCTATCACCATGTCAGTTCGGTGTTGTTTTGGTTATTCTAATTGGGAGACGACTAAAATTGATGGAACCAAAAGAAGATCACTGATAAACTTCTCTCAAAAACATGTTTTAAAAGCACACAGGCACATCTGCAATTTTTTTTTGAACTGCATTTATTATGTCTGTGTATAGAAATCAGTGTCAAATTTCTGTGCATGTACATCATTTCTCATACTTTTGAGTAAACAGTAAAAGAGAATTAATGCTTGCAGTAGTGAAAATTTATGCTTGCTAGTGCACTGAGGCTGCTTCATTTTTGCATATGATGCTTATGTTTGTGTTCAATAGTTAAATTGTTTATGCTAAAGAAAAGGACGCTTAAGAGTTTAACATGATAGTTCAAGGTTGAGCACCTCATGACCAATAATGCACCAACCCTGCTCCGTGTCAAAATTGACTTGAGTCCATTAGTTTAACTAAATATTCAGAGCTGGGTCAGGTTAGTTTCAGTAAAGGTACCTTTTTATTTATGGTTTTATGTAATACTCTCAATCTATAATTTGAATCCTTTAGGGATGGTTCCATTTGGAGTTGGTCATGTTTCATGCTCGCATGGTTTCAACTGAACCTGACCTGACTTGAAATCATGATAATTCTTGCATATCCCGACCCAAGCCATGTGCATATTGGCCTTGCCCGACTTGAAGTATGGGCTTGGCTTGAGTTGCACCTGTGATGATACTTTCAATACTCATCATATGCACATGCAACTATTGGGTTACCTATAAAAAGCTCAACAGTCTTGGAAATATTGGAGCTAAGTTAAGGATGTACTTCTCTCTCTCTCAAGCTTATGCCTTGTTTGAAGGTAGTTATTCATGAATTTTTTATGTCTCACTTTCCTTGTTTCCTTACTCAAAAGATAGCTTTTTCTTCTTGTAGTTACCATTATAGAAACTCTTGATATTGCACAATTTTCCCATTTAAAATGGTGTATGTTGATTTCTTATATGTTTTAGCCTCTGATAGTGAATCAGATTTAGGCAATTTTTTAAATGAATCTTGTTTTCTTCTTTCTAGTTATCGAACATGTGTATCATCTGGCAAATGGGTCTCAAAAACAAAGTCTTTTGATGGAAATGTACTCTACAGAGCTTCAGTTATTTAAGGACCTGACCCTAACTAATTCAGGCAGGTAAGGAGACCAGCATGATTCTTTGGGTACTCAGTGCTTTTTAGTGCTTGCATTTGCCACCTGTTATTCCTTCTTTAATATGCAAATTATCTTGCTTTCACATTATGACTTACGTGTTTTTGGCAAGGATAATATGCTATGCCATTTAGATAGGATCATGAGTATGTTGTATGATCTGTTCCCTTTTTTCTTGCTGGGTTGCCTTTTGTTTTGTAATACCTTTTTTTTTTGTATTCTACTATTTAGTAATATTATTTTGCAGTATAGTGGGTGTTGCCATGCCTCCAATCTCTACCACACTTTTCAAACCATTCATCACCCAAGTTCTTTGGCATATTCTCTTCTCCATTTACTTTTAATCTTCCATTCTATAATTTTTCTTGAAACCAAGAGAACTATAGTAATGTTCAGTGGAGGTGCATTCTTGAAACCATTTAACAACTTCATTAACAACAGCATGCTTTTTTATCACCCCAAGCAATCGCATTGAGTTTAACTTCAAATGTTCAACTTTGTGGACATTGATGTATCCTACATATGAATTTTCTTGGCTAAACTTGTACCTTGAGAGGTTGTAGTACTGCATAACTTTATATACTTGAATTTACGTTTGCAATAATTTAAGTCTACTATTAAACCCATATCGGAGTAAAATTATGCTAAAACTCATTGAATGATATAGCAGGAGGAATTTGTTTAGTCATTGTATTTTAATTATTCATGAATAGGGAGGGCAACTTTCCTAGGCTTGTCATATGGCGACCATATTTTATAGAGAAAGTCATGTCTTGTATACTTACAAAGAAAGAAACCCATACATTAATATGTCATATGCAATGCAAGATGGGAATTTTTGTGTTCAAATATTTTCATCGGTTGGATTGGAGCACTATTCATTTGAAGTGATGGAAAGTTGTACCCGTCTCTCTCTGTGTTGAGGTCTTGCAAGCAAACAAGTGGATGGTTCTGTTATTGGGAGTGAATTATTTTATTGCACTTTTTGGCCGAGCTTGGCAATAGGATAGCATGGAGATAAGGGCATATTCTTGCTATCCTGCTAAACAAGCCAAAAAATGCAGTCTGGATCAGCAAGATAGTAAGGTTGCTCAAACAACCATATTGCAAATTAAATGCAGGGTTGCTCCAGATTTTTGCCTCATTTTCACTCCATTTATATGGATCCCTCCTCTCCTTTAGCCTGTCAACCTACCATCCTTTCCATTGACCTGCCTTCTCTCTTTTCTCCCATGAGCCTTCACCCACCACCATAGACAGCATGCTCTGCCATGCTCCTTAACCTTTGACCGCATGATTTGGCATCTGTGTGACTGTTGATCTGGGCAGATCTAGGTTGTTTGTTACCATATTTTGTGGCTATTATCCTCTATACATCACTTTAAAATATCTGATGGCATCCAGCAGCCTCTTCCCCACATCTGATTTTTGATTTGGTTCATATGTGCCTGGGCTTCATCTTTGATCTATGGCAATGTTCATATGTGCTTGGCCTCCATTTTTAGCTGTGGAGAAAATATGTGATTTATCATATACCTGTATTGCTTTGATTTAACATGTTCATCTTGGATATGGCTTGTATAGCCATGCCTGATCCAATTTTGAGTGGGATTGGCTTGCGTGACCATATTTAGCCCTATTTGTGAACATAACGTTGTTTGAGCAACCATTCTTTGTCTGATTAGTGGCTGTGAGACAGCTTGGGCAACCATATTTTAGCCCGTCTGAGGGCTGGCCTTGTCTTTGTCCACCTTATTTAGCCATCTGTCTAAACCTAAGAGGTGGATGAAAGTGGAAGGCAAGTTTGTCATTGAAAAAGAAATTTTCTTGCAATCCTTTTAATCCCACTTATCAATAGAACAGCCTTCTAGTCTTTTCCTAGATGATCCTGGTGGGAAATTAAATATGCAACCACAAAGGAAAAAAAAAAGGTTCATCGCAGGGATGGGAGTTATAGATGGGGATACATATAACCTTTAACCAAACTGCACTTTATAAAATATTAACTTAAAAAAATAAACATAAATATAAGGAAAGAATTGTGGTTCTGAGTTGTCATTGTTTTGGAGAAACCAGAGCTTAGTTGATTTAGGAAATTTAGCCATTTTAGATGAAAACTTTATGATTTGAATGAAGACTGATTTAGATACATTGGAATACAGTCTTTGCACTTTCATCGAGTTACTTGCATCTTTTTTCTTGTTTCTTCTGAAGAGATACATCTTGATATTGAAGAGATGGAGTGTAAATTTCTTCATAGTGATAAGAAGTGGAAGATGTAATATTATAAAGACAAATGTTATGGACAATGATAACCGGTCATGTAAGATGTACATTTCTCTCCTTTTTTGGTGTAAAGATGTAAATTTCTTCATAGTGATAAGAAGTGGAGGATGACTGGTTGTGGTGACAATAATTCAGTTGGCTGCGTAGAATTGGTAAAGTGGTGATTCCAGTAGTAATGGTTGGTGGTTGTGGTTGGATTTGTAGTGGAGATTATGGATTCTAGTTGATGGCAAGTACCATGCGTTTCATGGTGGCATAGTAATGGTGGTACAATGGCGCTGGAAAATTTTAGGTATGATGTTTTCTGGTGGCAGATGGTCATGACAGTGTGTTGGTTGATTGTTGAGGTGGGGACATATAGGTTGCCCTGGTCTTTTGTGATGGAGATGCTGGGTACGTGAAAATCATGTTGTGAGGAGAATGAAGCAACATCTTTAGTCTCCACTTTTCTTACAGTTGGAACATTAAGTCACCAATGTTTCGTCATTTGGATTCTCTGATTTAAAATCTGTTTAAAGTAATGCTAGTTGGACTACAGTGTTCACTTGTGACCCTACTCATGGTGCCTCTCTACCTGTCAGGTGTCAATGAGCATATGTCTGACAAGTAGGAAGTTGTCAGGTCTTGTCTAGTAGAAAAAATGCAACATCGCTGTATCATCTGAACATGAGGTCAAAGAAACAATTTTCTTTTATTAACATGAATGCGATTCAAAATTGCACTTTTCATATGCAGTCAATGAAATATAAAGGTTTTTATTATATTTTTTAATACTCTTAAAGTAATTGTTAATCTTTTTTCTTGATAATTGTTTTTAGTTTCATTTAGAAATACAATCACTGAATATAAGTGTGTTTTCATATTTTTCATGGGCTAACATTTTGCCTTCCACATTTTGTCAGGTTGGTAGATATAATCTCTAAACTTGGACTACAAAAATCATCAGTGTTACAGCACATGACTTCTGTAATTCAGCCACTTTTGGAAAAAGGGATTGTTGATTATTCTATTATACACACTGCATTAGTGGAGTACTTTACAATAGCTGACAGGGTAATGTTAACCATGTTAAATCCACTATCTCTAGATCCAGTATATATTGTCTATGACAGCAGGCCCTGCTATGTCTTCATCTGATTTGATTTTGTTTAAAGTCCTCTGCCACAGACGTGATTCAACAGTTAATACCACTTCTTGTTCAAGAGTCATCTGCTGCAGATGAAAACCAATCAGCTCCACAATTACCCAAAAAAATGAAAAATAAAAAGAAAAAGTTGCAAGAACCACTTCTTGTTCGAATGATGCATACAAGAGATGGGTTGAAGGTTGGCATTCTCTGTGTGAAGCATGGGAGTGCGAAGGTCTGTGCAAGAATTTTAATGCATGTCTTAGAAATGTTATTGACTTTGTTTTCCATTCTAATATTTCTTAATGTATAAATTATCGAGGTGCTTGTTGATAATAACATGACAGCAATTTTGATGTTGTTTATGGTGTCGTATCTCAAGAAAATATTGTTCAACGAGTACCTTTGCCCATGACACCTACATAATCTTATTCTAATTCTCAGTATGATGGTTAATTTTTGTTGTCATGTTTGAAATCATTGCTTTGAGAAAGTTCTTGATGTCATCCATGAGCTATATGCTTTTCTTGATTTTTCGTGGGCAGTTTTTGTGCTGATCTATTCTCATGGTTTATCATATGCTTTATTGTATAGAATATTGATTAAAAAATGTCATGATTCATTTTGCCACTAAAATATTTTTAATATGATCTGCTTTCAGGAAAGAAAGAAAATAATTAAAGGCTTGAAGGGATGCATTGGAAAGATGGCTCTTGATCAGTATGGGAGTCTTGTGAGTATTCCTTAACTCTCTGGACATAAGTATTCTTGACTTTTGAATAGTGACCATGATTAGATTTCTCAGAACATATGATCTTATTATCTCTCTCTCTCTCTCTCTCTCTCTCTCTCTCTCTCTCTCTTTGTGCGCACGTGCATGCGTGCATGCATGCTGAGCTGATTGTATTTTTTTCTCATTTTTTTTATTTTGCTTATTGTAGCACCAATTTAAAATTTGCTACTTTTTTTTCTTTTTATCACAGCACCACTTTGCCTCATGAATGCTTTTCTTTTTTCTCCCCCTTAACTTTTTTAAAGGTTTTAATGGTTCTCTCTGTTTAAACTTGCATAGAATTTGGAGGAAAAAATATATAGTGATACATCATTGGGTATCAATGTTAATCAGCATACAGGCAGGGTTGCTTCAGAATCCAGCATCATCAGAATCAGAATCCTATTTACTAAAAAGTTCTTGCATTTGAGAGACTTCTAAGTGGGTTCAAGTTGTCTCTGCTTGATCCATTGGTACATCAACATGTGATTATTATAAGGGCTTTTAGCAAACTATACCCTTAATTGGTACAAGTATGCTTCTTTTGAGTCATTTGTTTCAATACCATTCTTATTTCACTAAGGATCCGCCTTAACGTTTTTTTAAATCTCTGCCAGACTCATTTTTTTATGCATAGTTTTTTTTTTCTTCAGCGAGCACTCTTTAGTTCAATGATTTAAGTCTTGGTGGGATGGGGTCCGAGATGGTTGAGATGTATCGTCTTAGAGAGATTTCAGGATCGATCTTGGCCGTTCCATCTTGTCTCGGCCATAATATATCATAGTGTCAATTTTAAATTGATCTAATTTATTATAAAGATATAACTTTTGAAGTTTAAAAATGTTTAAAATTTGAATAAAACACTAAAGTTTTACAAATATTTTTTTTTAAGAAAAAAGTATTCCAAATAAGTACCGGGACACTTGACCGGGTTAGGAATCGAGACAAGATGGGATGGAACGTGGGGTGTCTCGTTCTGTGGAAAGATCGGGACACCTCTGTCCCACGAGATTTAAAACCTTGCTTCAGCTAAAGATGTTTTTGATGAAGTTTGCTGAGAGTTCTTGTTTTTTTTTTTTAAAAGTGTTTTGATTATGTTTATATTGCTTTCAGAATTGATGTTTATAGGTATATCTCATTGCGTGTCACAAGCAAAAGCAACTCGTCTTATTCCGTGTTTTGACTGGTGAAGTTGTTTTATTTTACTACATCATATACCATTTATTGTGATGCCAATTTGTAAGTTTGATTATTAGTATATGCATGAAGTTTGTGGTTAACTTTTAGTCATGTTTATCACCACCAGCATTCAAGTACAAGATTATGAAATCATTGAACATCTACTGCCAATATCGGTGAAGCATGTGATTTTATTGTGCCTTAACTAAAATTTACTAGAGAAATCCATCTAAAATGGTCTACATTTGTCCCAAATTCTTTTTTTTTTGGTCAATTCCTATCATATTTTTCATGGTATATTTTCCCCCATTTTATTCATGTGTAACTTCCATTTAATGCTATATCAAAGCAAATGAATTTTAAGATATGACACTTTGAAACTTTAAATGGTAAATGCATAGCAATGTTGACAAATTGTTGCTGTGATTAGGATTTTATGTATTTTGGCAGTTGTTATGTGTTTTCTTTTAACATATGTAATTATTACATCTAAGTTAGATTTTTGGTCTCCTTTGGACACCTAGAAGTTCCATGTATTCTCAATTTTCCAATTAGATTATGCTGCTTTTTTTTTTTCCTTCCTATCAACTTATGAAGTAACCTGCCGATGTAGCGTGGTTTTGGAAGTTTTTAATTACTAGGTTGTTAGTTTTGGATAATTTTTTGTGTTGATATTCTATAGCATGGTAGCCTTTGGCTCATCTTTATGATTTCAGTCATGTAACAAAAACTGTTAGAAGATTCTCCTATGTATAGTCTCTGACCTTTTATATTCCTTACATTTCTAGTTGGTTCTGACCATTTTAAGTTAAATGAATATTATCATCTCTACTATCCTTAGGATTAGTACTGATTTATATTTTTTTAATTTTCCAGCTGCTTATCTGCATCCTTTCAGTGGTTGATGATACAAAGCTTGTGACAAAGGTCAGCGCCTTGTTGTTTGATGAGGATAAATACTGTGTAATTTATTACATTCAATCTGGTTACACTTGTCTCAACATATCTGAATATTATTTTTCAGATGGTAATTCGTGAGCTGCAAACAGTGTTAAAGGAACTAGTATTGGATAAGGTGAGTAGCTTTTTTGTTTCTTATTTTCTGGATGATTCATCTGGAAAATGCAAAAGGTGTTCTTTTGTCTGAAGATTTCAATTTTTATTCATAGAATAAAAAATTAATTCTTTGGACCTCCAGAATGGAAGACGTCCATTGTTACAACTGCTCCATCCACACTGCTCACGATATCTTAGTCCAGATGATCTGGCTTGTTTAAATTTATTTGTTCTGTCCCTTGGCACAAAGGTATATTTTTTGTTTGCAATTTGTGCAATTCAATCTGAAAGCATGTAACAATAGGCTTAAACCTTAAACCTTAAATTTTTCATTTCAGGGTGAAGAGGAAGAAGCTCTTTCTCAAGCAGGTTCAGATGGGCACTCAGAGATTGAGATGAAAGCCTCACTATCTGATAATGATAATAGTGAAATTTGTCATAAGAGCATGCAGTTAGCAGTGGGAGGAAAGAAGGATCCTTCAGTACGGAGACATGAACTACTAGTGGAGAGTGGGCTTGCCGAGGTATGTCTTCTATCTTTTAACATGCATGCAACATTCCAAAATCTAAAACTAACAAGCTCATCCACAGGCACTGCCGCGGGAGGGAGGGAGATAATTGAACACGTTCTTTATAAGGTCTACTGATTTATGCATCATGACCAAAAATAATCAGATACTACGAGAGTTAGATCATGAAGTGACAGAGTTAAAATAAGATGTTAGACAGTTTATATGATAGTTATCAAAGCTTCGATTCTCAACATGTAAAACTTAGTTTAAATCATTGCAGTAAACCAAACCTATTATGCATTAGATGGAATGAATTTTGAACATTAAAAGGTGCTTTTATTTGGTGGTTGGTCGGCATGTCCTGGTGCATGAGTGTTTCCTTTTAGCCCCTGCATGTAGTTCTATATGGATGAGGAATGTCATTAAGGATTTTGTGTGAATTGACATGATGAATTCAAAAGATTTCATTTTGTTTAATTTTTGGAGGCTTGCAATCTAATTAGATGGCATTCTTTGGTGTCCATGCAATGGTAGGTTTTGATGTTATTGCATTTGTAAGATTTTTGGACATTCAGGATTGTTGATAATTAAATTAATATTTTGGGTTTCTTGTATATATTATTGCCTTAGTGGGTAGGTGGGGCCAAAGGGGTTGCTATGTTTTATAGATCTAGTTATTGAAAGGAGTATTTAGATATGCAGGTTTTGATAACCAATCTTATGTTGGGGAATAAGTGAGGAATTAAAAAAAAAAAAAAGCGTAATCCACCCCATCTTATTTCATGTTTTCTTGTGTATCATTCTTTGTAGATATGTAAGTTGCTCGAATGGATGAAATCTCCCAAATTTGGCTCATTGACATGATATAAGCGTATTACAGCAACTATATCCTTCAAAATAGTATTTCAAGAGCTGCTCTCTTGATTGTGCTAAAACAATCATTTGCATCCAGTGGTTGTTTACCCTCCCATCCGACTACTGCTTAGATCATTAATCCCAGATTGATCTCAGCCTATGGTGATTAATAAATATGCTCTTGGATAGATGAACAACATGTGACACTAATTCTGACAAGCTGTAGCACTAATGAGTCTATCTGTAAGTTCATGGATAGTGGATTTGCTAAATTTTAGGACATCTCATTCCTCCTAAAAAGTGATTAGCCTTGTTCTGATATTTTGGATCTCTAGGAATTAAAATTTCCCATCTTGGTAGTTATTCTCTCTCCAAATAGTTAACCTCTCCTCAAGCACAGCTGTGTAAGGTTTATTCCAGGTTTGATCTGTCTGTGCATCTAAGCCACACATACAACTAGATCACCTGACATGATCACATTAGTTGGAGGAGATGATTGCCTGCAGCTAAACAAACTCATGGTTTCCTTGTGGATTAATTAGTACTTCTAAGGCAAATAGGAAGTATCAACAAGGTTTGGAAGAGAATCAAGCGAATATGAGAACTCTGGGGGATGTCGGAAAGTGTACAAAGGGAAGTTAAAAGTAAAATATCAGTGAATCTTCCCTTCAAGAAATGAACCGTGATATGCCTTAAATCAGATTCTTGAAATCGGTTAGGGGCCCATAGATGGATAGGGATAGCCTAGTGGCATCACTAATTGTTTGTCATATGCAGTATCCAGTAGATGATATTATTGGCATCGCTAATTGTTTGGTATATGCAATATCCAGTAGATGATATTATTAGTTAAAGAAATTCTTCCAATCTGGACAATGAAAGTGGTTTACCTGGGAAAAAGCATGTGCATACACAAATTTAATCTGCTCTGACAGTGGAGTTTTGAAAGAATTTTAGGAGTTGATTTTTTTTTCTTTTTTTGGTGTTGGAGGGGGGGGTGTGGGGGCAGGGGATGGAAAGAACCTTGTATCATGCATACAAATTTCTTATAAATGATGTTGATGCCTTTAGGCATGTGTTGAATCACTTGTGTTATCGAAGATGGATGAACTAAATAAGTAGATTTTTTGCCCTTCTTTTTTTTTTAATGTGGCTGCATTTCAAGGACTTTTTAGTGAGAGATTGGTGGAATTCCTTCTTATTGTGTTAACAGATGAAAAGTTTAATGAAGAGCTGGGATTGCTGAGAAAGGACCTATTATAAAAGGTTGTGTTTAGAGATGGAGAGGCAGCTGGTAAATATCTTTCTGAATATTCAAAGCTTTGATAATTGTAAAACACCATCTTTGGTTAAAATGGTGTCTCCATCCTCTTTACATGGTGAAGAGAAAAGTTGAAAGTGGATCGCCAAGATTTGTTTCTCCTAGAAAAACTCGAATAGAGAATCTAGAAAGAGATAATAACATTGGATTTTCTATTGGACTACTAAAGGAAGATCGAGAAATACTGATTTGTTTTGGATGGATGTGGAACCATCAAAAGATAAAAAAAAAGTCTTCAAAAGAATATCAGATTTTTGAAACCCTGAAATGTAATATACAGTTTATATTGGACCCATCACTGCCACGCTAGCCTTATGCTGCTATTATTTGAGCTCATTTGAATCAAGCTGAATAAGAAATTTAAAATAGGTGTAAGAAGTGGTTGGTTCCTTGAATACGGTGAAGTCTTTTGGGTTGCTTCTTGATTTTGACCTTTCAACACTTTCAGGGACTGTCAAGAGCAGGATGATGGATGTAAGAAATTCATCAGTTTGCAATGTTTTAAAAGGTTTAGTGTAGAAGGGCAGTGGGGAGGTCACTTAGCACCTAGGCGCTAGGCTAGTGTTTAAAGGTCAAGGACTTCATGGTGACCCTTTTTATTAATAAAAAAAGAAAAAAATATAAATGTCAAAATACTGATAATCCAAAAAAAGAGAGAAACATAGGCTGTGTTCAAGCTTTAATGAACAACTGTAAGGTCTTTTTGTGCTTAGGATGTTGCAACATGTTCCCTTTGTTATTCGGCTGGTGCATGAGATCCTCTCAGAAATTGTTGAAGATGTCGTTGGTTAAGTTGCATTAAGTGTAAGAAATCAGGCTGCAGGGCAAATAATGCAAAAGTGGAATTTAAGAAGGTTGCAGATTTGGTATCATTTTCTTTAAAAAATTGTATTAACTATTAACTGATGCACACGTGAATGAGGTTTTGATGCAGGAGGTAAGGTTCAACTCTACCTTTTCTAGAATGTATCCACCTTCAGTTTTATTAACAAAATGATGTCATGTGATGCTTTTAATTTATTCAATAGACAGGAACATTTGATGGATGGCTTTGATTTCATCGATCATGATTGCTCAGAATAAATTGATGTATCCACCATTCTTTCCAAAGAAAAAAAAGATGAAATTAAAAATAAAAGAAGAATGTTTACAAGCAGTTACTGCATTTAGTTTTTCATTGGCATGTTATGAGCGTGTTACCAATGAACTAAACGAGGGATTTCTTGTGATTGTATTGCAGAGTCTCATTTCAACTTGTATTGAGAATGTCGGTGAGCTACTTAGATCAAATTTCGGCAAAGAAGTAATATATGAGGTGATTCATTTTTACTTTTTCTTCCTAACAGCTATGCTGTTGTAACAAGGAGACTTTGGAATGTTGTGGCTTTACAGTTAGGCTGACAAGGCGATTATTTATTTAATTTTTTTGGAGACAATGTTGAGTAGTCTTGGAATTGCATCTACATTTTTCCCTTCAGAAATTTCAAGCATTATTATGATCAATTATAATGAATGAACAATGGTGAACTTTTTTGCATGCAGGTAGCTGTTGGTGGAACTGATGGAGTGCTGCAACCTCTAGCTGATAGATTGGACGCCTTACATAAAGCAGTAGCTTCTTTAGCAGCTCTTCCCAAGATTAATGAAGCTGAAGAGGAGCATGTTTTTGAGAACTTTCACTCAAGCAGGACCATCAGAAAACTTGTCCTGGACAGCTCCACCTTTGCTGCCACCCTATGGAAAATGGCATTGGAAGGAAAGTGTGAGATGTGGGCTCAAGGTCACAGGTAAGATGTTTAATCAATTTCTTCTTTGCTTCTTTGATTATACTTCTGTATCCACAGATCATTGGCCATACTGACATTTTAATTTGGTGGCTTCTGCAGTTGTAAAGTGCTTACTGCATTCCTGGAGTCATCTGATTCCACGGTGAAAGATCTGGCAAAATCTGAGCTGCAGCCATTGATAGATCGTGGTGTCCTTAAAGTCCCTGAGAATAAGCTAGTTGGGAAAGAAGGTTGAGACTCGTACCTGCTGATGCTGGAATATGCCACTTCAACAGAAATCACTCGACTTATCAGATTTAACATCAGAGGCTCTTGCTATTTTTGAGCAACATGTATGTGTAGCTGTCGTGACTTCTTTATTTTCTTTGCTCCTATCTCACTTATGAGTTTGCTAGGGCATCAAATATCAGATGAGTGAAAAATTTTGTTAAGAGATTTATCCCGAGTTTTGCCAAATGAAGCCCAAGAGAATGTTGTTTTTGAGTGTAAAATGTTTAACTAAAGTTATCTCCGCGCTTTCTTTGCTCCCATCTGACTTGTATCAAATGAGTGGAAACTTTCATAGGAGATTTTTCCTGAATTGCTGTCAAACAAAGTACATGAAAATGATGTTTTTGAGCGTATAACAGTTAATTAAAGTTGTCTGGGATATTTGCTCTGAGCTCTAAATTTTGACTTGGAGGAAAACCAGGTGCAGAAGCAAATTGTCGTGGTTGCACCATGGTCCTATGATATGATGTGCTATGCAACAGGGCAGTGCTACATTGAATGGCAATAGAGAAAATACAGTGGCAATCCTGTTTGGTCTATCTCCGGTTCTCTTGTGGATTTTCAACTCACTGGTGCGGTTGACGCTAAATATTCTGTGAGACTTATTTTTGAAAAACGCAGACCAGGCGCTCAGAAAACGACGGTCGAGAAGGAAAACAGTTTTTCAAAAATTTTTGGAATAAGTTTGGTTGGAGACTTTGTGGAATAATTTTAAACCAATATGCAGTATCTTGTTCTGGTTATAAACTGGGAGATCAAATATGGCAGTCGTAGGATGGTTCTCTGCAACACTGATGTCGCATTTAACTGGTGAGTAGAATGAGGCACCGGTGGCTGATGGTTTTAATCGAACGATCAAGTAGTCAACTAATCGAACTCATGATCAATGATTTAGATCAAAAGCGTAGATGGTTGAAATGGAGAGAGAGGCCCAGTAAATGATGAATGTATCCAGAACTTGGGTGTTGAGATTAACTTAGCTTTTCTCGCTCTTTTCTTCTAGTTCTTATTCCCACCACAAAAAACAATCCAAGCATTTGAGGACAGTAGAGGGCACTTAATATAAGCGCATTCAACTATAACTCAAAGCGCTGTTTTGGCTCCAATCAACTCTAATGACTCAGGATCTATGGTTATCAGCAGTCAAAGCATAGAAATTATGATAGCATTGACCCAATGGTGAAGATGGATCAGAAAAACTCTCTCGCCGTACCTCATGTTTTTGCTTCACTCATGAGAGAGTATGGAGTTAACAAAACTCAAACTCCAAGGACGAGTGCAAAAGATGAATAAAAATGAAATGGCACAAATATCTCTCACAAGCCATGCTTTGGAGACCAATTCCTCTGCCATCTCAGCCTTCCCATGCTCTCCAAACCGAGACCAGTTAATAGATCCAGTAAGAAGAGGAGGAAGAGCTTCTCTTTGAATGCTTTGTTAATTTCTTCTTTTTGTAGCCTGTGCTTAGTTTTCAGATTTTATGTTATATAGAACTGAGTTTTGATGGGAGCGGAAGAATCGGAGCGATTGTGTATTTAAGTTCTCCAGCAAAGGAACCAAATTTTCAAGCTATGCTTGTTAATCACATTACTAGTTTCTTGTTTTCTGTCGCCTTTTGAACTCAGTTGTCCTCCTAGCATGAGTGTAATAGAAAAGGATTCTCTAATGTACAAGCTTTATACCATAAAATGTTATGTATGCTTGAATGGTTGCCATATCTCTTATCTCAGACAAGAATGATTATCTCTTATCCATAGTCTGCACATTATATGGCACCTAATAAATGCTTCTCCATTTTCTAAGTATATGACAATATTCCTAAATATTTTTCAATCATCTATTATTTGAAATAAAATACATACTAGCATCTAAATTTGCAAGCTATGCTTGTTAATCACATTACTAGTTTTGAACTCAGCTGTCCTCCTAGCATGAGTGTAATAGAAAAGGATTCTCTAATGTACAAGCTTTGTACCATAAAATGTTATGTATGCTTGAATGGTTGCCATATCTCTTATCTCAGACAAGAATGACTATCTCTTATCCATAGTCTGCACATTATATGGCACCTAATAAATGCTTCTTCATTTTCTAAGTATATGACAATATTCCTAAATATTTCTCAATCATCTATTGTTTGAAATAAAATACATACTAGCATCTAAATTTGCACAGTATTTTGCTATATAAAGCTTGTACTACAGAGGATTCACATCCTGAGTGTAATGTAGGACAATCCAATAGATCGGTTTAGATTATCAAAAATTATTGCAATTATTTTTTATTTAATTTTATTATATTATAATAAATATTATATGAAATACTATATAATACTATAATATAGCATATATTTTTATATTATATTATGCTATAGTTTTATAATATAATTGTAGTAATATATCATGATATTGTAATATTATATTATTAAAAGAATGATATTATACTTTCAAATAATGTATTATAATATTCTTATTACCCAATAATAAAAATATTGTATCACATTAATATTATAATAATAATATATTATATTACGTTATTATAAATTAAAAATAATTTATAGTAATATTTTTTGATAATAGAAAGAGTTAGACAGTTCAATATACTATGTGACATTCTTTATACTATCATCTCTCATTCTTAATGCTGTAAACGATTCAACTAGACTCACAACCCATCCTAATCTGCCCCAACCTCCCTCAACTCACTTTTTAAGACCGGTTGAGCTAAGTTGAGTTTAAATATTAGATCCGTGCTATATTTCGAATCAAGTGTAGGTTTTATAAATTCTGATCCAACTTGGCTTAACTCGATTCATATAAAGTTCAAGCTTTTTAATATATTACTTGATCCAAATCCATTAACCCTTTTACTCTACCCTAATCTCGCAGCACGGCCGCATATTCTTAAAGCAAACCCTAAGAATACGCAAGGCGTATTAAACCTCAATATGCACATTTGCGGAAGCTAAATCTCATGTATCTAAAAAATGTTGACACAAATCATCAATTTGTTTCATTGTTTGATAATTTCATTTTACAATTCAAATATCTATAATGACCAAATACTTAGAAAACTATTACTATTCTCACTCCTGATGACTATCTTCCAATGTTTGGTCCAACAGGTAGGCATTATCAATATCCTCTACAATATGATAAAGGGAGTAATGAGTTAAAAGCCTAGTAAAACTTCTATATATACCATCATAAATATGCCAATAAAATCATAATAATAATATATCAAAATATTCTTTTACAGAAAGTAGCATAGCATATCGACAAATCATTTAAAAAACCAATTAGATCAAAATACCAACATAATCAGAATAAAAGCTAAAACCATCAACATAACCACATATCCATATTTTAATCTTCTACATATTGCTGATACATACTGGCAAATCTCATGCCAGTAATACGTGTCTAATAACCTAACCTAATGATATTACATATATATAGGTTCGTTCTCATATTAATACCCAACGTAATAAACTCAATCACGTCATATCACATAGTCCATGACTTTGTTATACATTGGCCTCTTACCACTTTTAAGTACTTCCCTAGTGCTGCTGGTCTATATTAGTTGGCTTCACACCAATACTACCAGAATTAATACCATGTATCAACAACAACATCAAATTCACAATCTCAACTAACCTCTGCATTGGACTAAATCACTTTGCAATACTAAAGATACATATTGATAAATCCCGTGCCAGTAATTCATGTCTAACGATCTAACTTGATAATACTACACATGCACAGGTTGGTTCCCATACTAGAAACCAACATAATAAACATAATCACGCTATATTACACAGATCATAACTTTATTCTATACCGACCTCTCATAACTTTTAAGCCCTTCTCCGGTGCCACTGATTTAGATCAGTTGGCTTCATACTAATACTGCCAGAACTAATACCATGCATCAACTGTATTAATCACATATACATATCTTAGTGAATACTCCACATGCCCACATCACATCTCATAATCAACAAAGCCACAACATACCACATCCACAATAACATGTCTCAACAAGCCATACTCATAATCTCGAATTAAAGTCAAAACCATTCATACCAAAATAGTATACTACCATATATAAGCAACTCTACAATAAACCATTGTGCTTAATTTAAAACATACTGAGAAATCTAACAATAAAACAATGACATATGTAAGCATGCAAGACGTGAAACATATTGCATAATAGTAGGTACAGAACTCTTATCTCAGATCGCTAATCTAAATAATCTTCACAATTCAAATCAATCAGTCAATGATCACCTATAATTAAAATAAATAAATAATTAATTTATTAAAATTTATAATAAAAAAATTATCATTTTGCCCTTCTAGCCTATATTTAAAAATTATCACTTTACCCCTTTATTTCAATGATTACTAACCCTTACTTGACCAATTTTATCCATGATTTGTTTATTTTCTAATATTACTAATTTTCATCAACTTAATTGTATTTACAAAAATGCTCTTGCTAGCTTACATTAATTATCACATCTACCCAAGCTTATTCACCTCAAAATATACATTAATCATTATTCAAATAAACATAATCACTAGCTAATCAATGATCTAATCAGCAATTGACCTTGCCTTAACTTATTTGGGACGCTAGAGAATTAATAAAATTAACCCATAACTAATTTACTTAACCCAATTTTAATCCTTCATAAGTAAAATTAATTTCAGCAAAATAAGTTAAGGTAACAATAAGGAACAAACATGAATACAATAGAAATGTGGGAATATCTAGAAACCTTTTTAAGAGACAATGCATTAAACCCTTACTTAAACCTAAAATGAGATCAGCCAGAAGCAGTGAAACAACCTCAATTACAAGGCGAAAACAATATTAGAGGATTTATAGGAATGATAAAACGATTAATGATAGGAGGCAACCCTAGTCAAGAAGATAGCTCTAGACAAGAGCAAGCACGTTTAGAAAACAAATCATCTCTCAGCATTATAAACAGACTTATCTAAAACCCGACAATATTACCAAAATAGCAGTAAAATAGAAGACTTAGAACTAAAACTTTTAGCTGTTACAAACATAGGTAGCACCTTCACACTTTTAAAAGAAAGCTTAGTCCCAGAACATCTTAGACAAGAACTCCTAACCAAAAACGAAGAAGCCTATCAAGTAGATGCCTCTGTTATCACCTTCACACATCAACTCCCAAACGCCACAATCTCTTTACATAATCGAACAATAGATTCAGATAATAGAACATATAACCTCGGACAATGTTTACTTCACCCAATCCTACATAATGACATGATCTTAGGAAACAAATTTCTTTTTGCTGAACACGGTAGCATCACAATAACCAGCGATAATGTAATTATTTCTCGCAAAATTAGTCAAGCCAATACAAATGTACATGTTTTATTTGCAGAAAACCAGATCACTTTGCGAAGAAATGCCCAAAAGGTTTAGAAAACTTAGATGAAACCAGTACAAACACAGACAATTCTTCAGTTTATAGCCTCGAAACCTTATACAGCAATGAAACAGAAAGCAGTAGTGATGAGTTAAATCTAGAACAGATAACCTATGTATGATGCTTCCATCTGTAAACATACCTAGTTGTAGTCACATATGGACATTAGGAGGACATGAATCTCAACCTTGAAATAATTGTTATATATATTTAGGAAGTAAAAATATACACCAATGTAAACACCAGATTAACATGCACAAAGAGAGCATAAAATGGACAGGATTCACAGCACCAGTAGGACATTTTGAATAGTTAGCCATGCCTTTTGGTTGTCCAAAAGAAGATGGACAATATTTTTTCACCTTATCCTTTTATTTGTGTATAAATTGATGATATTCTTGTACATTCAAAAACAGAAAAAGAGCACTACCAACATTTAGAAAAAAACTCTTAATCTTCTTTCAGAAAATGATTTAATAATAATTAAAAAGAAAATGGAGCTTAACAAAAGAAAAATAGACCTTTTAGGAATAACAATAGGAGATGGTCAGATAGAATTACAACCGCACATAGCTCAAAAAATATTAGAATTTCCAGAAAAAATAGAAGAAACAAAACAGTTACAATCCTTCCTAGAATTAATAAACCAAGCAAAAAATTACATACCAAGCCTTAGCAGATTAGTAGGACCACTATATACAAAAACATCAGGAAAAGGACAAAAATATTTTAACTCAGAAGATACAAAAATAATTCAAAAACTTAAAACAGATAGTTAAAACCCTTCCACCATTACTATACCTCTAGATAAGGAATATAATGTTTTACAAACAGATGGATGTGAGCTAAGATGGGGAGCAGTCTTGTTCAGTAAAGAAAATAAATATGCCCCCAAAAAGCAGTGAAAAACAATTCAGATGCGCTAGGAAACCTTAGTAGCATAGATTTTGAACTCTTAGCTATTCAATACGCTCTAGAAAATTTAAAGTTCTCTCTCTTTAAACCTTTTACTTTAAGAACAGACAGTGAAGCCATTGTAAAATACTCCCAACAACAACAAAACAAAAATAGGCATAAAAGATGGATAAACTTCATAGATGTAGTAACCAACTTCAAAATAAAATTTGAACACATTAAGGGCAATGGAAAACAAGCAGCAGATATGCTAAATAGGCAAGTCATTTCTTCTCTCAATCATCACTGATTCTTATTTCTTTTTCAGGGCAAACAAAGAGAAGATGTCTCAAAGTTTTCAAACAAATATCGTAGAAACAAATACTAATAAATTTCTTTCTAGAATACAGGTTACTCCGAACATTTCGATTCAGCAAGTTACAAACCCAAAGCTAAGGTATTATGACTCTATTTCCACCATGTGTTCTCTCACTCTTTGCCAAAAAAAACACTGTTAGACAGCCTAAACTCTTCGGTAGGTGGTTCATACGCGTTTCCTGGTAATGAGACAACAGGGCCAGTTGGTTCTCGCGCTTCCTCAGGAACTGTGACAGCTACTCCACAAGTCCCCTTGCATTATAAGCATTTGCAACCTTTCGCAGTATATTTTTATAATATTCAAAATAATTTCACATAACATTAAACAAAAAAAAAATTATGTGCTTATAACTTTAATTCATCTGCTATTAATTAACTTATATTTGAATTTGAATCACGTGGTTTCGCTTTGTTAACGAGTTAATTGGACCAACAGATGTACCGTTACAAATTGTATCAGAATCAATTTGAGTGTGCCGAAGTTGATGAGTATGAGCCGATTTGAGTGTGCCGAAGTTGATGGATATAAGAAAAAGACTACCCATATATGGGACAGTGATAGGATCTCACCATGGCGTTGGTATGTGGTTTCAGTCTATGAACAAAAAATTACATGCATCATCCAATAGTTTCAAAAAAAGCAAAAATGATCATGAGATCATCACATACGAACTCAAAGAAACTTTTATTCCAGAACATTTAGTTCTTTCTTCATTAATTAGAAAATTATTTAGAACCCTCGTCTTGACAAACTTGCCGCCAATCATTCAAACCATGATAGAAGAAAAACAACCCTATGAGGCAAGACGTTTCTTGAGCATACAGCATCATCTTGCATCATCATCAAATCCTGAGGTTTTGAGACCTTTGGATTTTATAAAATAAATACAAATAAAAATTTGGTCAGTTGATAAGCTTGGGATTAGTTAATGTCTAAATATTATCAGCAATCACAGACCTGACTCAATTGCCCAAAAAAATGGAGATGGCATTTTTGGAAAAAAGAAAGAAAAATGGAAAGACTTTCGTCCAATTCATCAGCACTCCACCAGAATGGGAAGAAAGTTCTTTCGCTTCAGAGAAGAATAAAAGATACAATCAATCAGTGTCAAGAGACAGCTTGAAAGATGTTAAAATTTCAAGTTACTGAATACATTCAATCACTTAACCTACAACAGATGGCAACTCAGACGTCTTGTAAAGCTAAAGGCAGAGCGTTTGGAAGCAGCTAAGGCTTTTGCTCAGGTGCGAATCAAGTTCTCACAAGATTATTGGCAAGGAAGAGAACCATAAGGTCAATCCAGAAGAGAAAAGAAGGGCAAGAGGGTAGAACCACATGATGACAAAGGAAAGAAACCTCAAATCTGGCGCCACAAGCATGAAGAAAGAAAGAAAGACAAAAGTGAGAGGAAATATTATAACTGTGATAAGCTAGGCATTGAGTCTCGATATAAGTTAAAAAAAAAAAAAAAAAAGATGAGGTACTTTCTTCCTCATCTTTCTTACTTTGCTTGCTGAATTCTCTTTTTATGGATTGTAGAATTAGGAGCGATCGATCATGTAGCAAGAGACTGAAAAGTATTCATGAAGTATCATTGGATCTCAAGGGAAGCGAGATGGATTTATGCAGAAGGTGTTCATGAAGTATCGTTGGATCTCAAGGGAGGTGAGATGGATTTATGTAGGAAATAATTTCAGAGTGAAGGTTAAGGGAAGAGGCATGTGAAGGTTAAGGAGAGAGGCACCTGCAAGTTGAGACTGCATGATGGTCATATTTTCCTCCTACTTGTTCTTCTTTATGCTTTGGATATACGGTGAAACTTAATTTCAGTCGTTGTTCTTTTGGTTTAGGGCCATTGTTCTTTTAGTTTAGATTTTAATCTAAATTTTGATGTTAGTGGTGTTAAGTTATTTCTTGGTACAATTTTATATGGTACTTGTTATTTTTGAAATGATGGTAGTTTTTCATTAATTGAATTCTCTATTATTTGTGCCATGGATGTTTGTGTGTGGCATGCTAGATCAGGTTATATTGAGTGAGATAGAATGAATAGGCTTGCTCGAGAGGGCCTTTTAAGTTCATTCAAAAAGTTTGATTAGCTAGCAAAGCAATTAGAAAATTATTCAATAAAGGTATTAGAGCCGAATATTCATTGAAGTTGGTTCATTTTGATGTTTATGGCTTAATGAATGTAAGGGCAAGGCACAATGACTTATATTTCATCATATTTATTAGTGATTTCATGCATTTTGATCTGATCTATGTAATCTTCCAAAAAGTCTGAAGCGTTCAATTGCTTTAGACATGCAAGCATGAGTTTGATTAAGAATCAAATACAGAAATATATTAAAACATTGAGAATCGATAGAAGGTAGGAATATTTTTTAGAATAATCTGAGAATTTATGTGATGAATAGGTAATTGCTAGATAATTGGTTATTTTTGAGATTCCATGATAAAATGGTGTTGTTAAGAAAAGAAATAAAATTTAATAGATATGGTTAATGATAGCGCAAGTAAATTCATCCATTTTCTATTGAGAAGATGGTTTATTAACTGCTACCTACATATTTAATCGAGTATCTTCAAAATCAATAAATTTCATCTCATATGAGCTTTGGACAGGTAGGAAATCAGATCTAAGTAACCTGCGACCATGTGGTTTAGAAGCATATTCATCAATCCTTTCACAAGTATGAAAAACTTGGATCGAGAGGTAGAAAACTTATTTTCATAAGATATTTTAAACATTGAAAAAGATATATGTTCATAGATGAACAGCCATATAGAAGTTTTATTAAATTTGAATATAAAGATGTTACATTCTTAGATAATGATTTTCCTAGTAAAGATAAAGCTAACGAGGATCTTATTTTGTATGAGACAATAAATCTTGAGTGTAATGTTGCCTCAAATGAATGACATATGAGGAATTGCCTTATTCTTCTGAACCTAGTGAGAGTAACATACCGTCAACTTAACAAAAGGAACATTTACGTATAAGTCTATGTAAAAGTATTTTTTGTCGATGTTTTGATATTGAATGAGAAGCTTTTATGATTGCTCCGCATGATGAAAGTGAGCAAAAATCAGTAGAAAGGCTCTTTCCTTTCCTACAAGGGAACAATGGATGAAAGCAATATAAGAAGAAATAGAGTCTACGAAGATAAACTATGTCCGAGACTTGGTTGATCTTCCATTTGAACGTAAAGCTATTGAAAACAAGAACAATATGATCCTGCCTGACCTATTTATAGGTCTACTCATTTTAAGAATACTTTCTTAGTTAGTTTAATTATCAAACAGATCTTAAAATCTTATAACATTAAAAATATAGTTACCAAACAATAAATAACTATTTACAAAAGATCTACTACTAAAAACTCGACCACTAATAACTTTGCCAAATTAGAAAATGTACAAAATCTAGATCAAGTTAGCTTATAATTTGTGCACCTCTTAGCTGCTGGATGCATGCTACCTAAAGTTGACGCAAGGTAGGAATAGTAGGAAGTTCATAGTTTGGAGATAACAATGGTATACTTCTAGGTGGATGCCATCAAAATTTTAAGAATAATGAGATATTCTAGATATAGTCTGACATAACGGATAGTAAAATCGCTAGTATTGGGCGTATGTGGTGCGCACAAAGGAAAACATTAGATGGATGTGAGCCCATATATTAGTGCTTCAGTAACATAAAGGTTAAAGGACCATGAGGAGTGCTCAAGTACTGTGTACCGTAACAATAGTGGGGATGTCAAGCTCTTGAAGCAGGTTATGATTTGTGAAAGTAAGCATTAAGAAGAGACCAGGAGTAGATCCTAAATCTAAGAATCAAAGATTAGTTTGGAGTAGTGGATCTAAGTTGTCACTCAGTAAGTAGAAAATTGCTTTCAATCAATCCAATCCAACTTCAAAGGAATTGACATGCACGAGCGTGCAAAGGTGATCATGAACCAAACCTTATCTTGATATATGTCGATACGTCGCACCTTCAGAAGAAGACACTATATGTCATTATCCTTCACATACAAATGAAAACAACTGGTCTTATTCTTGTCTAGTTTATCTTCAAGAATCTAGATCCAAATAATTTGAAACATGGATGAATCTCCCTGCAACCTCTCTCTTGCTCTCAGAAGAAAAGAAAATCTTACAAGCTTAGGGCATGAGTGTATAGGAAGTGATTTAAGATTCATAATTGCACTTCAAGGAGATCCATGGACCAGTAAGCTCCTTTTCTACATAGATGGATCAAAAACCATCTCTGAAGCAAGTGAATCAATGCTGGTTAAGTACATGATTCCATTATAAGTTAAGCAACAATCAAGGATCTTGCCATTGCAGGGGCAAGATTGAGTGGTACAGGAATCAAGGTAATTTCAGGATGACTCCACTGTAAGGCATGAGTAAAGGCACAACAACATAACAGCGCATGTATTTATCATTAGTTGACAAATAACATGATAGGGACAATTGAGAGCATCTCAACTTTTTTGTTCTTCACTTTTCATACCTAACCTACCACTGGCCATGAAAGCATGACATGAATGCTTCCAGTCATTAAGGGACAAAGAAGCCCCAAAGGATAAGAAACAAGAAGCACTCAGAATTAGGTATGGGGAAGAAGTTCCTTGTAGACTTTATGTTCCATGAAGTAGCATCAATAGAGTGGGCATCATGTCATGGCATATAGACAAAGGAGGAAATCATATGCGCCATGTCAGTGGAAAATGCCCAAAAAGTTTGGTTTCATAATGAGAGAAAGATGACCCAATCAATGATGAGAATCACATGCGCATGCATGGGATTAAATGTGAAAGAAATGAGTATCCTTGATGAGTGAGATGTGCATGAGGTAAGAATATTTTATGAATAAAAAAAGTCACATGTTGTACAAATATTAATGGGCTTCACCATACCGATGGCAAGGAAAGGCATACAAGTTGATTATAATAGAATTTAAGAGGCTCATGTAAGATGAAATCATATGGAGAGAAATTAAGCAAGGGACATGATAAGCATACCATGTCAAGACATTAAGGAAGCAAAAATAACCAAAAATTCAAGAGAAAAACATCAACATATATGCAATCTATTGAAGGTTATCAAAAGCTTTCAGAATATTTACGTCATATTTGGTAGAACGAGGCAAAGGAAAACCTAGAATTTTCTGCATTGTATTGGAAATTTCTAGTGCCATCCTTGCACAAATGCCACACAAATGCCATGCAAAGCATATGCATTAGTGGTTTAATGACATATAATCTATTCTTGACAACCGTATATTGAGGAGTTTCATCAAGACTTGAATATAAGATTTGAAAAACAGAAATATAGAAGGCTGTATCTGCTACAAAGCAACAACATTAGTATGATTATAGAGTTCCCACCACCTCTCCTTTTTCTCTTTCTTTCAACCATGGGACCTGGTTCTAACATCTAACAGCGAATGTACGACTCAGCATGTGGTATCATTGAACTTAACACTGTATCTTGATAAAGTATCGAAGTAGCCCTGCTGGTATGAGCAAGAATATTAACAACTAAAATATCCGGATCACATCAATGCAAAAAAAAGCCACCATAGCCCCAAAGAAGAGAAGGATGTTCCTAAGCCAATGATCTAGATCTAGATCATTCCATCCAAATCAGTCTAGGAATACGTGCACCAAAACTAGATTAATTAATGATCATCCCACGACTTTCCATCCCCATGGCAGCCAGTTGTATGCAATTTTAAGTTCTAAAACATAATGAAACGTCCAAATACCAGAGAGGATCCTTGCAGGCAGCCAACCCATGCAATGATGGTGAAACAGAGCCATTTCATATCAGGTTGACGCTGGCTGATAACAACAAGCCAAATCTCACCTCCACGAGAGGCCACAGGCTTCGAACCGAAAAAAAAAAAAAAAAAAAAGAAAAAGAAAAAGAAAAAAAAAACCCGGTCAAGCCATCGGCCTCCTCGGTCAATGCTATTTGTCTTCTTGCATGGGGAATGGAGGGGCGCGTTGGTCGGTTCCATGCACGAAACAAAGCGGGTGAATGGGTCGGAGAAAAACAAAAAAAAAAAAATAAAAATAAAAAAAAAATGATGGGAGTAAAAGATGGAACATAGGACAGGCCCCACCACCGCACCGCACGACAGCCAACCAAGGAATGAAAAGATTGCACCCTTCCGTGGGGCCCTTCGGGAGATCCGATGTGGCGGCGTTCCGCTGGAGAGCTATGCTGTCCCGTGGGCCAGGCGGGGTGAGATGATTGCTTTTGGGTCTGTGGAACGTAGGCGATGGAGGTGGCGAGGGGAGGTGATGCAATTTTCTGTCAAAGGTGAGTGAGTGAGTCCAGGCTAGCATCGGCGGGCATGATTGAAGTTGGGGGCCCACCTCCTCCCTGGCAACCCACATGGGACACGCAGTCCCATGCCTCCTCTTTCTCTCTCTACACCTCTCTCTCTCTCTCTCACTACAACCCTTAACCCAAAAAAAAAAAAAAAAAAAAAAAAACCTTTTTTTTATCATTATGTGTCTTCTCTAAGAAAAATATTTAATCTTTCCCATGATAAAAGATGAATAAGAGCATGTTATCATAAAAAAAAAAAAAAAAGTTTATAGTATTCTAAGCATAACATTTGTCATACTTTATAATAATTTATTTCAAGATGCCTTGCTAGCAGTTGGATCTTGCAAACTAAAATTGTGTGGCTTTCTTTTATTGAAAAATTTATGTGTAATTGTTGATGGAGTATAATAATGAGATATTCACATATTAATTATTGTATATTTTCAATGAGACCATGGTAAATTTTGTAAGATAAATTGTTGATATAGTTACCTAGTATTAACCTTGATGTTGTATTATAAATTGTTAATTATGGTTATCCAAAATTTTTATTGGCAAGAAAAGCTCTTTTCATTGAAATTTTGTCAAGTGCTTGCATTAATGAAGGTAATTTTTTTTGGTCTCTTTCTTATGTTGTTGGCTGACATAATGAAGTAATCTCATACACATTTTATTTGGGACCATGGCAAGGTCCCTCCATTTTCGTTGTTTTTTTGTTCTTTATTTATATATTCTATTTTTGTGTTTTTTCTTGCCTACACTCAAGGCATCTAGTAAAGAACACCAATTCCAAGAGACTACCGCAAGGACTACGCTCCCTTTCCACCATGATTGCCGCTCCACCAGGCAGGACCGCACTGAAATATTGAGTGGGGTCTCCGTTGGGTCCCCTTTTGGGTGTGATTAAGACGCACTTCCATTTTTATTATCATTTTTTTTTTTTTTGTCTTTTAACTATAAACAGGACAGCTCTTAGTTCTTGTGCTCCTGCCTCTCATTCTTTCTTCCTCAATAATTCCAACGCTTCTCTCTCCCCCCCCCGCAATCTTCTTCTTCTCCTCATTCTTTTTGCGGCTCTTCTGGTTGGAGCTTCTTCCTTTGTGCCTTGTCCTGCCCCCGGGCTTAAAGGGGCTCATGAAGAGGCTAGTAAGTACGTTTTTTTTTGTGTGTGTGTTTTTTAGGCTGATTTTTTGCTTATTTTTGGGTAAAGGAATCAACTTTCTCAGGCAAAAAGGGGTCTTTGATGGTTTGTTTGCCTTCATTTTCTGTGGTGTTCTTGAAAAATTCGATTTTGTTTTAATTTTTGATGTCTTTGGCTGGCTTTCGCAATGCTTTCCGTTGCCTTTTTTGTTCTTGGGCGATCTGGGGTGTGTGGTGTTGCCCAATTTGGAGTTGTTTCCCCAAAAATTTCTCTTTTGGGTGTTTCGGAGCTTTGGCTAAGTTCAATCATCTATTCCTTTTATGAGTGGTTATGTGGTCAGTCATGCCTTGATTTGCCCATCCTTGAGCCAAGCGGCTATTTTGTTCATGTATCCTTCCTGTTTTTACTATTTTTACTTTGTGTCTTGTTGTTGACCGTTGTTCCATTGGACTGATGGTTTTGTTTCAGGGGGGTTAGGTTGAATTCTTGTTATTTCTCTGAGGAATATAAATTCTGATATTATTGAATCATAAGAGTTTCCAAAGATAGTTCCACTGGCCTCCTTTAATGGGCTTGATTGGCTTGGGAGTACAGCATTGTTTTTTTTTTTTTCTTCTTTTTTTTTGATCTTACCTTTTCTTTCGAGAAGAAGAATGACTGGTTTTCTGTGGAATAGTTAATTTAGGGAAGTAGATCTTAGTTGCCAATCTGATCTTTGCTGTCTCAGTGCACAATTCCAATGTGAGCTCCTTCAATACAAGTTCCACTCATTTCTCATTATATGAATATATTAGGTTTTCATTCTCTTAGATAGTATGGAATCCTTTTTATGCCTCGTTGGCCGTAGGAGTGTAGCTGAATGGCGCGTAATTGATTGAATTGTGTATGCATGCGATGTTGATTCATTTCATTGCCTTTTTGTAGATTCTAAAAGCTTCCATTATTATTTCTCTCCTTTATCAGTGCTTTACCGAGTGGATGCACTGTTTGCAGTTTTTATTGATGTGTTGTCTGGTTTGAATTGTACATACTGTCATGTTGATTCCATTTAATTACCTTTTTGTAGATTCTAAAAGCTCCCATTATTATTTCTCTCTTTTATCAGTGTTTTACTGAGTGGATGCACTATTTGCAGTTTTAATTTGTCTTGGTGCTTGCCTTCCTTCTTCAGGTAGTTGTGCTCTTAGTTTTAGCAGTTGCTAATTCTGCCAGAGGCAATGGAGGGGAGGATGGGTACTGCAAATACAAGCAGGGTTTGAACTCAAGACCCCACAGTGTTTCCATAACGGATTTTGGCGCCGTCGGAGATGGGGTGACACTAAATACACTTGCCTTTCAGAATGCTATCTTCTATTTGAAGTCATTTGCCGACAAGGGTGGTGCTCAGCTGTATGTTCCTAAAGGAAGGTGGCTGACTGGAAGTTTCAACCTCACCAGCCACCTCACCCTCTTTTTGGACAAGAATGCCGTTATAATCGGCGCTCAGGTCTTCTTCTATAACGTATTGGCATCCATTTTGTTATTCTTGTCATGTTTTTTTCCTATCATGGCTTATATGCAAGTCTGACTCCATTAGGTGCTCACAAGATGGTATCGATAATTACTTTGGGGCACTCACATTATCAAGGCACTACTTTAGAAGTACCCTACAACCCCAATATGCCAGCACAGCCATATAATAAAATGATGACTAGCAGTACAAATCACCTCTCAACTAACTTAGGTTTAAGGCTTTATTAACGATGTTATTGTTGTAGCAAAACAAGTCACCTGCAGTTTTAAATTCTTAATATAGCTACTGAAATTTCATCAGATACAGCAGACATGCTTCATATTTCACCACTACCTCCAACCAAAGAAAAGTTCTCCCATTGAGCTGGTAGCATATTTAGGATTTTCAACATGTCTAATGTATATTTGTTGCCTAAAATATTGTCACTGATATTGATGTCCCTTCACATGATTGTACTTCTTTGTTCATTTTTTCTTTGTCCTTCATTGTTGCATGGACAATGACATGAGAATTAGTTCAGATACATGTCCAAGTGTCTGACATGGCAAAAAAAAAAAAAAGAGATATGGAAATGCATAGAAAAAGTGAGTTTAACATTTATATTTTAAAATGTATAGAAACATTAAAAGTTATTATTTGTTAAAATCTTCCACTACGCTATTTTTGATGTTTCTCATCTAAACTTCCTAATTAATGTAAACAATTTAGAAAAAGGATGATTTGCAAATTTATTTTAATACATATGTTTTTATCGTGTTCGCTTTCAACATTGTTTTGGTGGATTGAACTCATTGGAATCCAGTTCTCTCCCAATTTTTAGAAACTGCATCTAAAAGAATTGATAAGTATGCAATTGTCTGACATATATCCAATTTGGACATGTATCCGACACGGGTTTTAGGGGCCACACATGAGTGTTTAGGTGACAGCTCTCTTTGAGCTTCATATCAAATACTGCGAACATTCTTTGGATCAACTTGCTTTCTCTTCATTGAAGGTGAGCTGGAGTTTGGCATGTGCAATGCGCATGCTGTAGAGATGGGCAAACGCATCAACAGAGCCTCATATGCCACTCTGGAGTTTCCCTTTAAATAGCAGAATAGATGTAGTCTCATAATACTACAATGTCATGACTTCTCCCATACCCTCTTGAGTTTCCTCATTTCTTTTTTTTTTTTTTTTTTGGGGGGGGGGTTAAATGAGATATTCTTCTTTTTATGTTTCAATATGTCCTGGCTTTTTGCTTTCTGTTTCTATGTCAACTTAAGCATGCTGAATTGTGTTAGCTAATACAATTCTGTTAGTTGCTGGAAGAGGTGAAAGGTGCTTGCTAGGATTTTTATTACTGTGTAAATTTACAAGGGGAAATTGTTTTGTCTTGAAAATTTCTGAGGTTAGCATCCTTTCCCTGTTCTGGAGATTTTACCATGTCATGAAAATAAGCCTGCAGGAATTTAAATTATAAAAAAAGGGAAAAAGATACTTTATTCACCAAAAATTTTATACTCAAGCATGGTATATTGCAGCATAATGATTTTTTGCTCTTGCTTATAGGAATCATCTCAGTGGCCTATCATTGAGCCCTTACCCTCATATGGCCAAGGCCAAGATCTTCCAGGTGGAAGGCATCGCAGCTTGATAAATGGACAAAACTTGACAGATGTAGTGATAACAGGCATGATTTTTATCACTTTTGTTTTTTTACTATACATTTATAGCAGATTGGTGAACATTCCATCTTTATTATGGTAAGATCGCAAGCTTATGCCCTTATTAATTTTGTTGCTTCAGGTGATAATGGAACCATCGATGGCCAGGGTTCTTTTTGGTGGGGGTGGTTCCATTCTCACACCCTAAACTTTAGCCGTCCTCACCTTGTAGAACTTGTGAGTTCCAGTGATATTGTGATTTCAAATTTGACATTCTTGAATTCCCCTGCTTGGAGCATTCATCCAGTTTACTGTAGGTATGTTTTAAGTCCTACGTCGTGCTCAGTGTTGCATTTTCCTAGCGAACCCAAAATGTAATTCTGGAAAAAAAAAAAAAAAGATGTTGGAGAGCATGTTTTACTTGTTGAATCGAAACGCATGGCCACTTTTCATATTTATTTGCATGTGATGCAGCAATGTGGAGATTCAGAACATAATGATCCTCACTTGGTCCGATTCTCCATTTACGAGCGGTATAGTTCCAGGTGATCATCAAACTTCCTTTCCAATAACATATTGGCATATTTTATGCTTTCTGTTTGTTATATACCTTCGGAGTGTAAAAGCCATTTGTCTTGTTGTCTTATTATTACCCTTTTCAGCTAATTTCCTTCAATGCTCATGTGCTGCCTATTTATTCTTATCAAAAACTGCCATACATGAGTTGGAATTTGGGCTTGAAAAATCTATCAATGGATTGATGGAAGATAATTTGCTATGGGCACTAATTTAATGCTGCTGTACAGAACATATTTCTCTGGTATCACGATTCCAATATTATGTCATTCTAAGGCATGGAATTACCATTGACTAATGAAACTGGGTGGTCTAGGTCTGGTGCTTAAATTACATGTTCAATATAGGTGCGACATGCAAGGCTTGTCCTTTTAACTCCACAATGACAAGTCGATATTAACAAGCTGTAGAATGTGAATTGTCAAGCTTTGATCAGGCCTTGTCCTAACTTGTTCCCAGTTCGCAATCAAATCGAAAGAAAGACCGTTATATGTGGTCTGGAATGCAGGATAACCACTTCACTGCAAAGATAGGAGAAATATGCATAGCATGATACAGCTTACAATAATCCATATTATTCTCCATTATTCTGTCATTCTACTTGCTGGGGAGTCATCTCCAAACAACTTTTGTTTGTATTCACATGGAAAACATACAATTCCATTCTTTCTTATGCGATGATAGAATGGAACCTCATGGTGGCTCTGCTAGTACCAACAACAATTCATGTGAATGATAGATGCTATTCTCTGAAGTTAAGATCATTGAAAGCGGAGCCTGATTCATTTAATACAGAATGTTTGCACCAGTGGTTTACATTTATCTTGCTACATCACAGAATCAGTATATCTGCTACGTCACGCATTGCTAGGGACTGTTCTTGCTTTAAGCAATGCTCTCATGTACATTTTCTTATTGATACTAGCTCGGTCCATAAAATTTGATTGGCAGTAATAGGGTAGGATTCCCTGTTAACATGTTCTTATCTCATGCATGAGAACCTATAATAGAAAGTTGTGGTCACTCCTAAAGACTTTAAAAAGCATGGAGCTAGATATTTGTTTTCCAGCAGTTAAAGCAGAAGGTCCTGATGTACACTATATGTCCTCTGTAATCAGCACAAACATGATGGGACTATGAGATAATTCTTGAATGTCAAATGAACATGCTAAAATTATCATGCAGCTAAGCTTTTAATTGGTCATGGCAACATAGCGACGTAGACTTGTTTGTTTGTTACTAACCATTCTTTTGGATTGTTGAGTTGCTTAAACAGATTCAACAAACAAAAAATCATATCTAACGCGTCATTATCGCTTCAGATTCATGCTCGAATTTATGCATTGAGGATTGCAGCATTAAAGTTTCACATGATGCCATTGCTCTGAAGAGTGGCTGGGACAACTATGGGATCTCTTTTGGAAGACCTTCCTCAAAAATTCACATAAAAAATGTCCAGCTGCAGACTGCCCTTGGCTCTGCCATTGCTTTTGGCAGTGAGATGTCTGGTGGAATATCTGACATACGTGTTGAGTACCTACAGATCCATGATTCTTTCACCGGTATAACATTCAAGACTGTCCGAGGCCGAGGTGGTTTCATTGAAAACATAGTCATATCGAATGTCGAGATGGAAAATGTTCATGAGGCTTTTCAGTTCACAGGACATTGTGGCAGCCACCCTGACGACCATTATGATCTTGATGCTCTTCCAGTCATCAAGCGGATTACCCTGAAGAATGTGGTTGGTACAAACATTTCCATTGCTGGTGTCTTCTCTGGAATTGAAGATGATCCCTTCACTGACATCTGCCTTTCAAACATCAACTTGTCTCTCTCATCAGATGCTTCTGCTTCATGGGTTTGTTCAAATGTCTCAGGGTTCTCTGAATCAGTCTTCCCTCAACCATGCTCCGACCTCCAAATCCCATACTCAAATTCTTCGCTCGCATGCTTCTCGCTTATAAACTACAGTGCTCTTGCAGCAGCCAAGTAGAGCTTTTTGCTGTGTCTTACCATTTGCTTCAGCCCCCTGTATAATTGAGAGACTCGAGCATCTGTTACCAGCTTGCCAATTCTTTTTCCAATAAATCCCAACAAGGTCAGACCTTTTCCTTTCTATCACCCATTAAGTTCATGTTTCCTGGGACATAATCCATTAGTTATCTTGCACCTTCCAAAAAAAAAAAAAAAGAAAAAAAGAGCATCCGGGATGACAATGTGCTTGCTTGTACAGCTACATTTCTTCATTCAATCTGTAAGAAAAATTTTTGGTAGTTGTTGGAATCAAGACATTTGATTGATACTGTTCCATTCACTGTTAAACCATTAGATTATGATAAATATTTGTATATTCTATCCTGTGTGGACATCACAACAATGAATTAAATTAGCTGGGAATGGGACAGGAGTGGTTTATGTACGCCACATGGCTTGTGTTATTAAAATAAAAGGTTGGTTGGCTGTTTAAATTATAAAATTAGCTTGATCAAAATGCTGTTGTTTTTTCCTGTTGGAGCTTCTTGCTTGTGATGTCAGTGCCTTGCCCTACTCTGAGTACATGTCAGGCTTGTAACCACACAAGCTTCTGCCTCACAGTTTCTTTGGCAATTCATGGACCCCTTGGCATTGATAGGTTGGCAACTTCCAGCACTAGACAACAGAATTAGGCGGCACTATGATTTAGAGGTTGTGCTGCCAACAAATTTAGCACCGTGATGAAGTTGGCATTCCAGATGATGTACATGTGCTGCGATTATTGCAAAAGCCAAGGCTATGAACATAAGCAAACAAAAAGAATGATCATGCTGTAACAGGTATAAAATATTACGTAAATGTAGTAATAGGTGGTTCACTCTTGCACCAGCTGGTGGAAGCCCCAGCCTTGTAGGGAAATCATTTCTAATGGTCAAAAGAAGCATTTTTAAATAGCTCGATAGATACTTTTGGAGCTGCACCATGAGAGCTTTGAAAAGCGAGAGAATCTGTGTCATGACTCATAAAAGTATGACCTCTTCTTGCAGCTTCTTTATCTTATTAATTCTTCAGTGATTTCTATTCTTGTCAACCAAACCATTCCCTCATAGCTTAGCTCCCGAGGTAATGATACATGATCTCCAAAGCAAAAGGATGGCACCAGCCCTTCCATATTGAATACCATTGCCGTTGTTTAATGCAAACTGAACAAATTAGAGAGATAACACTGTTCAGAAGACAAATTTTTCACTAGTTTTAGTGTCTTTTCTCAAAAGACCAGACTGTTTAAAATCTTTACCACATGTCAACATGTTCAGGGAAACCTCAGGAAAGGTTTTTGACTTTGTCTTGGTTGAAGCTCTAGGCTCCTCTTTTAATATGTTCAAGCTCTCGAGCCAAGTGTTCATCATTTGAATATATTCAGGCAGGCTCAAAGATTTTTTCCATCTAAAAGGTTAAAAAAAAAATCATGAGTAATCATTCCAGCCTAGATACATTATTATTCTTTTGAGTTTGGTAGGTACAAGATGAGACAAAGTGGTTTAAGATCCATGATTATTTGATTCATAATCCTAATATCCTCTAGGCAACATAAATGATGTTGACTATGGCTCTAAATTTCAAATATGTCATGCCATACTTAAGGGATGAAAACTTGCCCTCTTAGAGCCTTTTTGGGAGGAGATAAATGAGGAGAAAGAAAAAAAATTATTTCCCAAGTCTAATTGGAAGTTCTTAATCAAAAAAAAAGCAGAAGAGGAATGGAGCGTAGAGAATAAAAATTATTATCATAATTTGAAATAATGAAGGGGAAGGGAAGGAGGCATGAGAGCTCTTCCCTTATTTTTAAAATAATTACCCTTTAACCAAGCAAGGAGAAGGGGTAATTACCTCTTTCGACTCTCTGATCTTTTTATTAAAACATTCAAACAAAAGGGAAATAATTACTTACTTTTATGTTCCTTCTCTCCTTCCCTCACTTCTTTTCTTCCCCTCTACACTATCAAAAACACATTTGAGGCATGTTTGGTTCATCGATGGGGTTGGATTGGATTCTATTCTCAATCCAATCCCACATTTAGAAGAATAAAGATCAGATTAGCAAACCATCATTTCACTATAGGCTCCATTATTTCACTGATAATCTATGCCTAAAAAATATAAGATTGGCAATCTCATACAAACCCCCATATTTTCAAATCCGATGACAAAGAATTGGCATTCCCATACCACTCCAATCCCATTGGTGAACTAAATGTGCCTTTAGATTCTTGCCATGTAGGTAGATCTTGCCTTATTAATTTGGACCAGGTGTTGAGTGCTAACTCTATTAAAAGGTGATAATCACAAGAATTAAGAATTTAATACTATTGACAAAAATATAATTTTTACTAGAAATTCAGATTATAAAGAAATTTGAACACTTCTCATGAAAATTTTTTTGATTTATTTTTTAAATTAAATATATTTTTGGATAACTATCAGATGAATGCATTCTTTTTTTTCTCTTTAAAAAGTTATCTAAATGTGGTGTAACCATGTTTGAAACATTTACAGAATCTTTCTATTTTGCATGATGAATTCTTATGGTTTCTAATTAATGACAGTGCCTCTACGTTTTCAGAACCATATATTATTATTATTATTCTCTATACGACTATTTTTAGCCATCACTTTGTGTTATAAATATGTATCATATGTATCACCACCAAATCACATTCATAACAAACATAGTAACTAACTGTGCTTATAATTGTCATCATTGATCATTATTTCTTAAAAAAATAAATATAATATTAAGTTTACCAACTATCATAATAAATGCTGCTTTAGAGGATTAATTTTTGAAATCTGTAACGTGTTTTAAATTGACATTTTCAAAGAATATATTTATATCACTGCTATGCTCATCAAAATTTTCTGAAAGGTAGCATCAGGAATTCAAGTACCTCATAATTCTAATAATAAAGAAAGGCAATGATAAATCCAGCAATGCAGTCACAACCATACATAAATTGATCATGCACACCCCTCGTGCCAAATGCAATCACACAAAAGGACTGAATTTTTCTTTTTGAAGAAAATTTCAATAAGAGATCATTATCTAAGATATGGATCAAACCTACAATGCCTACAATAAGATCATTGCCGGCCAAGTTGGAATTGCACAGAATTTAGAGACAGCCTACCAAGGCCAAAGCAAGAGAATTTTTTGCCATCTTGCTTGGTTAGTCATGATGCCTACGCCTTGAGGGTGTGGACGAAGGAGATCGAGGACTGGAAATTGTTCATGCAATGGAATTCTCTCGAGAATAAATAAATGAATGCAATGCAATTCTCTAATAAAAGTGTGGTCTGTTCTGAGTTATGTGATTTTATTTTTGCATCCTGTTGTCCCACAAGGAAAGCGTTTACTCTGAGGAGAATCTATTGGCTGTTTGTTCTGAATGCCATCTGAATTTATTGGCTTATGTTCTGTGGTTCGCTTAACAAATTGATTATAGTCTTTAATTAGTTGAATTGCTTGTGAACATGTTGGTGTTGAATTCAGTTTTTGAATGAAATTATGAGGAAAGGAATTGGGCAAAGCTTTTATGTTGCAGTTGTTTATGAATTCAATATTGATGTGTTTTCTTTATATCAAGCAATTGGATGTTAGGACCTTGCTTCAAAAGGCTAGACAAGAAGGTAATATTTGGATTCTTTAACCCTATATAAGTGCTTGGGATTTTTTCAGTAAGTAGTTGATGTGTCACCAAACATACCCCAGCATGAGGCCTTACATCAAGAATAAACTTGGGCAGTCTTTGTTTAATAGAATTATAAGAATAGCGGGACTGTAGTACCAATTCTCTGCCGTAGCCAAGAAATAGGGAATAACACCATAGCAAAAGCCATAGTAAATACAATAGATATATGATTTTGTGTGTGTTGTGTGATCCAAATTTGTTGAGCCTTAGTTGATTAGCTAAGATGCAGATTTGATGCTGTGTTTTTGTGCTCAAACCATAACAACACTCGAGTGGTAAATTAATATCTGGTCTATCCCTACTGTATACTGGGTTAAATCAGAACAAGCTTAGGTCATGTTGGCCTGCTATCTCACATGGTCTTGTTGGCCTGCTATCTCATCTAGCCATATGCGTCATCTTTTTTCTTTCTGAAGTCCTGAATGAGGCAATTGTTACGCATGGGCAATGAAGACGGAGAACAGGGCATTTTACAAATTTCAATGCATATCACCAAAGCATCACAACAACTTGTGGAACTTTCCATTCAATCTTATTTCATGAAGTTTCCATTCAGTCTTACTCCTCCGTTGGTCAAAACAGGTTTTTGAAAGATTTTAGCCATCCTAGATAATAACAACTCAGGATCCTATCTAAGAAGGCTACCGAAAGAGTTACTATTTGAGCTTACTAATCCTGTAAAGCATTCAGGATTATCAGAGTATATAATCGATGTAAGACTAAACACTTACCAACATGAGCTCTCACATACTCCTTCTATTCAATCTTTGACGTCTTCACTAGAGCAAGGGTCCATATCCAAATTCATATCCATATCTAATCATAAACACATAAAGCTCATTTACAATGTGCTCTAGTTCACTTAGGCCATGAGCTGGGTTCACTCTGATACCACTTATCTTGGGGTGTGTGTAGTTTCCACTCCAATACCCATGCACCTCAGCATGCCACACACCAAGGCCAAACTGAGTCATTTCCTCAGACGTACATACAAATGTGCAGCAATCTAGTCTTATAGCCTAAAGCCTGTACCTTAATACTCTACTAGATTGACGAGCCAAACTCATGTGACACCCTTAAGTGCTCGCAGACAACCTGACCCTTGGTTATGATGCCTATCTATGATGTCTCTTAGTCCATAAGAGCTGGATCTACTCTCATACCATTTGTAGCAATATAGGATCTCATCTAGAAAAGCTAGTCAAGAAATTTTATTAAGCTCCTTGATCCTATATAGATACCTAGGACTGAATTGTTATAGATAATCTCTTTCATAAATTTTCTAGTGCTAGTTTATTGACTAGAGCGCATTTATCTGGTTGGAAGACTGATGAAACTGATTTGATGATGTGCCTTTGGACAGAATTTATGAGAGTGATGATTTGAAGGCGAATTAACATGATTCTTTATTCTCCTGTAGGAAACTTGAATGGTTGGAAGAGCAAAATGCAAGCCTAAAGCTTGTTTCATTGATTACAATGGATTATAATCCCTACATCTGCTTGCCAATGACATGTTACATTGCTTGATTTGATCCACAGATTAGCCAGTAAAATATTTCTTTAAAAAAGATGATGAATTGCTATCAAATTTCTTCTTAATATATGGTTAAGGGCAAATACAGACAAGTTTTTGAAAGTAATTGTACCCATCTCTGGGGCACAAGCCAATGATCTTTTCACCAATGATCTACATTGAAATACAATATCACACATTCTAGTTTCAAACATGAGACCTCTTCCTAGTGCTTGGGTAAAGTGGTGCCACTGCTGGCCCTAGTTGCATTGGCTGAGGGTCTAATTTCTATGAAATAGGCAATCAATAATACTCCCTTGTTTATGAATTCAGTGCCCTTTCAACACCTCTTGCAGATAATTCTACACAAAATCCTGCTCAGAGGGATATGAGCAACAATGACATGGGAAGTTGAAACTCTCATATAGACTAGAAGGATAGCTAGTTGAAGCCCAGATTTGGTTGACTGAGGACCATATAAACTTACAGCCTACTATTTTTTACTTCTAATTTAGTGTATTTAGAGAAGTCTTGGTGCACAATTCTTCAGTCCACTACATGTGCTCTCCAGTCATGCCTTCAGCCTCCAATTTTTCCCATCTTCTCAACGAGGTTAACTTCAGAGTGACCCATTAGTCTTGCAATTTGCATTAAATATTTTATCTAGAAGTCCACAATAAATCCTGACTTTCATCACTCTACATCTATAAAAAGACTTCTCCTTCCTTGTCCTTGCCAAGCCATTAACATTTCTTCCCTTCTCCTCTGGTACTCCTTGTGACAAGATGGTTGCTGGGTGCATAACTGATGAGCAAACATTCAGTGTCACACTTGAGAGGAGCTGGCACAATCAAGAAATTTCACTTTTCACCAGGTCCAAATCTATATGAAAGCAATATGGATTTAATTTTCAAACCTAATTGTTATAGAATTATAGTTATTCTAGTGACATCTTTCACCGTGACATCTTCAATATCAATGCATGACATGTGCCTTCACTACTTGCTGGATTTTACTCTATCATAGGGTGCAAATCTAGTAAGCCAATCCAGATTGAAATCCACTTGTCAAATTAAATTTTGGTTTGATTTGTGTCTGAATTCATATAGGACTCTACCACAGAACTAATGTGAGAAACCTCCTCTTAACTATATTCCTTTGTTTCATCCATAACTATGCAGCTGTCAATAGGATTCCTAGCTTCATCAAGCATCATGTAGAAGTGTTGGACCATGGGAGCCACCTGCTGAGTTATGCTGTCATCGAAGGAGGACTCATCCTGAAACGGCTTAAGTTGCAGACTTTTGAGTTCAAATTTGAGGCATCAGGCAATATATGAAGGGAGGAGTGATTCAGTCACTGTAGGCTTTGGAAGAATACTTGATTGCCAACCCCAGTGCATATGCCTAAAGTCTCTCAAGTTTCAGACGAATAATCAAGTCCCTCCCCTCCCCTCCCACACACACACACACACACACACACACACACACACAAACAGAATAAAGTTTGCTAAAGAACAAAAAAAATAAAGACAGCACACACATATATAAACAGAAGAAAGTTTGCTAAATGAATAAAAAATAAAAAATAAAAAATAAAAAACAAAGAATCACCGCACAAAAATCTCATTTTTATTGAATATCTTCTCCATAAAAAAAATAACAGATGCAATAATTCACTTATTCAAGAGTGAGGAAGCAAATTAAAACTTCTCCTCCCTTTGAAAAAAGAAAGCAACTTGCTCATCCATGGTTTTCACCACACTGACCATTTTATCAAACACCCAAGAACGTGTGGAGAGAGCAAACAAAACACATACCAACATCCCTCCTCTCTTCCACCACTCCGCACGGCCAAAACTGCAAACTAATGCGCCCCGCCGGCCTCTGTCGCCGGCAGCAACCCAGCAGAGTACGGCACGCCGGAAGGCTTAAGCCATAAATTCCCTTGGATGAAGTTCTGGACGGTAAACTCCTGCGCCTGGTTGTAGTCTATCTTCTTGTACCCCTTCCATGTGACCCTTTTGGTCGTCACCGCCCCGGGGCCGCGGTTGTCGAACTCGGCATAGAAGCAGGTGTTGAGCCCGACATCCCCCGCCCACGGCAGCCACCCTAGTGGGTGGATGAACTCATCGATCTGAGACTGCATGATGATGGTCCTCGCGTAGGGCTTCCACGGCCGGCCAAGGTATGATGGGTTTTGGGCAGAGAGCGGCAAGTAGTCGGCTTCGCCGCTGATGGTGCAGTTCTGGAGGATGATGGCGGAGGCCTCGCGCTCTTCCTTCCGGCCGCTGGCCGTCACGATGCATTGCTGGTTTGCCATGGGCTTCCTGACTTTGATGAGGCAGTTCTGGAAGATGGAGGCGGAGTCGCCGAAGATGAAGTCGATGGTGCCGGTGATGGTGCAGTCCCGGTAGAACTGGCGCTTGGTGTGGCAGTAGAGCGTGTCCTGGTAGCCGTCCATCTGGCAGTTGTAGAAGATGGACCGGTCGGATTGCACCCTGAGGGCGACGGCCTGGTGTTTCTCGGCGCCGGCGCTGTTCTCGAACCCGATGTCCTTGGCGATGAACCCATCTCCGATCACGGCTTCATTGCCAAAAAAACAACAAATCGATGATTAGAGCTACTTAATTGCTACACTCTAGCTATTGATTTGATAACCTTTTTTTTTTTTTTTTTAAAAAAAAAGTTTGTCTGATAAATATCCATCTTCATTTCGACTTATGTGATCGTGGAAGATTTGAAGATTATGTTAAATAGGAGTTTAGAAAGACATAATAATCAATTTTCATTGGCTATAAAGGATTCTTAATGTTTTGATCTTTTTGTCAATTCTCTTTATTATTGATCTACAAATGTTTGATATTTTAGCTGTGCAGTTCTATTTGTACTGAATTAAATTGCTCATTATATCACTATTTTCAGTCCAGGTTTTATGAAACATTCTATGTAACACCCAAAGCAAAAAAATCTTTTAAATTCTTTGAACACATGGGGACATGCATCATACGTCTGCAGTTAGTTCTATATTAGCTAATATTATTCAAAAAATCATTCTAAAATAAGAGAGCATGTTTGACTGATTAAATTCGAGAGAATCTCTATTAAAATCTAATAAGATCTAAATTTGAATAGTAGGGATTCACATTGATAATTCAAGTTATTAGATGTCACCTATTAACTCTAAAATACTTAAATATTAAAATCATATAATTTAGAGACCTTTAGCTCAAGGATATTAAAAAAATCTATATCATTCTATATTATTTAGATTTCTTAAATTTTTAACTACTTATGCATAGGATAAAGATCTTCAAAATCATAAAATTCTTAATATATAAATATTAGATATAGTAGATCATATTAAATGACTTTAGATTATTATTAATTTGAGTTAAGATCTTCTTGAGCATAGCTTATAAAGATGACAATTTCAATTATAAAGTAGGAACCCATCCGACTTTATTCGTTTGATTTCGAAATTCCCTGCCTTTTGCGGCGATGGGATGAGAATTATTTTATCTTCACTAGCATGAATGAATGAGGTAGGAATGGTAATAAGTATATTCCCATGCTATCTCATCCCATCCCATTAGCTTCGTATTTAAGTAATATATTATCTTTATATATTTTCATATATATATAATTATCTTCATTATTTTTATTAAAAATTTATATGTGTTATTAAGGAAGGGATGTGAATAGAAATTTATCATTTCTTATAGGATGGGGATGGAAATTAAAAAAAAAAAAAATTCATGTTTATAAGGATAAATTGAGGATCGAGATTATTTTCTTTGATGAGGATTAAGATAGAATTCCGGTCCGGCTTGCCTCACTGTCACCCCTAATAGCCTGATTAAGCTTTTTTTTCTTATATTATCGGGTGTTATTAGCTAAGCAAGTTAATAACTTTCTCTTGAAGTTGGAGATCTCATGTTCAAACCAAAGAAGCAACAGTAAATGATCCCCATATTCAAGTCATAGCAAATTGCTTACCAAAAGTTGCGCTCTTAAAGGTTGTCGTGCCATCTATGTAGTTCAAATTTCCAGTGATCCTTGTCTTGGTCGGACCATCCCCTACCATCATCACATTCACCATACTTTTATCCAGCCAAACTTGTTCGTTGTACACGCCTTCCTTGATGTAGATCACGAAGGTCGAAGTCTTCATCTTGGGGATTGCAGCGAGTGCTTCATTTATGGTTTTATATTTTCCACTCCCATCCTTAGCTACGACTATATCTGCCTTTATCTCCGTCGTTGGAAGGGCGAGGAGCCTTCTCTTCCCATTCGTAACCCATGAGGGGTACTGCTCGCCATCCTCCTTCTCCTCCTCCTCCTCTGAAAGCAACCGCCTACTAACGACTGGGATCTGGAACGTAGAAAGCACCGTAGAAATCTCATCGATGATGGCTAGAGAGTTGCTCGTTAAGGCTTGGGAGCTGTTCAACGCCTTCCTCATGGATGCCCCAGCGTCTCCCGGTATGTTCTCGAAGCCATCGAGGCACGTTTCTTGGTAGGTGACCGCGGCGCTGAGCCAGATCCTGAGGTCATCAATTATATCATCGATCTTGCTGATGTCGAGGCCTCCAAGCTTGGTGAATGAGGTTTTAAGCTCGTCGATGGCGTAGTCAAGGAGGCTCTTGCAGTCGTCGAGCGCCTCAGAGGTCCGCGAGTCCTTTGCCGCCGCCTGGAGCACCGACGACTGCTGCAAGGCTTCCCGGATGTGGTCAATTGTGACGTTAAACGCGGCCTCTACGAGCGACTTTGGGTCGCTCGTGTTGCCTGCCGCTTTGGAGAGGGAGCTCTCGCACAAGTCCTTGTAGTCGGTCGGTTGGCAGATGGTTTGGACGGCCTTTGAGGTGGTGGTGAGGCCACCGCCACCGCCACCGTTGGAAGAGTTGCGGCGTGAGACGCCGACGGCAACTCCGACCACCATGCAAAGGAGGATCACTGCTGAGCCGCCGAATATGACGACCTTCTTCTTCTTTTGGCCTGCATTTGTCGAGGGGCCGAAGGCTTGGCTGGATGCTGCCATCATGTGTTCAGCTCTCGATCAAGCTTTTCACTATGATCTTAAGGATTAATTTCCCCTTAGAGATGTTTGAAAGAAAGCGATGGAGTTCGTTTGAAGGATTGATGGGGGCATGGTTTTAAAGAGAGGAAGAGGAGGAGGTTAAACGATGGTTGCCGTTGGTCCGGGGAAAGAGAAGCGGGTAGCGAGGAGAACCATAGACAAAAATAGAGAGCCGTGAGGAAAGGAGAGGAGAAGAAACATTTGGTCCGCCCTTTAGAGTGGCTCCGGTCTTCCGAGTGGAATTCACGGTCAACACCAATTGCATCCAATTGATATAGCTGTATTGGTCTTTTAAGAACGCTTAGTTAAGCCAGAAAAATTATAAAAAATAATTCGCTCAAGTGGTGTTTAGTATGGGATGATGGAGCAAAGATTGATGATGATGATGATGTGGATAGAGACGACAAGATCATCACGTGAGTGATCTCAAAGCATCTTCGCTCATAAAATTACTGCTTAATCCAATGATGCTAAATTTATCCTTCGAGATAGATTTCTAAAATTACCTTAAGCGATGCTAGGTTAAAATTTGAGAATAAAATTATCATTTAATTTGAAGACTTTTAATCATTCAAAAATTACATACCAAATGTAATGATCTTAGTTTATTAGTGATCAAAAATTTAGAGATAAAAAATCATTGATGATCCAAAATCATTATAGGATCACGAGTGTCTTAGGCCATCCATCTTGTTTCATTGAATGGCCTACTTCATGATACCAAGTCCAAAAGACCAAAAGAGCAATGAAATTACATGATACCAACCAAACTCTTTTTGAATGACATTTTAAGTCACTGATGTGGGTTTTTTTTACAAAAACAAAAACTTGCCTCATTTCATCCTTTTTTTTTTTTTTTTTTTTGCATTACTTTCTAGCTTGTTTGCCAATTTTATTTCTTAAATTTTGTAAATCTTGTGTACTAAATGAGAAAGAGGGCAACCCCATGGGGTAGTCTCACTATATTTTTTAAAAAAATAAAAAAAAAAACATTTGAGGGATTTGATGTCGAACAAAACTTAGTTGCATTGTGTTTGCCTTCAAGTTCTTCATTGAATAAATGATATATGTACCATCATCATATTTAATAAGTAGCATGTATCCATTACAAAAATGATGGTAAACACTAGTCACTTTTTAAGAGTGATAGTTGTACACATATCACATCTTTTATAGAAAATCTAATGGCTAACATTAAAGGAATGACAAATATCTATTTATATAAGCCCTTCTTATGCATGCAAAATATTTTGAAATCATGGGACATAGAAGCATTAAGATAGCTTACACAAATCACTGTAGATGTTAAATTAATGATGAGCTCTCTAGCTAGCTAGACTTGAAGTATTTTTCTTATGCGCTTAATAAGCACCTAAAAATATTCTTGTGAAAGAAGTGAAGTATGTGTAGGGGGCTCTAAAAGGAAGAAACTAACGAGTTTGCCATTTACCTACTTCTTTTTCATGCTTCAAAGTGATAAAACAAACCAATTTCTTTTCCTACTTTATCAGTCTTTTATACTAAAAAAATAATTTTCTATACTTCTTTTTTTTTCAAAAAAAAAAAAAATCTAAAATCTACTTCTTGTAGAATAGAGCATTAAAAGTTTAGAACCCCTCTATAGAGTGAAAGAGTTGAAATTTTCATTTTGATAGATTGTTGTAATTTGGCTTGGCTATTATATGTGTGTTAAGTGTTGTTACATCAAAAGATCAAACTTTTCCTCTTGAATCACATTGTAAGAATCCACCAACGTATAGTCCACAGTTCAATACTCTAGTTGATTTGGCTCTCTATGTATCTGCTTATCAACTAGAATTCTGATTAAAAGAAGTCAACCATCATTTTGTTCATTAAGAATGTATTCAACTTTGATAGTAAAAAATTAAGCACTATGTTGTCAGAGTTATGAGTGACATGCCTTCATGTCCAATTCATAACATTACGTTCAAAGACTATTCTATCCTATTCTAGTTAAGGTAGAGTGGTCCTCTTGTCTACGTTGATAAGTTCACGTCCCTTGACATGACTCACAAGGATGATGACGGCAAGAAGAGCACCGAGTTAGTATAAAGGCAACCAATTTTTTTGGTCAATCAAAAGGCTGTTAGAATTGTAGTTAGTGTATTGTTTGTCCTAGCAACTAAGATTACAAAATCTTGAGACAAGCTTTATAACCTGCAATGAGTTGCATCAATTTATCTAATATCACAAGTGAAGCAATGACATCCAACTAAATTCATAGATAGATGGCATTCCTATTAAGCAGGGTGAATCATGAAAGTCTAAACAAAGTTGGTGGGTGGCAGATGTCTTCACAGCATGGCAACATTGTGATCCTCATTAGATCCAGTGGCTGAGGGAGTGCCAATTGGAAGGATAGACTTTTAGGTTATTTATTATTATACAGCACACAATAATGATTCCAAAGCTGACTAGTGGCATTGTACTATCTCTATTATTAATTCCTCAATTACTAAGGTGGCAAGGAGTCTCCCTATTTTTCAATATTATATGTCCAGTGAGTCTTGCAGATTTGGGCCACAAAAAGCCATGATGATGTCAGGGCATAACCACATGTACACTGCATCCATCATGGGGACGACCACTATGTAAATCAGACTATCCAAAATGAACTAATTACTCATTTCATGCGATTCATTTCATTTGCAAGCCTTCACCTACATTTTTCGGTTTCAACTTCAATGGTGCTGTGTTAGATAGTGGAACCAATGAAGGAGCAAGCTTTGTTATTTGTAATCTTAGCTTACTTCTCATGGTCATGGTTAAACGTCCTTTATTCTGATGGTAGAGCTTTGAGGTGCTTGAAAAGTTTAATTTATGCTACTATCATTCTAAGGCAACCAATATGATACTGGAGGGAGATTGTAAAACTATGATCAATTAGATATCTAAGTTGACAGCTCAAGGTGAAAACTCCCATCTTGTCCTATTAAATTGTTAGAGGATTATTTTATTCCTTATATCTTTTGAAGCTACCCTTACATATAGAAAGGCTAATGGTGCCACTTAGCAAATTATATATTATTAGTTATCTTTTTTTGCTTTTATTCAACTTTGTAACCTATTGTACTCAAACTTCAACAGATGCATTTATACTAAAACTATATGATGCTATCATTTGTTTAAAAAAAAAATGTCGGGTAGGGGAGGGGGGCTTATCCTTTAATATACAAATTTTTTTTTTTTAATCTTCTTCAATCTTCATGATACACCTCAAAACACTTCAATTCTAGTCACTTGCCATCAAAGTTTAAAACCTTATTCATAAATGTTTAATCTATGATACATCAAAAAGGTTAGAACTTTGGAATTACAATCTAATTCAATAATGATTTTAATGATTCTAAGAAATGGGCACCCAATTCCTTACAATTTTTTAACTTATTTGAGGGTGCAAGTATGGTCAAAATAGAAGAGATAATATTCACCATAAGCATAGAAGTACATCGACAACCCAATCATGGACATACTGGTACTTAGGATCAAGACCGTATAGATTACTATTTATGCTTAAAGCTGCAAATGGATCGGGTTGACGGGTGATCCAATCTGTACTTGATCCGATCCATCTTTAAAAACCCATTGATTGTGTCAGGTTTGAAAATTGGATACAATCTAAATTATAAGTCGGATATGGATCTTATATTTTTTTTGAGCCAACACGATCCAAACCCGATTCAGCTCGACCCATAAACATTAATTATATCAATTTTATTTTCTTTCATTCCAATTATGTTTATCAATCCATTAAATAAACTTTCATTTAAACTAATGCTTATTTTTTTCTTAACAATGTAATCTCTCTCATCTTTTTACTTAATTATATCAAAATATTTATATTTTATTATTTATTTTGATAAATTTTTATTTATAATATCTTTTAAGTATATTAATAAATATTTTAAATATCATAATTTATAAACTTAAGGATAATCATTTGCTTGGATAAAATTAAAAGTTTTTGAATGCAAATGTAAGTTTAAGTTAGCTCTTTTTAATCTTATTTAAATTTTTTAATAAATTTATATTTGATTATCAATTACTAGATTTTAGCTATACAATAATAATTAGATGCTTAACTCAAATGCAAATACAATTTAATCTAATTACATTTCCAACCTTAGCGTTTTGGATTAGACTCGTGTCATACTTAATCCTGAATAGATCCGAAGGGCTCATTGGGTTTGAAATTCTTTCCATAGACCTGATCTGACCTAACTCAATTAGTAAATGAGTTGGGTCTGAATTCAAAATCATGATTCAAATATAAAAGTAGATCGGATTGGGATCAAGCATGATCTGACCCAATCCAACTCGTTTATAGCCTTATCCATGTTCCCTTCTTCCTCGGATTAGGATCAAGCATGATCCTCTCCTCCCTCGTTATCTTTTAATTGGGCTTCTTAAAAAAGGGATAGTGATGGCACCAGTGGAACTTGTGGTTAGACTACTACCATAAAATTTTAGCTTGTTGGTAGGTTTCATTGCTATTGACAAGGCTCTTGAGGTAGCCAAACTGAATGATGGGAAGGAGGTTGAAGATTAGGGCTTTAGGGTAGTGGTAGTAGAGCTAGAAGATAATAAAATAGAATCCCTTAAAATTGATCTTGTTAGTGCCACAAATGCCCAGAAAGTTGTGGCAGGAGTATCGATGGGCCCCATGCCAAAGGAAAGAGAGATTCAAAGTTTTTAGAAGGATTAGGAGATTACAAAATGATTTATGAGATTAAAAAGAGCATAGTAGAAGTAGGAAATATTTTAGAATATATTTTAGGACTCACATGATAGATATGTAAACTATTTTATTGAAGCCTTTAAGGTATCCATGCTTAACTTGACAAATGCTCAATTAGTAGTCTGAGCCTATAGCGAAGCTTAAGTTTAAATTTGACCTTATATCCGATCAGATTAATTGCCAAAGATCTACTTTGGGCTCTGAGCCTCTAATAGACCGATCCATTCAATTAGAATTGGATCATAATCTTAACTAGCCACATCTTTAAAACCTTGATGGCTCATTTTATAATTCCGTAATTCTTATTTGGATTTTTTATCTAGCCTCTTTGGTGATCTCTTGTCATCCCTCCTGAACTCTCATTGCCTCTTTCATCATCTTGCCTACTCTTTCAGGTAGAACAGATGGGGCATTCCTTTCTTCAGCAATCAAATGTCAACTCTCTTACTCTTATTAGAAATGCTAAGTAAATGTCTTAGTTTATACTTCGTACCCTCTCTTTATTTCTCTCTCTTCATGTTGTATATCTTCTTCTACCCTCTTAGTAGACAAAACAATGTCAAGACTTAAATCATGGAGTCATTTACATCCTTTGGAACACCTCATATTAGGCTAGATAGTAGTAATGCATACTAACTTGTTTCTTAATACGGGATTCGATAATTTGCCTTTTCCCTATTAGAAAAAGAAACTCATTTATATTGTAATTACCTAGGCCTAGATTTTTAAAGATTTATGTTCAAGAGTTAAATCCAAAATATCTAGTCATTGATAAGTGACCACTAGAACAATTTCTAGTTGTGATAAATTGTTTGTATTAAGGTGACTAAAGAAGTAGACGTGACTAAAGAATTAGAGTTGGCACTTATTTTAAAGATTGCATGGATTTAGGCTCTATTGCAAGAAAAAAGCCCTATTGCATTTGTTCTATTTGCTTTTTTTCCTTCCTAATGATAGGGATAGAATCGGGTTAAGTTGGGCCATGCCTTTATTTGGGCTTGGTCCAAAATCTTTTAGGCTTCGCTTTGGACATCTTGAAAATCTTGACTTAAGCTCAGGCTATGACTTGGACTAAAAACCAAATAAGTTAGCCTGAACCAAAAGGCTTAGAAGATTTGAACTACCCGTGAATCTTGGCTTTAAGCTAAGCTCTAACTAGGGAGTAAATGAATGACTGAACAAGGATTAGAGAATTAGGGATCAAGCCATCGAGAGTTTATGGATTTGGCTTGCTCAATAATTAGATGCTTGGGGACTAGGCTAGCCCTAATTCCAAGCTCAAGCTGAAACTCAAGTTTGGCTTACAAATCTTTTAGCCTTCTTTGTAGGTCAATGCCAAATCCAAACTATCTCAAGCCTAATCCATGACTCGATCTGGAGCTAGCTTGGCCTAACAAGTCTCCGATTGGCAAGAACCATTTCTAGTGCTATCCCTAATTTATTTATAAGGTTACAAACAGTTCGGATCAAGTCAGGTCATGCTTAATTTTAATTTGATCTAGTTTTATATTTGGGTCTTAATTTTAGATTCAAAACCAACCTATTTGCTCAGCGAGTCGTATCGAGTCGAGCCAGATCAGGTCCATCAAAGAAATTTTAAACTCACCAGGTTATTGGGCGTGTAATCCAAAATATTACATTTGAATCAAACATATAACTATTTTTTATTACTAAAATCTAGTAATTAATAATCAAATATAGATCCACTAAAAAAATTAAATTAGATAAAAAAGAATCAACTTAAACTTAAATTTTTATTTAGAAACTTTTAATTCTATCCAAATAAATAATTTTTCTTATGTTTATATATTATGATATTTAAAATATTTATTGATGTACTTAAAGATATTATAAATAAGAATCTATCAAGATAAATAATAAAATATAAATATTTAGATATAATTAGAAAAAAAAGAGAGAGGAATAGGAGAATTAGTTTAAGTTAGAGTTCATTCAATGTATTTTTTCAATGAATTTATAAGAATAATTGAAGTAAAAAAGAATAAAATTTGTATAATTAAAATTTATGAATTAGGATAAATTCTGTTTAGGTTGGGTTGGATAAAAAAATATAAGATTTAGACTTGATCCGAAATTTAGATTGGATTCAATTTTTTAACTTGACTCAATCTACGGGTCTTTTGAGTATGGATCAAATTGGATCGAATCTAATCAAATTGGTCATGAGGATGCCTTTACAGCCTTATTCATTTATTTGCAGTTATGTTTGCTCGATATGCTTTAGAACCCGCTCCATATCTCACATGACATGGATTTGAGTCTTGACTCGCTCTTCTTATGAACCTAGTCCGACCCAAGCTAGCCCGTGTGGTTCGGTCAACAAACCAAACCATCCGGTCTAAACTCCGATAACCAAACCAAGATTACGGTCCAAATTAACCGAGCCGTGCACCACGTGCGAAAGAATAGTCACCGGCCGGTGCCCTCTTTGCGGGTTGCGACCGTACCAATTGTCTATCCAAACAGCCCCTTCTATTATTGTGAAACATGTTACCGGAGAGTGACCGTAACTGGATTCCCGTAATATTACCCTCCACCGCCCAACCGTTACCATCCAACGGCCGAGATCCCTCTCCACGTTCACATTTAAAATGGCAATATCTATAAATAAACTCAGAGCCCATGGCCGTTTTCTTGCGTAAAATTTAAACCAAACCGGGTCCAACTTACCGTGTCACCAACTCCCACGCGAACGGTCGTCCCCGAAACGCTCCACGGGCCAAATTAGAGCAAGCCAACAATCGCCACGTCATCGAATTTTGTTTACTCAATCTTCTCCCGAGAGGACACGATACCGCGGTTCTTCCGCGTCGTCCTTCCGTTTCTCACGAACGTTCGTGTCGAACACCCATGTCTTCACCCTAAGCACATCACCACAAAATACCATGGGGCCCGTAGGTCACAAGTCGTTGTCGTTCTGGGTGTTCATCTACAGTGATCTTGGTTAACCGTTTCTATAATCAAATTCTAGCGGGTCAGCACCTGCCATGTATACGATATCAGGTTAGTAAAATTGCTTCTCGAGAGCAACTTACCATGATTCTTTCCCCATCCACCGTTGTTTCGAATTGGTTTCTAAGAACCACTGACCAACGAACAGCCCATTTCTGCACCCAAGACCCTATCATGAAAAACAAAGGGGGGACCCACATCATTATGAGTCGGGTGCGGGAGCGGGTGTGCGGCTGGTTTCAAATTATCTGAAGTTCTAGGGTTTCTTCGCCTCTGCTGCTTCTCTCTTTGGACTTATAAAAAAACCAAAAATAAAAAGCTTCCTCTCTCTCTCTCTCTCTCTCCCTCTCGAGCTCCGCCAGGGTCAGGGTTAGGGTTTTGCCCTCGGCCTTCCGCTTCTTTGTTGGGTGTTTCTTCTCTTCTCGATCTCTCTTCTTCGTTCTCGGGAGGCCGGTACCATGTCGCTGAGGCCGAACGAGCGGGCGGAGGTCCGCCGGAACAAGTACAAGGTCGCAGTAGACGCGGAGGAGGGCCGGCGGCGGAGGGAGGACAACATGGTGGAGATCCGGAAGAGCCGCCGGGAGGAGAGCCTCCAGAAGAAGCGCCGCGAGGGCATGCAGGCCCAGCCCTTCCCGCCTTCCACGATCCACGCGTCTGCTCTCGATAAGAAGGTTGTTCCCTTGCTCCTTTAGATCTGATGTACTAGGGTTCTGGATCGCGAGATCGGCCTGATTGATGGGTTTGCTAGGGTTTTTCTAGTTTGAGGGCCAGGGTTTTTGTTTTGGAGCTCACGGTCCTTTTTTTGTTTTTTAATATCTTGTTCGAATTCGCAGTTGGAAAGTCTTCCGGCGATGGTGGCGGGTGTTTATTCGGACGACAGCACGCTGCAGCTCGAGGCAACCACACAGTTCCGAAAACTTCTTTCTATAGGTATTGGATTGAAAAAAAAGAAAAAAAAATTATCTTTTTTCCTCAATTTTAATGGTTTTATGGTAATATATTTCAGCTATGATTTTTATTTCCGAGAAATTGATTGCTATAATTGTCATATTCTTAAAAAAACAGAACGAAGCCCTCCAATTGAGGAGGTTATCCAATCTGGAGTGGTTCCCCGCTTTGTGGAATTCCTAACAAGGGAAGATTATCCCCAACTTCAGGTCAGAATTTCTTGTATTGAAGTAAATTTAATTTCGTCATACGTGTTCATGATTTTGATTGTTTAATTTAATCTAATCTTTGTGCTTGCGCTGAATAATTTGGGCAGTTTGAAGCAGCTTGGGCGCTCACCAACATCGCCTCAGGGACCTCAGAGAATACTAAGGTTGTCATAGATCATGGTGCTGTTCCCATATTTGTCAAGCTTCTCAGTTCCCCGAGCGATGATGTTCGCGAGCAGGTATGCGGGGATATGTAAATTTAGTATCTGAATTTTTTTTTTTTTTTTGGTGCTGATATCCTCTCTGAAAACTCTAGAAAAAGATAATTTCCCCCTCCCTGTACTGAATTTTAGGCGGTATGGGCTTTGGGAAACGTTGCTGGTGATTCCCCAAGATGCCGTGATCTTGTTTTGGCCAATGGTGCATTGAATCCACTGCTGGCTCAACTGAACGAGCATGCCAAGCTCTCAATGTTGAGGAACGCCACATGGACTCTGTCAAATTTCTGCAGGGGAAAGCCACAACCAATTTTTGAGCAGGTTTGGCTATTTATTCTATGGTCGTGTTATTTGTAATCTGGCATTGTGTTCTATGCTTGTAGCAAAGGCTTGTGTTTTTCTGATGAGCAGGTTAAGCCAGCTCTTCCTGCACTTGAGCGCCTCATTCATTCAAATGATGAGGAAGTTCTTACCGATGCATGCTGGGCATTGTCATATTTGTCTGATGGTACCAATGACAAAATCCAAGCTGTAATTGAAGCAGGCGTCATCCCTCGGCTTGTAGAGCTGCTTATGTGTGTATTACTAATTTGTTTAGAACTTTTATGGAGATTTTACTTTCTTCTGAAAGTCCTCTTAACTTGATTGCTTGTTTTTTTCAGGCATCCTTCACCTTCGGTGCTTATTCCAGCACTTCGGACTGTTGGTAACATTGTCACTGGAGATGATGTGCAGACACAGGTATCTGAATGAGCATAATCATTTTACTTGTGTCATTGTTTTTCTTTCTTTTAGAACATTCTTTAATGCTTGATACCCTTCAACAAGTATGTACTCTATAAATTGCTAATTAGAATTTGAGAAGGATGTATGACAAGTATCTCTGATGTTTTTATGTTGTTGTTATCTCGCAATGCTGAATAATGTAATTTCTGCACAAAACGATCAGATTTAACTCAGTATGATGCTTATGGCCTGTTTGCATGATGATTTGTCACCATGATTTAACATATTTTTCAAAGATGAGGTAGTTGCAACACTCTTGGTAATGGTAGTTGCAGTGACCTTTATCAGCATGCATAGACATTTGGTTGGGTTTATGCAACATCTATTTCTAGTTTGGCTCCTACTTTTTTGTGTTGTTTTTTCCCTATGGGTCTATCTGGTTACATTAGGACTGATTGGATTGTTGGTAATATACAAAGAAAGATGCATGCAAAATTTATGGGAGAAGGGAGGAGCCTTATAAGGGGATAAACAGAGTAAATCTGAAAGCATGTTAACATTGGACTCCAGGGTTTTTTTTTTTTTTTTTTGTGTGTGTGCCACGACCACCTTTCAGATGCATGCCACAATCTTGCATACCAGCGCAGTTAGAGATGGTAGTCCAAGTGCATGTTCGTGTAAATGTATACATGTCCCCTGCTTACATGGTTGGGTACTGAAAAAGCTGTATAGCATGTCTTTAGAAGGATAGAATTTACTGATGTTGATGTGATATAGAAGTTAGATTGTAACCAAGATCAATGTCAACCAAATTTTGTCCAAGTTCACATGTCCTTTAGTAGAACCCTTAATATATATATGTATATATATATTTCCAGTTCTTAACAAAATCACTTGAAAACTTGCTGTGAGTAGTGTGTGCTTCTGTTGGTGTCCATCTTTCTTTGCGTAATTGATTTGTCCATAATAGGATCATAACATAATTTGTTTGCTGAGGATGTTTTATTACCTCACTTTAGATGATTATTGTGTCCTGAAAACTAGAGTATTGGAATTTGTTAATTAGAGCGGATTCGGCTTATAGCCCATGTAGACTTGGGGATACTACAATACAGACCATTAAGGGCAGACCACAAGCCATTTGTGGTGTTTGTCATTGGATTTGATTGGATAGTCTAGCAAGGATTTCAAGGCTTAAAATGGGGAGAGTATATGAGAACTTACGCGGGTGTCTGTTTAGCCTCACACTAGTTGTGTGCTAGGGAGCTCTTGGGTATTTATACAAGGTGTTAGCCTTTTTGGGGAAGGTGATAGGTCACTATAGGAAGTATACAGAAAAATGTAACAAATAGCCTTGGAATAACAACAGAATACTAATTATTCACTTGAAAGTTCCTCTTGGCTGCTGCTTTTGCATCTTTTCTGCATGTTATGATACAAGTGGACACTTTCTATTTATCTGTGAAAGTTCTTTTAGGTAATGAAATCAGTAAATGTTGGAAACTGAGAAGGAACAATGATGTATTTTAGTGTGTGTGTATATATACATATATAATATACTTTGTTGGTATCAGATCAATGTGTGGCAGAAAAAATTGCAGTTCGATCCATGAATCTATACTTTTTGATTTTTTGAGTTCCAGCTGACATATGAAGGTAAACAAGAATGCATGTTTGCATTTTTTACCATGTATAACATAATAATGCGTGAATGTTCCCTCTTTTTAATACTTGATTTTCTTAAAATTCAATGGGACATTTTTCAAGTACTTTCACGAATCACTATCTATTTGCTGAGGAATTTGTTTCACATTTAGCTTTAGTTAGCTTAAGGTTACTGTTTCCATGTGTTAATTATGTTACATCTGGGTGCCAATGTGATATTAACTGTCTCCTAGTGCATCTTTCTTAAAATTGAGTTCTACCTCTCCATTAAGCAATCACCTTTTTATTTTGTCGCTGCATTCAAATTTGTTGACTTTTGATTTGAAGAAATTCTGCATAGACTATGCTATATTGTTCCGTAGTCTCATTATCCTATGTCATGACACAACATACTTTTCCCTCTGTCCAGTATGTCATCAACTATCAAGCACTTCCTTGCCTCCTGAGCCTCTTGACGCACAATCATAAGAAATCCATCAAGAAGGAAGCTTGCTGGACCATATCAAATATCACTGCTGGAAATAAGGATCAGATACAGGTATGGATGATGAAAATGAAAGACATTACTTGGATATCATTTTTCACTTGCATGTAAAGTATGCCAGCAATATGTTCAATGATATGGGAAGCGTATGCTTTTTGAGTTTTTAGAAACACAAGCATATTCTCTTGAAGAAACTTTTGAGGTCAATATATGAAAGTTTTATATTTCACTGAATCATTAAATATCCAGTTTGACTACTTTTTTCTTCATCCCTACCAAAATTCCTTCACAATCATGCTAAGAACGGTTGATATAACCAAATGCCAGGCTGTGATTGCTGCGGGTATCATTGGTCCTTTAGTGCACCTGCTGCAGAACGCTGAATTTGATATCAAGAAGGAAGCAGCGTGGGCCATCTCAAATGCAACTTCTGGTGGCACTCATGATCAAATAAAGTATGTGCTTGCCATCCTAAAAATTCTTATGCTGTTCCTTTCTCACATTTGGAGGTTTCTCACTGCTTTTTACTTGACATGGTTGCTTGCGAACTGTGGTGCAGGTTTCTTGTAAGCCAGGGCTGCATCAAACCCTTGTGCGATCTCCTTGTTTGCCCTGATGCAAGAATTGTCACAGTTTGTTTGGAAGGACTCGAGAACATCTTGAAGGTTGGTGAAGCTGAGAAGAACTTGGGTGCAACTGGGGGTGTGAACCTGTATGCACAGATGATCGACGAAGCTGAGGGCTTGGAGAAGATTGAGAATCTTCAAAGCCATGACAACACAGAGATCTATGAGAAGGCTGTAAAGATCCTCGAGACATATTGGTCGGAGGAGGAAGATGATGTCATGCCTACAGGTGATGCAGCTCAAAGTGGATTCCGTTTTGGGAACAATTAGCAGCTGCAAGTGCCATCTGGTGGATTCAACTTCAGCTAAAAGGTTAGATGGGGGAAGATCTATATAGCATTAGCTCTCTTTTTATGTAACGCGAGCAATACCTGAATTAAATCGCCTTGGCCCAATTGTTTTTGTTGTCTGATGGAAGATATTTTTGTGCGCAACCTGCAGGGTTTTCTGCAGGCATTGAAGGATGGTGGCCCAGAAATGTTGGTGGGGCCTAGTCAAATGTCAGTTGGGGGAGTCGTGTTACTGTCCGGTCAGGTCCAGTCGGGTCCAGTCTGAAGTGTTGGAGATGGTGGTACGAAATAAAGAAGCGGGTTTCATGGAAGACATCATACCGGGATTTATTTTGGTTCTGAGACGACGAGTTTAAATTCTCTTAGCTCCTCTGGCTTCCAGTCGATATGAGGTAAGCCAGATGGAGATCATTTGCCATCAAATTATCAATACCAGAAAGGGTGGGGAAATGATAGCCAAAGTATGAGTTGTTGCAGGTGATTGAAAGCACAGGTTATAGTCTTTTTACCTCATGTGTAGCATGAGTTCTCTTTTTTTGAGGTTTAATAGTGTTTATTCTTGGTTTGTTTATTTTGAGAGGGTGATAGAGCATCCTGTAGTAATGTTGTGCAAGTCTAGCAACTTCAAAATGTTGAGAAAAAGGGAAATGAAGCATCTTATTCGAGTCTAATCTTATTGGTTAATCTATAGATCTCATCTCCTCTCTATTTTTGCACTGCTCCGATTTTCTTGCTTTCTTAATCATCATTGTTTGACGCTTGTTACTTCCAGCAGTGGTTTTGCTAAGGTTTTATTACCAGACTCAAGTTGTAAATTATGATCGAATTTTATGTTTATTTGTCTCTCGTATTTTATTTTATTTTTTATTTCCTTTGTTGGGAGATGGGGTGGTGTTGAGTGTGCAGCGATATATCTTTGTTCGGACGGCCAGCGTGGCCTAAACGCTTTCCAGCCTATGATGAGGCCCCGGATCGTACGTTCATCGGTCAATCACGTCATGGGCACTTTATTTGGAGCGTGGAATGCCATCGAAGTGTGCCCCCATTTTCTTTTTCTTTTTCTTTTTTTCTGTTTTTTAATTCTCCTGAGGGGACTCCGCTTGGTCATACGCATCGAAATTATTATTTTGCTAATACATAATATTTGTCAAAAATCTTGATGCTTTGAATTGATTGAAATTATTAAAAATAAAAAATTATATATATATATATATATATATATATATATATATTCTCTAGGGGAAATGGATGGATATGAATCAGAATAAAATCTCTCTCAAATTCAAAATTATTAGTTTAAATATAGTTTGGAATTTTGATAGTGACAAATTGATAATTTTTGAGATTTCGTTGTGGCGTCCATGATGAGGATCCTTGAAACAAATAATTATTGCCTTAGTTATGGTTGGAACACTTTGTTGAATATCTGGGAAAGAGTATTGCCATCACGTGGGCCTCGCTAGGGCTCATCACCATCCCACTTTCACTAGCCACTAGTTTTACTCTGCTAGATTGGGGCTCCAACCTGAATCAAGCCCTCCATCGCTTGCAAACTCTTCGCGATTAGTTGATTATAACATCACATTTTAGCCGTTTAGTCGCTTCATGCAGTCGGGTTAAATCTGTGAGTTAGGGTTGGATTCAATTATTTTGATTTGGATCCAAACACCAATTACGAATCTCTGATGCGAGCCGGTCCGCATCTAATATAATAGATTCTCAGATTTATTTATTTATTTATTTTTCGATTCTTGATTCTTGGTATGTGACCGCTAATTCGGCTCCTATCGTGCAATACACCCTGATGGTCGTTAATCAGAACCGTTCAATATAATCTGCCGCGCGTTTGGAATATCGACTTCCAGAAACGAGACTTCCGCTCGCTTCCTCGCTCTTCCCGGCTTCCATGGCGGTGGTCTTCAGATGGGGGAGGTACTCCTTCCTTTGTTCTCATTCCATGGTTCGCCGTGGTCTTCCTCTCCGCTTCATCTCCACTTCCGCCCTTCCCATGTATCAGAATCCGGGAAGTGACCTCTCTGTCTTTAACTCTCGGATTCGTGAATTAGCGCGCCTCGGCAATATCAATGAAGCACGCCGGGTGTTCGACGGAATGCTGCATAGAGACACCATCACCTGGAACTCCATGATTCTTGGCTACTCCCAGAACGGCATGATGGAGGAGGCTCGCGCTCTCTTCGATGCCTTCGCTGGAAGGAATACCAGAACGTGGACCATTCTAGTCTCTGGGTACGCCAAGAATAGGCGCGTCGTAGAGGCGCGCCTCCTGTTCGACTCGATGCCGGAGCGCAATGCGGTTTCTTGGAATGCCATGATTAGTGGGTATGTCCAGAATGGGGACATCAATAAAGCTAGGATTTTGTTCGATGAAATACCCGAGAGGAACATCGTATCGTGGAATTCTATGATCACCGGGTATTGCCACGCTCATCGGATGAGGGAAGCTCGAACTCTTTTTGAAAGTATGCCCGAGAGGAATCTGGTTTCTTGGACCGTGATGATTTCTGGGTATGCTCAGATTGATGACCACAGCGAGTCGTGGAAGGTTTTCCTTAGGATGCACTGCGAGGGAGTGAGCCCGGACCAGGCCAATTTTGCGACTGCTGTCTCTGCGGTTGTCGGTCTTGGTGATCTCAAGTTGCTTGAGAACCTGCGGACGCTGGCAATCAAGACTGATTTTGAGGGCGATGTGGTTGTGGGCACAGCGTTTCTAAATGCATACACAAGAGACAGCGCAGGGCTGGACAAGGCAGTGAGGTTCTTTGAGAGAATGCGAGAGAGGAATGAATATTCTTGGTCCACAATGATTGCTGCCTTCTCGCATGTTGGACGGTTGGATGATGCTCTCTCTATTTATGAGAGGGACCCCGAGAAGTCGATTGCCTCTCGGACTGCATTGTTGACCGGTTTTGCTCAGAATGGTAGGATTCATGAGGCAAGACTCCTTTTTGAACAGATTCCAAACCCTAATGTGGTGTCTTGGAATGCCATGATTGCTGGGTATGCACAGAACAGTATGCTTGATAAGGCGGAGGAGTTGTTTCATAGAATGCCCATTAGGAATACAATCTCGTGGGCTGCAATGATAGCTGGTTATGCACAGAATGGACGGAGTGAGGAAGCTCTGGAGCTGCTGTCAGAGCTTCATGGGCTTGGGATGTTGCCCAGCCTTTCAAGTTTCACCAGTGGTTTTTTTGCCTGTGCTAACATTGGATCTCTTGAGATGGGCAAACAGTTACATGCTCTCGCAATTAAGGCAGGTTCTCAGTTCAATTCATTTGTCAGCAATGGTTTGATTAGTATGTATGCAAAGTGCAGGAAGATGGAAGATGTAACTCAGGTTTTTAACTGGATGAGAGTGAGAGATACTGTATCCTGGAACTCTTTGATTGCGGCACTATCTCAGAACTATATGGTGGAGGACGCCCGAACTGCTTTTGATAAGATGCCCAATAGAGATGTAGTGTCTTGGACTGCCATGATTTCAGCATATGTACAAGCTGAGCATGGGAATGAAGCTTTGGGACTATTCCTCAGAATGTTACGTGAAGGAATTTTACCCAACTCATCAACAATAACTAGCTTGCTTTGTACTTGTGGGAGTTTGGGTGCCACCAAGCTAGGTCGGCAGATCCATGGCCTTGCTATTAGGTTGGGCTATGATTTGGAGCTCTTTGTGGGCAATTCTTTGATAGCAATGTACTTTAAGTGTGGCTGTGTTGATTCCTTCTGGGTTTTTGATGAGATGGTGGAGCGTGACATAGTTACATGGAACTCCATGCTTGCAGGCTGTGCACAGCATGGTTTTGGAAGAGAAGCCATTGAGATTTTTGAGCTGATGAAGTCTGAAGGAGTTTTGCCAAACCAGATCACGTTCATGGGGCTCTTAGGTGCCTGTGGCCATGCTGGATTAGTTGATGAAGGACAGCACTATTTTAAGTCGATGAAGAGAGATTATGGGCTCGTGCCACTGGAGGGGCACTATGCCTGTATGGTGGACCTTCTTGGCCGGGCTGGTCACTTGTATGAAGCTGAAGCATTCATAGAGAGCATGCCCATTGAGCCAGATTCTGTAGTTTGGGGAGCTCTGCTTGGTGCATGCAAAATCCATCAGAATGTGGATATTGGCAGAAGGGTTGCTGAAAGGCTGTTTGATATGGAGCCACAGAATTCTGGCAATTATGTTTTACTATCAAACATATATGCTTCACTTGAGATGTGGGATGAAGTTGAAGAGGTGAGAAAGCTGATGAGGGAGCGAGGTGTGACAAAAGGGCCAGGGTGCAGCTGGATGCAAATAAGGAACAAGATGCACTATTTTGTTACCGGAGATAAGCAGCATGAGCAGATTGATGAGATACGAGCTATTCTGAAGGAGTTGCTTAGAAAACTGAAAGATACAGGTTATGTTCCTGACACTAAATTTGTTCTTCATGATGTGGAGGAGGAGCAGAAGGAGAGTGTTCTTCTCTACCACAGTGAGAAACTGGCTGTTGCTTATGGTCTCCTGATGACACCCAAAGGCATGCCATTGCAAATTATGAAGAATCTCCGAATTTGTGGTGACTGCCATACTTTTATCAAGTTTGTATCCAAGGTTACTGAAAGAGAAATTGACATCAGGGATGGAAACAGGTTCCACCATTTTAGAAATGGTGTGTGTTCTTGTGGAGATTATTGGTGACCAATGAGAGGATTGTCAGAAAGAATCACTGCTAAACTAGTAGATGGTCAGGAGCAAAGAATTATTAATGGATAAAGAATCTGGATCCAAGTATTCCAAAACAGGTGTTGCTCATGAGGAAATTATTGATGGGCTCTTGTGGCAATGATGATTGGATGAGGCTTGCAGAATTCAATTCTAGTTTTGAAGGAAGCATTAAACCATTTACTGACCTTGGTGGTCATAGCTGAAGCTTCACTGTCTAATATTTTAAGGAGTTCTAAGACGAGTTGCTTCTGAATTATCTGCAATCTTGCATGTGAGGTTCAGATGGAAGGAAAGAGTATTTTGCACATAAAATTCTGGGAAGAGAACCTTAGAATGCATTTTTCTTCAACCAGATTGGCTGTGCTTTTCTATGCATACTGGCGATTTTGTATTGGAAGGCCTAGATCAATGGAAGGAAAAGCTTTTGAATCAGACCAAAGACCAAATGAATGACAACAAAAGATATGAATCATTATTTTTTGGGTTTGTCATGCTCATTGACAAACTAAATGTAGTAGAATGAAAATGGTAAGGGAGTGAAGAAGCAGGGAACAAACAAGAAATGATCCAGAATGTTGTAAGTTACTACGATAAAAGAATCATCCCAGAAATAAGTGACAGTAAGAATCTGAATTTTTTTATTTATGAATGATTTGGATTTCTGCAACTCTCAATTTTGCTCGTCAGATTGCCCAACCACCTAGTTTCAGGTGCAAAAAAAAGGTAAAATAAAAGGAATTGAAAGTAAAAAGGAGGAAGAAGTGATTAGAATATGGAGCCCGGTGTTCGAATACCATGTGAAAAGAGCATGGCAAAATGTTCACACAAGGAAAGGAGAAAGAGTTTGTGGCATGGTTATTATCAGTCTATGCCATATGTGAATTCTTCCTGTATTTATCCTTTGGAAAGTGATAAGGCCATGAAATGACTACACTTTCTTATCTTGCTCGAGTTGACATTTACAAATGAGGCACCAATTAGGGACCATGCATCCACTTTTAGTGGTCTGTAATGATCTAAGTCCGAAACTTTGACCGATATAAATGTCTTCATTCCTGAGCTGACAATAACCGAAGGCACTCAGTGAAGGTGCAACCCAACCATGTTGAGATGGCAGCAATTTCTGTCCATGTTTAAAATATCATGGGGATGGTGGAATTCATTAATTATCTTGTATAAGGTGACAGACTTTCTGTATTGGTACCACGGTGTTTTCTCATTCTCTGTTTTGCTTCTTGGAAATTTTTAAGTTTACATTTGACAAGCAAACCCCTTTAAGAACCCAAAGTCAGACATCTCAATTTTCCAATATTTTCAAGAAAATTCAGTTGCAGGAATGCTGGTGATTGTTGCATAAACTCTTGCTTTTCAATGTAATCCATAATTTTGTCCCATCTTTACATTAGCATTGCCATAAATAGGATGCCTCAAGATGGTTAAGCTTGTGGACTTTATTCATGCATAAGTTTATTCTTGAGCAGTCACCTAAAATTTTCCTTCACTCTAATTGTTGTTATTATGCAAAAGCCGTGATTAAACATGCACATGCATGTGGGCATAGACCACACTCACAGATGGATGCAGACATGCACGTGCACACAGTATCATCAGCATCTTAATGTGCCTATTGTTTGAACAAATCTTCTGATTCTCTGTTATTTTTCGCAAATTTCTGATAACTTTTGGGATTTTGATGACAATAGCCATTCCATTCCCATTTTGGTGTCTATGGGACTTGTTTTGTTGAAAAGCCTGCTGTTTTCTGGTTGTCGGATATTATGATTTGTCGAACTCCTATGTCAATGCAAACAATAGCATTTTAGAGATGCTATTCAAAACATATTGCAAATTGACTTCCTTTTCCCCTGTGACCAAGTTTTAAAGTCTTGGACTACTATTTCTGTTAACATTTTCTTCTAGAATCTTATAGATATACTCCACTTAATATTTACGCATGTCTGAATATTTAACACTATTCTTAGGTGGAGTGGTTAAGCATCACCATATGTTGTGAGTGCATCAAGTAAAAACCACGAGTTGGGGAAAGGGCGTTCTGTTGCACTATCTCTTTAGCCATGCCTTATGTGCTTGCTGAACAGCAAAGTAGTATCCTGGTAGTGGGTAATAACCCTCCAGGAATAGCCATAAACATGACTGACATTTCTACCAGAATAATTGGGAACTTATATACAATTTTTATCTGCTGTTCTTATTTATAAGGGATGCTGCATTGCTGTCTGCATGCTTCTCCAAGACAAAACTCTTATCTAGAACAGAATTTAACAATTAGGCCGATGGCCTCATCTCATTTACTGTGCTTAAATCCACAATGCTGTTGGACCACTAGAGATATTAAGTTCTTCATTTGTTATCCTCTTTGTAATAATGATTGGAACCAAAAGACCATGTGAAATTAGACAGCGTTTCTTAATTATGGATAGTAAATGTGTTGGAGTGCATACAGGTATGATCTTTTTTGTAGAATTTCAAATGGAATTATGGTAATTCTCTTAATGCGATTCCTAAATCAGGTACAGAGAATATGTAGTCAAGGACTAGAGTGTGAACATTTAGTAGGTTCAAAGCTGTTAAAGAAGTTAAATTCCATCTTTCTGCCACTTTTCATTTGAAACCTGGAAACTGTGTGCTAAGTGGTTCTGCAATTTCAAATTTTACTGTCTGATGCCATGCATGCTCCAACAGTTATGGTTGACTTAGGCCCTGTTTGGATGTGGACATTGCTTAGCTGCTGATATCACAAATGCCTGATGAGGAGCAATGTAGGTAGGCCAGAAAAAGAAGAAAATGTCCATTAAGGGGAGCCGTCAAATTTGAAATCCCTTAATTTTATGGTTAACATAAATAATCCTTTATTGGGGTTTCATGTCCCTAAAATTCAGGGATTGTTTGGTTGGTGGCTTCTCCCACTCCCACATGCTCCATCCTCACTCCCTCTCTTCACCCTACCCTCATGTAAGAGATATTCAACAAGCACCAGGAACATGCATCCAAATAGGGCCTTGGTGTTAGTGGATAATGACTACATGACTTTGGTCAGAGTCAGGCATAGCCACCTTTAGCTATTGTATAACATAAACCTCATGCAGTGGAGGACAGCAAAGTTCCCTTCTCTGTTTAATTTTTTTTCCCTCTACATATGTGATATGTTGGATTTCTAATTCTTGAACTCAGAATTTATTTTGCTCCCCCATGATTTAGGCTGTCATCACAATCATCAGATTCTTGGAGGGTGCTCCAGAAGTTAATATTTGTGGATTTAAAATGAAATTTGTCTTATAATGGTTAGACTTTTCCTTTTAACCTTGTAACTATGATGAATAAAAAGATCGAAGACTGGAGAATGCATTAATTGGAGTAGAATAAAAATTGTCTGTATTTCTGAACTGAAGGTTCGCTTACAATTTTTTCCCTTGGTTCTCAGAAGTGCATTAGTGTTGTGCCTGCAATATCTTATCAATTTTTTTCTTTTTTCCCTGTGTACAAGTTTTCTTAATGTCACAGTCCATATTTGGACCATCTTCACACTTGAACCAGTCAATAGAAAATTGCTCTGAGGCTTTTTTACTTCGCTGTCCACACTTGAAATCCATTGGTAGCTTGTCTAATTTCAGCATCACCTGCTTTAAAACGCTCTCTCTTTGACCCTGCTATGGATGAATTGCTGTCTAGTATTTAATCAAATTGCCTGCGCAAATATCCTTGTCATCATCTGCACCTACCTGCAATACCACTCTATGGTTATACTGCTGTGATGCTACTACCTTTGGTCCAGCTGATCGAAGCCGGCGAGGTTCTGGTGGGGCTCATGCCATGGCCAAACGGGACAACAGGGGATTTGGGCCTTGTTTCAACTCTCCTCCTCCTTGGGCACGACGGCATGGAGCTCAGGCCTTGGCTCCATTGAACGGCCTCAAGGGCAGTGTTCTATCTGGCTTGGACAACGAATGGGTTGAACCACTGGATCGTGGGATGTGATTTAAGATTCGTCCTTCTACTTCAAGATTTGTGTGTTCTGCTACACTGCACCTTCCTGCTTAGGATCAATACCCAGCTCACTCTTGAGAACCAAGCTCTGATATCAAATATGGACAACAAAATAAGTACGCAAATTACTTTTATTATTAAATTGAAACTTGCCATACTGCCTCTCAATAGGCTAAGTAAAAGACTGTTACCCTCACGGGCAATCACATCCAAGAACGTAACTTAGCTATATATATATATATATATATAGATTAAAGAAAATAAAAAACCCAAAGCCCAATAGAAAAGTAATTTCTATACCAATATTAATAAGGGCTTTGAACGGTCAATCAAAACTAATCCAATTAAATAAGTATTAGGATTTCATGCTTGATTTACTTTTCAACACTAATCAATGTAATTTAAACTTTTAGCAATTTTTACAACATTCAAACTAATATATTGTATCTTTTTTCTTTGTTGCACCTACCTTATAGGAGAAAATAATTCGAGCTCACTCTCCCAATCACATACTTTTAAATAAATTTTGCTAAGAAAGCATTAATAGGTGGTTTTTGGTTGAAGTATTTTTATTGAATAGATGGCAATCTTATACCATCCCCTTGACATTCTTAATTTTTTCTATGAATATTACAAACCATATTCGTTATTTATTTAACTTTTAGGTGTGACCTTACATTTAATCTCTATTAAGAACAGAGAGAGAGAGAGAGAGAGAGAGAGAGAGAGAGAGAGAAGAGGGGGGGTTAATTAAGCTCTGGTATAACCTAAATCCTGATCTGTTCTCTCTCCCTCTATACTTATGCATTAATTTGTTCAGCGGATTTAGCTGGGTTTGATCGTAAACACATCATACCAACCTTGGTCCGGCCCTCGCCTGACTGCCGATTCGTCACCCTTTTACTCCCAGGTAAATTATTGAGAGTTTCATGGGAACCTTCTGGGACTCGACAACTGTTCCAATTATGCCGTACAAAATATTTAAATTGACCCCCACAATATTTAATGGGTGACAAACTTATAAGAAATTTCTCTTTTAATACTTCTCAGCGCCAAAGCCCACCTTCGAAGAACCGCGGAAGGCCCCAGAAGGAGAGAGAAAGGAGCCGCCTTTGAGCGTAGAAGCGAAGCCCCCAGGAAAGCGAGGATTAAAAGAAAGAGAGCCGCACCGAAGCCGGAACGAAGGAGAGGGGATGCGAAGCACCGTACCGCCCCTTCTCGACGGCGGCGGAGGCGTCGACGAAGACCACCGAAAGGAAGTCTTCTCCTATGTCTACTGGTGGCGGTCCCTCCCCGAGTTCGACGGCGGCGGGCGGGCGGAGGTTTTCTCCTCCAGAGCCTCCGGCGGCCTGACGCCGAGGCTTCGGGTGTTGAAGGAGCTCGAGAGGCTCGCGGTGGTGGCGCACGAGTCGCTCGACGATCTGCGGCACAAGCTGCTTACTTACAGAGCTGGGGATCTCTGGTTCCCTGCCGGCGGGATCCCGAAGCAGGAGACCGACATCCCGCCAGTCATCACGATATTGCTGCTTGGTTTTGCGGGGTCGGGGAAGAGCTCGCTGGTTAATCTCATGTACTCTGTCTTCGGCCGCTCCGGCTTCGTCCCCTTCGCCCATACCGCCTCCCCTGCCGGTACTTCTCGCAAAGATTTGGTTTTTGGAACTGGGCTTTTTTTACTCCTCTAAAATTTGGCGATATTTTTGGGTGTATGGCTTTTCTCCTCTTATGTAGTTGTTTTTCTCGATATTTCTGGCCGGAAGTTCTGGTTTCTTGAACCTGGTTGTGTTATTCTGTAAAATTTTAGAACTTCGAGGGGGCATCGATTGGATTTTCTCCAGATATTTTATTAAAAACTCTGATCTTTCGAACTGTAGGTTGCCTTAGCTTCAAAAATTTAAAATTTCTGAAGTGACTATGACCTTGCCCCCTCCATTCCAACATTTCAGCTGAAAAGCTCTGATTTTTTGAACGTAGTTCGAGTCGTTTTGCAAAAATTTATCATGATTTTTTGATGAGCCTGTGATTTTTTCCCCCTTCTTATATAGTTGACCCCATTTCTCCACCAACTCCAATCCATTCTTCCGCTTCAAAACTCGGATTTGTTCGAACTGGGATCACCTTGTATGCATGGGCTTTGCTCCACAAAAAAGCTCTGTTCTTTCCCACATATACTAGCCATTTAATTTTTCAAAACTAGGCCACCCTAATTTTTCAAAAGAAGAAATTAAACTTTTCATGTAAAATTGGATCTAAAAAAAGCTCCAATTTTTCAAACCAGGCATCCATCAAAAAAGAAGTCATGATTTCGGAGCTAGTTACGGTGTGGTTTCCACTCTTATTCGATGTCTTTTCCAGATATTTCGGAACAAAAGTTTCGATTTTTTCGAGACATCTATCGTCAAAATCTCGTCGATTTGTCTTAGTTTTTCCTAATTGAATTCTTGCCGTCGCAGGGAAGGATGGGCGGACGCAATACTTGGAGGAGCACAACGTTTTGAGGTCGACGCGGAACGGCTTCTGCGTCTTCGACTCCCGGGGACTCGACTACAACCGGGTGGCGGAGTGTCTCGACGAGGTGGCAGAGTGGATGGAGGACGGCGTCCGCCACCGCCAGCCCTGCCGCGGCTCCGCCCTCCCGGAACCCGCCTCCGCCGGACCCTCCTCCTCCTCCTCCGCCGCCGCCGCCGCCGCCAAGCGCTTCGTCCGGCGACGGGTCAACTGCGCCATGGTCGTCGCTGACCTCTCCGAGCTCCACCAATCCCTCATCTCCGGCGACCTGCGGCCGCTCGAGGCCACACGCGAACTCTTCCACTCCAATTCAGTCCAAACATATTGCAGTGAGTTCCCTCCGCCCCCTTCCGCATTTCTTTCCCCTTCTCCATGACGGCCGTTATAACGTTATAACAGCCGTTAACGGTCCCAGCAGATTAGAAACTTGCCCTTAAATTTTAACCTAAAATTTATTGTCATCTTAAAATTTCTAATTGTTACAATTTAATCATAAAATACTATATTTTTAATATATTAATTAATTAAAATTAATGAAATAATTAACGTATAGAATGATAATTTATAAGATAAGTGGTAATTTATAAGATAATTTATAGAATGACAACTATGCTTTTACTTTTTAACTTAGGATGAATTTTATTTAATTTTTTTTTAAATTATAAAATATTTATACTTTTTTTTTTAAATTAAAAAAATTTATAATTATTTCTTTAATTTTAATTTTAGTTTCAACTAGTTCTTGCCATTTAAATTTGAAATTAAAAGTAACGAAGGAGTAGACCGTGATTGCCATATGACCACTATATACATCATTTGTATGTGTAGAAAAAAAAAAAAAAAGATGATTATACCTCGATCAAGATCATTTTTTTTAAAGAATAAACTTGTTTTTTATGATATTATTTATTATAAAAATATGATATTTTTAGTGATCATAGCTATATGCCTATTTTTTTATTTTTTTAATGCTAAAGTTAAATATTAGAGACCAATTGCAATTTAAATTGGATTGATCGTAAATTTTTTTAATTTAGAAATAAATGAACAAAAAAGATAAATAAAATTAATCTTTTAATTTATCTTCAAGTATAAGAGATTAAACTATGGCAATGAAAAGTTTGACAATCAAAAGCTTATTTTTACCCCTTTTTTTTCTTTTTACTTTTTAACCCTGATGGGAATCTGAATCTTATTTGTTTATTATATAAATTTTTATTTATTTATTTTGTTTGGTTAACGATAGATGAGAACCCCATCTTGGTGTTGACTCACGGGGATGAGTTCACCGCGGAGGAGCGAATCAAAACAAGGGTCCAAGTCTGCGAGTATTTGGGGGTGTCCGAGACGGTCGGTGTCTACGATGTGGTGTGCGCTAATGAGTACGGATCCTTGGTGGACGAGATGGATCCGATCACCGCCTACGCCGTGGCTGAGGCCGTCTATCGGGCCCTCCTGGTTGCCGACCGGGGCCATCCCCCCAAGCCCAGCGTCAAGGACTGGCTCATCTTGGTCCTCTCTTGGGCCATGTGCATCCTCTCGGCCTTCTTTGCGTTCCTCTCCGCCTCTTGTTCCAAGATGGCCAAAGCTAGCAGAGAGCAGAAATTTAGGTGACAATGAAAACAAAAGGTGAAAAATATTCTTTTGGATCCTCAAACTTTCACCAAAATTCATTTTAGCCTTCAAACTTTCAATTATTACAGTTTAATTCCTCTTATTTTAAAAATATTGCATTTATGACGTTTCGTTGCCTGATTAAAATTGATAGAATAGTTGATGTGTCACCCTATCAATCAATTCACGTGTTTGTGTTAGGGTGACATGTTAGCTATTTTATCAATTTTAATTGATTTTATATAATGAAACATTAAAAATGTAATACGAAGGATTAAACTGTAATAATTAAAAATTTGAGAACCAAAATAAATTTTGCATGAAAGCTTGAGGGCCAATAGCATATTTTAGCTAAAATGAAATCAAAGTGGCTCATGGAGGACTTCCTAAGGTTGCACAGTGGTTAGTTTCTACCTTGCATATCTCACTTGGTTCGAGGTTGGCGTGGAAGGACCGAGCTCAACCCAACCCTAATTGTGAAGAATTGAGAATGTTGGGTTGATTCTGGAGTCAAGTTGGCCAAGGATTGGAAACTTTGCTGGGTAGATTAGGTTGGGTTGGTCATTAGACTGATTTGGATTATTCAAATTGTACCATTAGCATTGATGTTGTAATTGATGGGGTGGTGATGGTTGGGTGTATTGAGTTTTGATGAGATGATTGCAAGCAGTGGTGTGAATAGAGGGGGGCGCAGAGGGCTTCTCATCGGATCAAAGCTAAGGTGTTTAGATGATTTGAGGGGATTATTTGGTTGCTAACATGGTTCTTTGTTCTTTGTCCAGTGCTGTTGACATAATGCCATCTAGAGTGGAATTATAATTGTATGCTCATTTCCATGTTATTCGTTTATTTGTATTATAGTCCACTTATTTATTTATTTATTAAATGTTCCATTGTGAAAGGCTTGCTAGATGTTATGTGGCATTGTGTTGCCTTTGGCATTGCAATTTTCTTCTCTGACCTGCACGCCTTTGTCATCTCTGCTGAAACAAATTGATATATTTCAAGATATTTCTAATATAAAGTTAATATATGACTTTTATTTATTTTAGTTTTGGTTGAAATTAGCCATGAAGAATGGCATAGGTAGAGAATAGAAAAGGTGGGAATTCTAGAATGCTGGTCACTCTCCACAAAGTCAAGATTTCAACATCTCTTTCTTATAATTGCAATCAAAATTTCTTAATATCTCAATCCTTATATAATTTTTTTCAGCATTCTATTTCCGATTGATGTAAATCTAAATCTCAAAAACATTGTCCATTGAGATAGCGGAGCTCTCAAAGTTTCAAAGTATTAAGAAGGTATGTCCCTCCTCTATTCTGAATGAAAGTTATTTCCGCAATGATTTTAAAATGTGAGCTAAGATAACATAATTTGCAATACATATGTAACATTCCGAATTTCAAAGTAGTATTCTAATCTTGAAGCATAAAATTTATCACGAATGAAAGGACACTTTTGAAATTTTATCAATGTCATTTGAACAATTGGTGAGGAGTATAAAGGAAAAGGATACCAAAGTCATTTAAAAATTTGATTAAGGGTAAAGTAAAAAAAAGGATCCTGCCGTCATTCGCAAATTTCTCCAAGGGTAAAGAGGAAATTTGTCAAGGGCTTTTTCATGAGTGGAAAAGGGTAAAAATGCATGGTGAAGAGGTATGCCATGTGGACTTTAAAAGGGTATTTTGGAGATTTGTTTGAGGGTAAATTGGGGATTTGCCAAGGCATTTAAAAACTCCTTAATCCTTCCCTTCATCCATCGTAAGAAAAATCAAGAGTGAGGGAGAAGAGGGCGGTGGAAGAGGAGAGAAAATTTCAGCCGTGGGGAAGAAGAAAGAAAGAAGAAAAAAAAAAAAAGAAAGGAAGAAGAAGAAGAAGAAAGGAGGAAGAGAAAGGGAGAAAGCTTGGTGTCTTCTCTTCTTGTCATCCTTAAGGTAGACCCTAAACCTTCTAAGGTTTTAGATAAATGATAAAATCATGTGCTAGAGAGAAAAGGAAAAGAAATAAGAGAGGATTTCATGTTATAAAAATGATGAGGATTTATGTTTGATAGAGGAAAAGGTAGAGAATTTTAGTATGCATTTAAGGGGCATGCATGCATGTTTCATGGAAAAACCTAGGTATCTGTCGTCTAAATAAATTTATATGTGGTAATATAGGTCAAGAAAATCAAGTAAAGAAACCTTTTCAAGAGGGATAGCAACTGTGGAAAAGAATAAATAGCAGGTAAGTGGGTTTCTCATCTATCTCGTGAAATGTTTCATAATAGTATAGTGATATTTTGCTACAAAATGAGTGTATTATACTAAGTATAGTATCTTCAGAAATCAAATATGGGAAATAAGAAACTGGTTATAATGTTATTATGTTTATAAGGCATGTTTAAAAGCAAGGCATGAGTTTAAAGAATAAGTATGGATTTACAACATGAGTTTCAGCAAAGTATAGAGTTTCATGAAAAAGCATTTCTTGGATAAAACATATGTTTCAGTAAAGCATGGAAATTTTCCTTCAGAGTTATATTTCAAAGTAATGCATGGGCATGCATGAATAGAAATGTTTCAAGAAATTATAGTTGATTGTATATTGGATTATAAACTTATACTTGAGTATTTTTACAGCATATAGCATAAATAGCATTGGGGCATCTATGAGGCTGATCACCCTGTAAACTGTGCCATAGCATGGGCATTGCACACACTATTATAGCCGGTACCTCCTTGCGACTCGATCGTACTATGATCCCTAGGCCAGGGGGGAGTACAAGCTAGATCAGCTCAGTGGGGCAGATTGCAAGCAGCCCAGTGGGGCAAAGAATCACAGCTCAGTAAAGAGCTAGGATACTATACGAGCCAAGGTGGCTCAGAGATATTAGCCCAAGGGAGAGGCAACCAGAAGGCCCAGGGAAAAGGGGCAAGTTCACACCTGGGGTGAACCGCACATGTGAGGGGTGCCATGTGGTGCGGGGATCCTCGGCACCCACCGAGAGTACACCTGTAGAAGGGCGACTGTAGGAATGTACCTTAGTGGTAGCACACCCAGCCCATCATCAGGGAATTTTGTAAATGTGATAATCCTTTATTTAAATTATATTATTGGAAGCATAAGCTAACTTATAAGTTAACTTATCTCATTTATAAAAATTTATGTATTGATTGCGATATGTTGCGCTGATATACTTATGAGCTTATAACGTGATTCTCAACTTCTTTTCATAGTTAGATTGTTATTCGGTCACTGGGACTTAGGTCTCACTCCTCTTGTGTTCGCATTTCATTTCAGATCAGTGTTAAAAATTCTTCGGGGCTAGCAGCTGAGTTTAAAATATTCAAAGACTAAGCAGGTGGGCTTAGCATCTTAGTTTCAGTACCGAAATTTTTGTGTGTTATTAGTGCTTGGGGAGAGAGTTAGTGGATGTAAAAAGGGATTGTAAGGTATATTTTTGTATATTAAGAGTGGTGATTGAGATGATGGTATATGTATATTTATATCTGTGAAGTTGTAATTATATGATGTAAATATCAAACTTGGCATGGAGATGAATAGTGATGTGTACGTATAAGATATTTGTAAACTGAGCAGGATCAAATAAATTAGTTGTTGTTATTTGATGACATTTGTGATTTAACTGAGCAGGTTAAATGTTATTGACATGATTATATATATTAAGCATGTAACTTATGGGAATTTGATAGGGTTCACGTATGCCTTATGGTCCATACCATAAGACTAGTAGAACTCTAGCCAAATTTCTATAAGTTGGCATGTGTCGGGAAGAGGTCCCAACAACATATATAGAGAGAGAGAGACAACATAAAGAGAGAGAGAGAGAGTACATTAGACTTAGCTACATTCGAATGTAGCCAAGCCTTGATCCGGTCATCTTCTCTATCCTTAAATTCATACGATTCATAAACCTAAAATAAAAAAGATGAAAAAGATGGAGTAGCTTCGGATCCGTATAAATTTAAAGATAAGGAAAATAATCAGATCCTAAATATGGCTACATTTGAAGTCTAATCCTATATATATATATATATATAAAGAGAGAGAGAGAAAGAGATAGAAAAAGAGGTAGATTTGGTTACATTCGAATGTAATCAAGTTCAAGATTCAGTCATCTTTTTCATCTTTAAATCTATACGAATCTTGAAACCATCCCATCTTTTTTACTTTTTTCATCTTTAAGATTTGTGAACTATATGAATCTAAGAATGTGGGAAGTAATTCCATCTTAGCTACATTCAAATATAGCCAAGTTTATCCATGCGCACGTGCGCGTGCCTACACACACACGCACATATATATAGACAAAAATGTTGATTCAGTCACCGCTAACTTGTGACGAATACTCTATATGTTGTGTGCTTTACATCTCATTTAACTTAAAACCATTTGTCCTAGTTTGATCTAACTTAATTGTGCCCAAATATTGTTGAATTGAAATCTTAAGGTTGCATTGGAGGTACTTACAGAACTCGACAATTCATTCTAAAATTTTATATTTTATTTATGAAATGCTGCAAACCCTAATAATGTAAGAAATCTAGTTTGTTGATTGTCTTTAGCTTTATACACACACAGGTGGCTACGCTTGTTACATAACAATCCCTTAGGGAAAGGGCTATATATAGAGATGGATTTAAAATGCTTATATAAAACTACTTAGTGTCGCTTAGATGATATATATCACCTCACAAGGGGTGGGAGTTTGATGTAATTGAACTTATACTAGATGTTAACTTGTTTAAGTTATAATGATGTTAACTTGTTAAGTTATAGCACATATTTTTGTATCTTATAATAATTCAAATGTAACTTGACTTATAATGTATAGTTAAATTAAATTAGCCATGGGTCAACTTATAGAAAGTCGACTCGTAGTTTTGAAAATTTAGAATAATCAAATTTAATATTATAGCATAAGAGGTAGGTTTGACTACATTCGATATGTAATCAAGTTCAGAATCCATCATCTTCCCCATCCTTGAATCCATATGAATTCTGAAACCATCCTATCTTTTTCACTTTTTTTTATCTTTGGAATCCATGAACTTTATAGATTTAAGGATGGAGAGGTAACTAGTTCTATACTTGGCTACATTAGGTAACCGGTTCTACACTTGACTACATTGGAATATAGCCAAATCTACCTCATAATATAATAATATTATAATATGATTATAATATGTTGTAATATAATATAATAATTATATGATAAATGTAATATAATAAATATTGTACGAAAAATATTATTATAATTATAATATAACTATGTAGTGTAAAATAATATAATATAAAATATTATAATACTATATAATGTAATACCATATAATAATATAATATTATTATATTATATTTTTAATATTATAATAATAATATTATAATTTCTCATGATATATTAAATATAATAACCAAATAATAATAGAAATACTATAATATAATTATATTAGAATAATGTTATATTATTATCATTATTATATTATAATACTCATTGTAATATAATAATATAATGTAATGGTATAATATGATGTATTAATATAATATTATTATATTATATTATGTTAAAATTTTATAATATTAATATAGTAATATATCATAATATTTTATTATTAGCATAATAATATTATTTTTTAATAATATACTATAATATAATAATTAATAATTAATAAAAAGTTATATTATAATAAACTTATGTTATTATAATTATCATAATATAATAATTAGTGTATAGTAAGATAATTATTTTTGATAATACAAACAGTTCTATTAAAGGAGATTTTATCGTTGCAATCTTTTGGATGATATTAGTTTAGCTATAATATAATTTAGTTAACACAACTACATTATGACTTTGAGTTGCACTACAATTTTATTTATAAAATTACAAATAGCTCCTAAATTCATTCCTTCAGAAGTGGACATAGAATAAAGAAATATGAAAATTAGCCTTCCCTAGTATTTTTTTTAAATAAAATAATTGCTCATGTGGAAAGAATCATGCATAAAACAAAGTTTTAAGATGCTAAGATAACAATTTCCATCGATGCATTGACATCCTATTTGATAAATTTAAATGAGATTGAATGGTTGGTATTTATTAAATAAAAAATAATTTTAAGGCCTACAACAAGATTAAAATATTCCGGCGTTATACTAAGTTATTATGGATGATATCTTGGGATATTTTAATTTATACAGGCCATAATATATCGGTTGATGCTTCACACAAATCGAACAGTACATTCAGATCCATGTAGCTCTAGTTATAAATCCTGATCTAGTTCAATTTTGGTATACGTTTGAACATAAAACCAGAGAAAAATACTAAAAAAAAAAAAAAAAAAAAAAAGATTCTTGGGATAAATTCCCATACAATCCTGGGTTGGGTCCAACGATCCATTGGGTTGGTGAAAGGTTCACCCCAATGCTTCCTCTTGATCTTAAATCGAGATCCATGAAAAGTGCATGCTTGAACTGAACGGTGCACTCCCATACATTGCATTGCATTACAGAAGCCCGTACTTTCCATGAATCAATTTAAGATTTAGGACCGAGATTGCATCAAATCAACAATTGGTCCCGTGAGCAGTGGAGTAAAACCAAGAGTTAAAAAGAGTACTCCAAGTCTGACATTGATGACACATTGCTTATCAGCCGCCAGTTGGTCTTCAGAAGGCTTCCATTGAGGCTCCAGCAAGGCATCGAAAGGCTGACTACTCGACTACTACTCTGTAGCGACCACCAGCCCTTCAAAAGCATAAGCTTGTGCTTAGCAGCTTGGCAGGGACTAACCAGCAAGGATGCATGAATTTTGTAAGAAGCTAACAGAACCAATTAAGAGCATAGGCCACAGAACAATAAAAATGTCATGCAGAGTGCAAACCCATTGCAACATAGTATATGATGTATGATCCAAAAGCCAATCAAAAATGAAGTTCTTATCCTAAAGATGGGGATGGGCCTCTCTTCTTATCATATTGAACCATCAAGTTTCATCATATTGGACTATCAAGCTTAAATAAGTCCAAGCTCCTTCTCGTGAGGGGGATTTCTTTCCTTAGCCTTCCTTACTTTTTCTTTTAATCTCTTCATCGATAAGAACACAGTTACAAGATTTTTTCTTGGACATCTTTATCTTTTTCTCATTGATTTAAGCATTAAAAGATCTTTATCAGAACAACCTTCTTATCTTTCATTATTGACTCATCAATCTCATCAACATTTGTCTCATCTTCTCTTTGTTGGTGTATGGGGCTCGCACCTAGATTCGGCTGCCATGATGACACATGTTGGGTTTATATGTAGGTACATCATATATCTATATATATTTAGGTTAATGTCTTAGGATATCGACACATAATAAGATCAGGCATACCAGTCACCCATAATTCTGCCACACCGTTCTGTGCATGTTAATCACGTTAGATGAACCCACATCCTCAAGGAGAAGTTGTACCTCCAAATGGTTGAGAAAATGGATGCCTTAGTTTAGATTTTTCAATAATTAGACTGAGACACTCAACGTGTTATTGCCCTCTTGAGGTACGAAGGACATTTTCTTTCCCTTAAAAGAGCCAGTAGGACGTGAGAACGCAATGAAAATATAAAACATTATCTCCACCATTTTTTTTTTTTTTTGGTTCTCTCCACGGATCGGTGTTTTTTGCGTTGTTTTGTCCGGGTTTGGACTTTGGGTAGCTTTGGTTCGATGGCATTCTGGTTGGAGTGTTGAGAAAAGAAGAGACAAAATGATGGGGAGCCCGGGCTCTCGCATTCGGCCATCTTGTCCCCCTGAAAACAGCGTCTGGCCGGGCCTTGTCCTTTCCTTCGTACTCGCCGCTTTACAATTTTTAATCTTCTTCGTAGGATTGAGTTACGGCCTTTGCTACCATGAGGATACCATAAATTATAAGAGCATCAGGGATATGAAGGCAATGGGCAAAGGCCTCAAAAGATTAAAGATGGTCTTGAATGAATTACATTGAAATTTATTTATTTTTTTTAAAAAAAACATTATAAAAATATAATAGCTAGACCCTTAAATTATACATAAAATTTATGTATGGTTTGCTAGATTTGAATCTGGGGTTTTTTTCTTTCTCTATCCTACTTTATCACATATTAGCTCACATAAAAATTTAGCTCGATGCAGTAAAATGGAAGAGAAGAGAAGGGATCACATGATTTGCACCAAATGAATCATACCTAAATCTTATTTTTAAATTATTTGCACTAGAAGAAATATAAATTGCTTTAGAGATATAACTCGTAGCATAATAAGCTAGGAAATTATTTCAATTTATAAGCATTAATGAGCATATAATCTAAACATGATTGATATTATATTCTCATTTGTTGCCCAGCTAAGCAACCCAAGAGGGGGGGTGAATTGGGTTCTTTACAAATTTTTAACAAGTATGTGCAATTATGCAAAACAAAAAATTCTGTGTGAATGTGAAGTGTTGAAAGTAAGAACAAGTAGCAACAATATGAGACAAACACACAAACACAGCAATTTATAATGGTTCGGTGCTATTCCTTGCACCTACGTCCACTTCCTAAGAATTTCTTGGGAATTTTTTTCACTAATCATTCTTCAAACGATTACAAACCTAGCTAACCCAGCTAGCTTCTTGTTTCACAGGCATAAGGGAGCCTTTCTTTAGCTTTCTCAGCTAACTTCTTGTTTCCGGGCATAAGGGAGTCTTACAAGTCACCAATTACGGGTTTGGCACACCTATACAAGTTTCAACCAAGTTGAAACTCAAACAAACTCACAATGAAAAGAGTTTCAGAAATTACAGCTCCTTAAAGAGCAAATTGAACAATAAAGACACTTTACATTTTTTGAAGACCTTCCCCTTTGAATAAGCTTCTCCTCTTTAAATGGTGGAGTTATGAGCACTTCAAGGAGCCTCTTGGGTAGTTGGAAGGAGCCTTGAATGAGCCTTGAAGGACTTTTAAACTCTGCAGCTCACTATCTTTTTAAAAACTGGAAGGCTGAATCTTTCTTGATTTTTTCCTTTTTTTTTTCTTTATTTCTCACTTGTAATCCCTCAAAAATGCTCTCAATCTCTTGCTAATCAATCCCATTTACGAGTATTTATAGTTTACTATAGGATTGGAACGTTAAACTAGCCGTTTGTGACCGTTATAGAACTAGTCGTTACAGCATTTTTGGGCAAGTTAGTCAACTCTAGAGTTGACTACTTTTGTTAACACTTTTGTTCTGACCACAGTAGCCGTCTCCAGAGTTGGCTAACTTCAGGAAGCTTGCTGTCTTGGTCATAGTAGCCGACTCCAGAGTCGGCTAACTTCTGGGAGTTCACTGTTTTGCCACAAGAATACCGGTTAGTCGGCTAACTTCATTTTTCTCACCGTTTCGTTTTTACCGTTTAGTCGGCTAACTAATTAGCTAACTAATTAGTCGGCTAACTAATTAGCTGACTAATTAGTCGGCTAACTAATTAGCTGACTAATTAGTCGGCTAACTTGGTAAAACTTACTGTTAACTCTCTTGTGGCATAATTATGACTTGATAGCTTCCAAAGTAGTTGACTAAAAGCTTCAATCTTCCATTCAAAGTGCTAGTAGCTGCTGTAGGAGTTGTCTAATTCCTCCAAAACTTGAAAACTCATTCCATAATCAATAAAAATTCATTGAAATGAAGAAGATAATTGTTCTAACTCTCATAATTTGACTTTTCTTCATTTGAAAACCTCCCAAATATCTGAAATTCACTGAATTGAAGCTTGAATCATTTTAGCTCTCATAGTTTTAAACTTTTTCATTTGAAAACCTCCCAAAACATCTGAAAATTACTGACTTAAAGCTTGAGTCATTCTGGCTCTCATAGTTTTGAACTTTTTCATTTGAAAACCTTCTAAAACATCTGAAAATCACTGACTTGATGCTTGAGTCATTCTGGCTCTCATAGTTTTGAACTTTTTTCATTTAAAAACCTCTCAAACATATGAAATTCACTGAATTGAGGCTTGAATCATTCTTAGTTGATCTTGGTCTTCTACAAAAATTCCTCTTTTGAATCATAAACCCATTTAGGTGCTTGAAATCATTTTTAATCATCTTGATGATTTATGTATGCCTACATTTCAACATGATTCTCCGCAAACTCATTAGTAACTTACTTAATTATTTTGTGATCATCAAAATCAATGTGAGGTCAACATCATTTTCATACAAAAAAAAGAAATGCTCATATCGATGTGTCACTCGTGCTATAATAAATATAAAAAATAGTTCGGATTCATATGCATTGTTGAGCATATAATCTAGTCATAAGTAATACAATACTCTCATTTTGTGTGCATGCAAGATCATAACCATTTTGTAATAATCCATGCATGATTAATCTTGTATTGAATGAAAAAAGAATGGTTTGAAAGATTATAACTCGAATTCACTTACTACCAATTAATTTACACTTGATTTAGATCATATAGACTCGATCACTAATAAGTTAATTGAACCACTGCATGGATTTGAGGCTCTTTAAGATAAGATTTTTTTTCTAATTATATTTTTTTCTTGGATAGAAACCTTTATTTTAAAGTCCCAAGAACAATAACAACCTTGCTACCTTGTGTCCTCCTCTACTTCAGCAGTTCCCTGCAATCTAAATAGCATTAGAGAAGCTACAGGATTCTTCTTCTAAAAGTGATGAACGATGTGAGTTTTTCTGTAAGTCCCATGCGGCTATAATAAAAGCTTTTATAACATTCAAACTTTATGCAATGATATAAGTGGCTATGGGGTATCTAGCTGCAACATTTGTAGGGGTCCTTTGTTTTAGATGAATCAAGCTATTCACAAGAAGCCAAACTAAGGTTTAGCTTGTAAATTAGTTGAGCAAAAGCAACCCCAGCTTGCAAAAATAAGTAATAGCTTACACTTGTTTTGAGAGTAGGTTTTTTTTCAAGTGATCCATAAGTCCTATTAAATACACACATACAAAGAAAGATAGAAGATTCAATTCATCTAAAATACTTTTTTATAGTTTTTTTTGAGAAATCGAGCTTTAATCATATTCATTGAAGAGTGCATCCAATGCCTTTAGTCTCTTATACCACTCCTTATGCCCTTGAACTTCTCTTTATTTATGACATCGTTTATATATAGCCAAAAGGATTATATAATTTGTTAAGAAACAAACAAGTAGTCATCGAGTTAAATCTAAGCATTCTATTCTTTCTTTTCACTTCTTTCTACTTTTTAAATATCTATGGTTGGGAGGTCTGAATACTAACTTCAAATAATTGAGCTGTGCTTAAACAACCTAGAGGTAAGGTGATTAGTGAAGAAGGCCCTCAGGTAAAACTTCTGTCAAATAAGCTGGAGATGAAACTATTTGACAGTTGGACTGTTTCTTATTGAATTTTGATCTTTAATGGTGGTTAACTATTCTAACCTTTTGATCCTCATTGCATTGCATTATGTGATCTCTTACTGGCTGTGAAGGTACTGTTAACTTCTAAAATATGAGTGCAATCTAGAGGCATGATGTCAAAGTAGCTATAACTTGTCTAATTTCAATACTTGGCATGCTTTGGAAGCCTCAAACTTGGGATAAGAACAGTAGTTTCAAGATAGTTTCCTCAAACTGGCTTGATTTTATTCTTGCTCTGGTATTTGAACATGCTTCCACTTATCCCAGTTCTCCAAAAATGAGAATAAATATTTATAATAAGTCCTAACCAAGGTATATAAATAAGCAAAAGTATATTCAAGCTAGCATTATTTATCATTGAATTAAATGGTCGCACAACAACTATTTTTTTCCCTTCATGATGAACATTTAAACATTTTTTTTTATATCTAATTTTTCCATATGAGATTTAACATAATTGCAATATATGAATATTTAGTCATAAATCTTTTGATGGAATTTAAAATACAACATGAAACTTTGGTATTGCAGTTTTGCCGAGATGTATGACACCATTCATATACTAATATGAGTTAAATTAACGCCACTGTTGCTCTTTTGAAAACCTAAAAATTTAAAAATTCTTAAAGGTACGATGAACCGAGATTTGTCCATGGCATGGAATATGTGGATCAATACAAAGTTGGACCAATCCATGGATCCTATAAATGTGGTCAATCCAATGAAAATTAGGATATTATAGAATGGTCAGAACAATTTGTGAATGACTTTTAGGTAAGTTTTAATTCGAATTCGATGTAACTTAGAAATTTCAAGGCTATGAAAGTGAAAGCAAGATTTCCTTTTAATTCTTTATAGAAAATATTTCTTCACAACATGATGTATAATAATTGAGCACAAAAATTATCAATCGGTTTCCTTAAAATTTCTTGCACTAATGTAAAAGATTTCAGTATGATCATGCCATAACACCTGTGTTTTGATGAGCTCATACCAATCTTAGATTTTATTTAAAAATGTGGAAAAATGGTAATTCTAAGCTTGTGCTTTCACAGGTTAACATCCTGCATTATAGCTTATACAGTATGAGTATATTTCTCAAATAGACTATTCTTAATAATTATACTTGTCACAACATAAAATTTAACCTAAAAGAATTAGGCAGAAACTATTATTTGAACTTTTTAATTTTATATAAGTACTCAAAATCTTTTTAATATATAACCGATGTGAGACTAAGTACTCACCACTAGGCTCTTACAATTCTATGTAATATAACATAATGTAATATATTATATACTATATTATATATATAATATATATATATATATATATATTGTATGTATATAATATATACATCTATCAAATAATTAATATATATATTATAACATTATATATAGAGAGACGATCATCTTTTTCATTTTGGATCCATACTGATTTCGAAGTTATCCAATCTTTTTTATGTTTAGGATCTGTGATTTATATAAATCTAAGAGTAAAAAGAGTAATCAAATTTAGGCTTGACTACACATAAGTATAGTGAAATCTAGCTCTCTCTCTATATATATATACATATACATATATAGATATACATATACATATACATATATACATATACATATATATATATATATATATATATATATATATATACACACACACATATACATACATATACATATATATACACACATATATACATACATACATACATACATATATATGTATATATATATATATATATATGTATGTATTTAATAGAATTATTTAATATTTTATTAATTTTAATGTTCAGCTTCTTTTTAACTTTTGAAAAATTTTTGTCTTTAGTTTTATTAACCTACCCTCTTGAATTAACAAGTTGAGAGGCAAAAAGGAAATTAAAAAAAAAAAAAAATTCTTGAAAAAATTTAATTCCATGCTAAACATTCTTAAAAGTAATAAAAAATTTAAGGAATAGCTTTTTCACAGCAACCACTCCCCCCAAAATTGTATCAATGGTAAGATAATTGTGATATCAATACTAAACCGCTTCCTAAGTGAAATCAATAGCATGCCGACCCCAATACTACCCCAATGACATGACATAAAGGCCCTACTCAGAGTTCGAATTGGCCGTCGACACCTCAACTCCGCCCTGCCAAGCTTTCCCCCTTATCCAAATTCACTGTGTCAATCAATCAAACATCAACCGAGCAAGCGGCGTTCGAATCGCATTTTTTTCTCCTCCCACCAAACGGTGGACCCGGCCGTACGTCCGGTCTGGACCCTCTGCCGGCCCGGTCCGGGACCATCCCAACGGTCGACCCCCCCCAATACGCCGGCCCCCATCCCACGGATCTCGATCAGACCGTCACCCACCCCACCCGGCCCAAATAACCGAAGTACCCTCCACGCGTCACTCCTCGCGCACGGTCCGCCGGGCGATGTCACCTCTGCGGCGCCGCCTATGACGGGCGTGGAGACAGCGGTCAAAAATCTAAAGGAATGAGGGCATTACCGTCATTTAAAGTGAACTATCTAGCGCTAGGGTTTCGTGAGCTCTCCGGCCTCTAGGGCTTCTGTGGCGGTGCTGCGCCACCGTGTGCTATCCGATCAACTATCTTGCTTAAGGCAGCAAAACCACCATCCAACCATCTTTACACGGTGGGGCCCACGTGCATCTATTTCCGAAAGCTAATGTATGGTCGTATGTTAGGTTTATAAGACGTATGCTGTTTTTGGACGTGCAGGGGATCTAGGAGTTTTGTCCGAGCCTTTGTCGGTTGATACGGTAACTTACGCCCGCACGAGCAAATAAAGAAAGGCTGCACCGCGCCAGAAGTAGGTTGGGACCGAGCCTTTTTTTTAATTATTGATTAATTCTAATTAATCTATATTTATAAACAGAGTAATCACATTTATTTTTTGTTATTATAAATTAAATAATTGGATCCCTTTCTCCCACATTCCTTCGCTGCTATTTTTCCTCTCTTTCCCTCCCCGCCTTTTCGTTTCCCTCCATTCCCCCTCCCCCCCTCTCTCTCTCTCTCTCTCTCTCTCTCTCGATTTCCCTCCCGTGTGTTCTCTCTTTCTTTATAAGCTTCGAAGATCTCTCGTTTCTCTCGTTAAATCGAGAAGAGATCAAAGATCTCACAGAGATTAGCGAGGGTGGTCGAGGTTTTGTTCTCTTACTGCGTTCTCTTATCTTCTCTGTCTTCATATGTTCGAAAGATCGCTCCTTTTTCTCTTTCAACCGAGCTGGGATCAAAGATCTCGAGAAGAGAGTGAGTAAGAGCGAGGTTTTGTTGCTCCGCCGTAGTCCCCTGCATCAGATCTCGGCGAAAGGAGCGATTTTGAAGTCTGTCTTCTCTTCTGTCGCGATTTCTGTACTCCAAGACGCCTCTTTTTTTCAGATCTTCGAGAAAGGAGCGATTTTGTGCCGGATGATGGATCTATCTGGGGAAAAGGTGGGATTTTGGATCGATTTACTCCATTTTGATCTCTTATTTCGTTATGTTTAAGTGTGCTGATCTGTTTTCTGGTTTTGATTTGGCTTCAGGAAACCGGATCTATAGATCTGAGTTGTAACAGAGAGAGTTCGGGGGAGCTGAAGAGCTGCGCGGATTGCCGGACCACCAAGACGCCGCTTTGGCGAGGGGGTCCCTCGGGACCTAAGGTAGTATAGCTCGATCTAAACCCTAATCGATTCGAAAAATTGGATTTTGATTCGTTTTGTGGGGTGTTTGGTCTGTTCGATTATTTTTTATTCGTGCTTTTTGTGGTTCGCAGTCTCTCTGCAACGCGTGCGGGATTCGGTACCGGAAGAATCGGAGGGCGGTGCTGGGGCTCAAGGAAGGGGAGAGGAGAGACAGGAAGCAGAAGGGAGGAGAGAGGAGTAGCAGCAGCACCAAAGAGTTTGGTGGGGTCTCGGTGAAGCTTAGGATGCTGGGGTTGGGGAGTGAAGTGTTGTTGAAGAGGAGATCCATGCTCGAGAGGAAGAAGAGGAGGATGGGCGAAGTGGAGGAGGCTGCTGTACTCTTGATGGCCCTCTCCTCTGGATTCCTCTATGCTTAGTTTTACTTTGTTATACTAATCTCCATTAGTTGAGAGAGGAGAAGAAAAGGAGAAGTTTTGGATGTCGATGTTCATTTTTGTTGTTTCCCTTTTGTCTTGGGAGGGGTGGACCTCAATCAAGTATAATATCACCCCTGTTCTAATGTATAATGCCATCATAAATGAAGGATTTTGTTTGCTCGTCTTTTGGTTTCCTTGTGCTTTTGCTTTAATACTCGAGTGATTATTTTTCTCACAACTAAAAAGGGGAGGCCTTGAGCCATGTCTCTCTCTGTGTGTGTTTTAATGGGGTTAATAGATTACATTTATGACTTGTGAGGCAAGTTTATGACTGCGGCTGGGCTATTGATTGGTGCTGGGACCATGGCTGACATGTGATTGTTCATGTACCCTATGGGAAAGTTCTGTGATGGATGCTGCGTATTGGTGGACTTCTTTAAGTTATGGTGATGTATGAAAAGAATGAAACTTGTGAATGATGGGGAATTTGTTGTTGGAATGGGCTGCAACTGTCAGTGGGACTGTTGAGGCAAGATGAAAAGCTTTGCAGACTGGTGATGGATTTGGAAGGGCCTAAAAAGATTTTGGTGATCATCGCCAAAGAGATGGCTTCACCATCAGGTGCTTTGTTTGTAAATCATTGCCAGGGCATTAGGGACCAATCTTTTGATCATGAGCTTGATCATCTGCTGTCCCCAAGAAGGTGGCAGAATTATCATAAGAAAATTATTCCAAAGCTAAGGGCCATTTGGGCAGTGATGATTATTTAATATTTTGTTGCATCATTTGTTTAGAGAGGGAGGGCAGCTGTCCTTTCTGCAAGCGGTTTCTGTGCTTGGACTTGCTTCAAGAGAAGATACTTCATAGTTGTTGGCTTATTAGAATGTTAATTTACTAGAGCTAAAAAAATAGAACAAACTTCCATCAAGAAATTTGAGGTCAAGGATTTAATGGTGTGTAGTATAGAAAATTAGAAATGCTGAAGTGAAACATTAGGCTTTTATTGATTTACCTAGCAAGCGCCCCTACGTACATTTGTGTACTTATGAAATAGAAGTCTATAGATGAAGAAACTATGGTCAAAGAAAGGAGATTTGACTCAGATAGAGTCAAACCACGCTTGTATAATCCAACAAAACCCACCACCTTATACCCATTTAACATATGTTAAACAGTCAAACTTCTCTTCTCCCTGATCTTATCCGTTACATCACTGCCATCTACCAACTCAAAACCACAACAGAACTTTTAATTCTATATATCAGGAACTGTGATGAGGGCCAACATCAATTGTCTTCCTTGTTTGCATTTATTCAAGTTATTATTCTTCGCGACTGTGTCAATTATGTACCATTCGTTATTCATATTTAATTATCAAATAAATAAAGTTTCCTCTAAATAGTGGAATTTATGCTAAGCTAATATTAGAAGGATAATTCGATGGAGGTAAACATAATTTCATTACAGTTTAATCACTCATTAATCGAAAAAGATAATGATTTCTACCTACAGTTAGCCTCATTTGCAAACTTTATTTCAGAATGGAATTAAATGATTTTTTATTTAGTATTTGGGCAATCGATTACTGCAGTAGATTGTAAAAATGAACCAAAGATCAACTATTGAGTTGGAACACACTGCATTTATCTGTTCCCAAACCTTTTTTTATCATAAAATAATAAAAGTTGGAGCAAACTTCTTTTCTTTATACTGATACCATTTTTCCGTCTCTAAAAGCAGAAAAAAAAAAAAGAAAAGAAATTGAAGAAGTGCAATCCTGCATCCTTAAAAGTAAAACAAAAAAATCCTCAATAAGAGTCATGGGATCACATAACCCATATCACTAAATTGAAGAATTTTAATTCGCTATGAGTCCGTCCAAAGGCGTGGCTTTCCACTGACCCCACACCAACGTGTTTCAAGATCGCAGCACCAATGTGAGCTGCGCCGTGCTTAATGCACCAAACGTGCCATCAATTCCTCACGGCCACGATATATTGGACATGGGCAATCAATAGTATTCTCCACCATATCATCTCACCATTTAATATCTAAGAAAGCAGTCATCTTGTGTGCCACCTTCCACAAAGTACAAGAAGCAGACATGCCCGACAGATGAATCTTCTGACATGAAGTTGTGGTTAGTATTTGATTGGCACCAGCAGCATCCTGTAGCAAAATCATGAATCATATTGAGTCCTTCAAAATAATCTTCTTAGAACCATTTGATTTGACCCCTTCATGTTTGCTGCCAATCACCTTGTGAAACATAAAGAATTCCCTGATACTATCTCCTGGCAAGGCGACACCACATGCAGCAAGCAGCCCTGTAGGCAAAAGAAAAGGATGTAAGAGATAAAAAAAAATCAAGTCCAATGTAGGAAAAATCTATCTAATAAAATAAATGAGGTTGTTACTACCTTTTGAGTGGAAGCTTGAATTTGTTGTGCCAACACATGCAACTTTTGATCAACTCAATAAATATGAAGATCTAAGTTAATAGCACGAATTGTTTAGTGACATGGTGAAACAAGTCAGAGAAATAATGTAGAATGCTAGCTTGCAAACAAGCTTGTCAAGAGAACTTAGAGATCCACAGACTTTGACTGCTTCCTAGGAAACCACCCTATGAGAAGGTAACAACTGCATGGAGCTTGGCACCTCCAAATCTGAAATTTTCATTGATTATGTCCTTAGATTACAGTGGACCATGGAACCCCAAGTTGCTTTATATACCAACTGCAACAGTCTACACCCGCAAGATGTTCCCTTGTTCACTCTAGGAAATCTTCAAGAAATGGAAATCTTGAGATCTAATCTCTGCCATGAAAACAAAATTGGTTTAAATTATAAGACCCAACAAAAAAATATAGTCAGTTAAAAGAAGAACTAATTAAGCAATCCTAAAATTAATGTTAAACAGAAAATGAAGCTTAGGATTTGACATTTTGACACCAAGTTGAAGTCTTTTTTGTGCCAAATTCCTTACTGAAAACACAAACTGCATCCATAGGCCATATGGCTGCGATATCATGCTTATTCATCCTAATAATAGAACTTCAATTTTGTCATTCTTCTCATATCATGCTTATTGGTATTCATCCTAATAATAGAACTTCAATTTCGTCATTCTTCTCACATTCCAGTAGTCAAGAGTAGCGTTAGGTTCCAAAAAATTCAAGAGTGTGTCAAGTTCCAACAAACCTCCAAATTAAGTCTTTGTGTGGTCCTACAAGGCATATAATATATAATTTTCTGGGTCTTGTTTAGTTAGTCTACAACATCGGCAATCTAATGTACATCATTTGCAAACTAAAGTGCATGTCATTGCCTAATCTTCCTTGCTAGCTCTGTTACACCACAGTAGCATCCGTGCAATGATACAAGAAAAGCACAACCTCACCTTTTTGATCTACCTGGATACCAGTGAAAAGAAAGCATAGCATTTCAAATATCAACATCCCTGAATGCCCTTCCCTACTTCCATGTATACTTAATGAGAGAAAATATTTAAAATACTTAGTAAAAGTCTCCAAGCATCAACCTTAATGTCCACACTGTCAAAAATCAAATTTTCTCATTCAACAATTCTTTTTATCTATCATCTTCATTAACAACAAAAACAGCTGAATCCTTGTTAACATTTTTGCAAATAACTACCCAACATTGTTTCGACCCATAACTAGGTTATTGTAGATGTCTTCCACACCTTCCCTCTCTTCTCATCCATCTTGGAAAATTCTTTTTCCATCTTAACAGAATGAATCCTTTCCTTACATCAAGCTGATGAAGATAATCTAAAATTAAAATCACAATCCTATATGATAGAGATATCTTTCTTGTCAATTTTTTTGGGTATATTTTTTTTCAAAAATTAGCTTTCATGAAAACAAATAATTGAATAAGAACTATGGCAAACAAGATCATTGGCCTTCATAAAAAAGAAAGCATGTGCGTGAGTGCATTTATTAAATCAAACTTTATTAAACTTATAGCTATAACATAAAAATTTCTTTTAAGGATGATCTTCATATGCCACTCAGGACAAGAGTAAGTTTAGGTACTCAGCTATTCATAATAGAAGAATGCTAAGGGTACAGGCTCATGTAGGCAGAAAATGTCTACAGATGCTGAGAAAATGTGTTGGTTGCCTGAATAAATAAGTCTCAGGTAAACGACTTTTAAAGTGCCAGCTGGTAGTATAATCATGACTTTTTTCTAATAAAAAAGAACACTTCAAGAATCAAGACCTACTCCAAGCAACAGCTTACACACATACACACACACACACACATCAATTATTCTTTATGTATTTATCTAATTTTATTTGAGCAACAGTTTGATAATAATAATTTTATTTTTTATTGTTTGTATATTAGTAGAACAGACTCTCTTGGATGCTGTTAGAGCAAGTGATATTTCATTTTTGACAGAAGAACATAAAAATGATTGATCAAGGGCATTGTTTAAACTGATGTTATTAAAAAAAAGAAAATCCATGGATGTATTCTATCAGATGTTGACAGAATGATGTTGAAAAACCATGATCTAACATAATTGCTGTTATATATCATAACAGCCATAACAACAATTTTGATGGAAGTCCATTATGTTATATATTTTTCAGAGAAAGGTAATTTTATTTTGACTTAATAATTTTTTATTTGGTCAGCAAATGATAATCTTTTTCTTGTTACAGATAATTATTTCTTGTGAGGAGAGTAATAGATAACAGGTTTGCGAGCATGGGGCACCATGGCTGAATGTTATCGGAGGTATGTTGTGCTAAAGTTGATGGTTGTCATGTCATTTTACAAGTGATGGTTGTTTGGGCTTGGAATCACACAAAATATGTATGTTTTATATATAAATTAACACATGGATGCTTTAAATGGTATCCTTTGAATGTGATGCAGTGTTCAAGGGAGAAAAACCGGTTATCCAAGGCTTATTTATTTAGACAACAAACGCATTGATTGCTGAATGCTTGGTGGCATACAAATAGGCATTTTTGCCTGCTCAAACATGTACTCTAGCATCCCTCATTCATAATAACAAACAAAGAATTTTAGGAACCAATGTAACAATGCAATAACAGAAATAGTAGCAAAGCTGCGTTGCTATGACTAAGGTAAACTGAGCAAAAACAGAAAAAAACTGCATCTACTAAGGTTGCTGGATGCTCCTCAACAAACTTGGGTTCGATGGTGTCGTTTAGCTCTTGCAGAAAAGAACATAGGATTTCTTCATCCACTGACCATTTCTAAAGAACATCAATACAGGAAAAAACATATTCACAAAATTATATCATTCAGGAGATGAATGCAGGAATAATACTGTTTCTAAGACCATATATTTCAACTTTAGACCCATCAACCACAGGGACAGTCCCAGGGCCACCAGGAACAAGATTTCCTCAAAGCTTCAGATCCAGTAGGGGAATACAAATTAAGCAAGTATATGCTTGCTTTCTCCACTACTGCCTGTCTATGTTCTACACAAATCCTATGCAATTAAGTGGCAGCTAAGATGAAATTATAAGCAAACAGATCACAGAAACCCAATGACAAGCTGAAAGAAGAAACCGAGTTGTCGTTGATATCCAATGTGATTATTTGCAGAGAATGAAGGGAGAGATAAAGACATCCTACAAAGTAGAGCAGAATAGTAAGGTCATTAGGTTTTTCAGTGGCCTTGTATGACATATATTGAACTGAGTTTAGGATGTTTTGCATGATTTTGCATGAAATGTTGTGCAATGAAGAAGGTTCATGCAAACATGATGAACCACATGAAGATTAAATCAAGGTATAAAGTGCCATGCTATGTAGGCCCTTACATAGCCAGTAGGAACACGTAGGCCAATGTGTTTACTTGAGAGTACCTAGACAATTTTCCATCATTCAGAATGCTCCAAAAGTTATTTTTCCTACCTAAACAATGAGCTGATTATTATAGCTAGAAACAACACAGATTTAAAGTTCTATCAATATTCTTTTAGGATCCTAGAAACATCATTTTTTTTTTTTTTTTTCAAAGTCACATTCTGAGTGTCCATGTTTGCACACGCATGTGCACAAATACACATACAAGCCATAGATCTTAACTCAAAGTAAAGAAAGATTTAATTCATCTAAAAGATATGTTGGAGTTCACAGTTTCTTACTGAAAATTTATTATTTGAAATAAATTGAATATAAGTGCATACAGATCTCTCAATTTTTTAACATCGGCTCAGGCATCATGTCCAATTCCATGAACTGAAATTTGGCATTCACTTCTATTGAAGAATTATCTCTAATGAATACCCAATTTATTTCTTCCGGGTTTCATGAGCAAAGGAGAAAAACTAATATCTTCTTACTTGGTTTTTAAGAGCCAAGATTGGAAGAAAATGAATGCTGCAGTCATTTTGGATAAAGAAACCAATGACGCATTCAAGACAATGAAGTAACATATGGTCATATGATCTACAAAAGGAGGGGAAAAATGTATATGCAAGGCATTAGAAACCCACCTCCAACAATCTTACATGGAGAATCTAGTCGAGAATTACAAACTCATGACAGAGCTCAGAAATGAACACTAGATCACTTAAGATGCAATTGAAGCTACAAAATTAAACAACGTTGGCAATGGCATTAACCATAAATTGTGCTCTTCTTATTAGTCAACCAAAAGTAGAGCATCCTCTTGCACATTCCCATGAATGTGGAAAAGAATGAAAGAAGCCAATAAATAACCGAGTAGAAGGTAAATGAATGAGGGAGGAAACCCCACCAAAATCAAAGCGCAATAATTAGCATAATTAAAAATTAAAGATCATAACTAAAATTTTCAAGAATCAAGGTTGAATTTTGCGAACAAAGTTACAAGAAGAACCAGAGACCACCTACACTATATTACCCAGGTCTATCTATGATCACTAGGGCAAGACCCAGTTAATAATTCAGTCCCACTCTTTACCACCGTCCTGTCCTCAAACAAATAAAATTACTCAAATGGCAGCTCACTCCAGTGCATCTCAGAAAAACCTAGCAAACAATCAAGGTAATAGGGAATGGAAGCTCGGTACAGGGAAAGATTGGATTTTTAGGTGGAAATCTGAGAGTTTGGGCAACGGGTAGAAGAAAAGAAAGGATTTTGAGAAGGGATTGCAGTACCCGACAACGAATTAGAACAGCTCGGGACCTTTCGAGATGTCCCCATGCCACCACCTCAAGCCGGCGGCCGAGAGGTGAGGGTGTTTGCACGTGAAAAGCAAATAACGCACGTTAGGCTTGCTACTGCTCATTTTCAATCTTCTATCCTCTATTTTCATTTGTTGATTAAGATATAATATAAATTTTCTACTTAAATTAGAGGGGAAAGGGGGAAGGGGTTGGGATGATGGACATATGCACCGAGGCTGAATTTTGGTGCGCAGCTTGGTCCAACTTAATATTTGATCAGCTCTAACCTCGTTGAATAGTAACCAGCATTATAAGACGGTGACGAGTGACTAGTGCTATCCCATTCTTTTCAATTGATGATTGGCATTTGACATCCATGAGATGAAAGTTATTGGCAACCATTATAGCATCAACAATTTCATCATTTAAACAAGTAATGATCAAGGTTGTTAAATGTGAGTGGCTATGTCTTCTTTCTTAATTAGCGATGAACAATAAGCAACATAAAACAAGCATCATTGATAGATGACTATTAAGCTAATAAATTTTTAAGTGATTAGCGTGTGATTTTTTATTATTTTTATCATAATAATTTTAAAAAGCCATAGGATCTTGATCGTTAAAAAAAGCTTGCAAATATTGAAAAAAATCTAGCTAATTGTATCCCTTGTAATTTCTTTTTAGAAAAATACAGTGCAAGTAACGACAAATGAGTGTTGGGGATCATTTATCCATATTCCTATGTTTGGGAAGTTATATTTGGTTTCAAATCTAGGTCTTCTCTCGGTAAGACTCTAAACTCTCTATTTCTCTCTGTTATGTGATATCAAAGCCAATGTTGATAATGGCGGATGCTCTCAAAGTTGTAAAGATGTTTCAATCAGTAGTTCTTATGAAGAACGACAGTATGTGAATAAATAAGTAGAGTTGTGGCGTTTGCAAGTGTGTTGAGTTATACAGCAAGTAGACTTCAATTTGGGCTAGAGTAGAAAAAAATGATAAGACTCGAGAGTAATTGGACATGAAGCTTAATTGGAGAGTGATAGTTTAGACTCAAGAGATGAAATGTGGCTTTAAAGAGCGAGCCCTTAGATTGAAACAACAAAGAGTAATTACGTATAGAGCTTCATTGGACCGCAGAGGAAATTGAAATTGGGTCACACATCGAAGGAAATGCAGCGCTAAATGCTATTAGATGTTGCAAAGAATCTGAATAAAATGGCACCAACTATCATGCTCCGAATGATTAGAGATTCTACTCCATGGAATGAACTGCATAAATGCTGTTGCATAACAAAAACCGTGGGATTATCAGAGCAAACAACGTCTTTTTCCCATCCTCTGTAGTCAAAAGTCAATTGGGAGATATCACACGGACGAGGTGATCATCCAATCTTGAGAAAATCTCCATCATTGAAAGCAGTGTTCATAAGCTTTTGTAGGATAAACAACTCAGCTGCAAAGTTTGAAAGATGAGATGTTGACAGAGGAGCTACACTATCAAAATCACCACATATTTGGAGTTGAAGAGGGACTAATAATTTGGCTTCATGGAATGAATTAGAAATGCTGAAAAAAAAAACATATCGTGTCCATTGCTAATATTTCTGCACAAATGGATTAACAAATTCTTGAAGTCAAACTTCATATGTGTAGGCAACTTCATAAATGCATCTTTAATCAATTTCCCCTTCATTCAAACTTGTCACCATGCCAACTAATTTATTTAAAGATGAATTTATCAAACACAAGGAAAAAAAATGGTCACTGCAAAGTTTCATTTTCAAGAAATTTAACACATTCCAAACAAATAAAGAAGAAATTTTAATTGAATCGAACAAGACACAAGTATGAGCAATGTTACATGAACCAGATCATCATGTATGTATGTATGTAAATCTTCTACTGCTACTCAGAGGGGACTTATGTTTGGTTGGTACGATCCAAACAAGAAATGGAGGTATATAACGCATGGTTCTCCTGCTGCCTTCGTTCTCATGGGAACTGTAAGCTCCTACTTCCCTTAGGAGGGCTAATGTACACCCAAAGCAAAGAGATGACGATAGAAAGCAGGCCTGACCACATGAACACAATTGTGGGCACCTTTCCCCTCCTTCCCATCAACCCTTTAGCAAATGGGTAAAGATGGCACAGCACCCAGAAGCTAAAGAACACTCCTCCAATGAGCTTGCTCCACTGAGGGAACTCACTGTACACCGTCCTTACCGCCCCTACTGCGATGGCAATCGCGTTGATCATCATGATTGTGATTGGAGGCACCATAAGGAAGCTCCACTTCACCACATAGAGCTCGGCATACACATCATCATTGTCATCAGTTGCAGGCTTTGATGTCAGATTGAACGAGATATCAACGCCGGCGATAACCTTCAGTAGCCCTTGCAGCACTGCTGCTGGGTGAGCACTAGTCCCTCCTATCAACCAGAACTGCTCATTCCTCCACCACTCATGCAATGTTATCCCTGACCATCTTATCTCCAGCAATGCAAGCAAGCAGAGTGTTATAGTAATGGCAAGTAAGAATATCAGAAATGTTATGCTTAGAGAGCGAACTATGAATTGCCCTGAGAAGAGAGAAACAGCTGGTAGGATGCAGTAGACCAGTAGAAAGATCGATGTGAAGGGATACATTCCCACATTGAAATAGGCCACCCTCTGTAAGAACTTCATCCTCCTTGAAGCAAAGAGTGCATTGTTTCGGGAGAAGAAGATCTCGACGGAGCCGGTAGCCCACCGGAGGACTTGGTGCAGACGGTCTGTTAGATTGATGGGAGCTGTCCCTCTGAAGGCATCTCGCTTGGTGACACAGTAGATCGACCGCCACCCTCTATTGTGCATTCTATAACCAGTCACAACGTCTTCAGTCACAGAACCATATATCCAACCAACTCGCTGACCCCATTCAGTTTTGTCCTCATAGAAGCAGGATATAACACTGATCGCCTCAGCAACCGTTGCAGCATCCAGTGGCTCTCGAGGGACTGCAAGAGAACCGGCGGGGCGGCCTTGCCGAACCCCGGGCAGGTCTTGAAGCAGTCTTCCTTGGTACTCTGCAACCGGGATGGAAGCTACCAAAGTAGCTGAGTTCCCAAACCTCTTAGGCAGAGGTGATGATTCACTGCCTCCTTCATCCTTATTCTCTTCATCTCCTATAGGTGGCAGCATGATTTCATTCTCTCGATCACTCTTCTTCCCCATTGTGGTCTTCCTGAGAAAAAGCTTAATCTTCTTCCTTCCAAACCATCCATGGTGCTCGGTGGCACGAGGAGGACTAAACCCATAAAGAGCAGTTCTCCGAAAGATGCAGCCAGTTCCGACGTACATCGGACCCTGTAGTCCATCCATAGCCCTCATGGTGACATCAAAGAACACTAAGTTGTGGTTTGCATACCTGTCACTTGGATCAATCCCCTCAAACCTCTGAGGGAATTGGACATAGCATATCCTGTCACCGCCTCGGTCGAGCATGAAGCACATTCCTTCTCTGAGAGCCAAGGAATTGTAGATGTAGTGATCACAGTCTAGATTCAGAATGAAGGGGCCATTTGACATTATAGCACTGGTTCTAACAAGAGCATTCATGGCGCCAGCCTTTTTGTTATGATCATATCCCGGCCGTTTCTCGCGAGAGACATAGGCAAGCATTGGCAGTCTAATGTCCACACCAGTAGTATCAATGAGATTATTCTCATTTGCCTCAGTGCCCATTACTGGTTCTGAGCTTGGAGGGGCAAGCATTGCCTGTTAAAGATAACATAAAGTAAGATCCTTTGTTCTACACTATAAAACTTGATAGAAACCAGCTAGTTCTCTGAAATATATCATCATGATACCTGAATTTTACTCAATTAAAGGTGACAAGAAAGAGAGAGGATACCTGAATTATACCAGTATGGTCGCCTCTAGAATGATCGGTTTCAGGTGAGAACCAAGTCCCAGGCCAATGTGACCCATCAGACATCCAAGTAGCTTTCACAACTCTAATGGGTTCAGAAAGGTTGCCTCCCATTTCCTTCTGCTTCTTCTTAGCCCGCAACTCTTCATGGGCATTGTATGCATCTGATCTCCGCCTAATGGATTCGGGCAAAGAATTTATCCTCACCTTGAACTCATCATACTCCCTTTTAACCTTCCTCCTCTCTCTGACAAAATCTAGCCTGACTTTGTTCTTCAGAGGGTCGCGCTTCTGACTGAAATAGGCCTCAGGATTTCTTGGCTCTATGTCATGCTTTCGGCAGAAGGGGACCCAAACATTTGCAAAACTTGCAGTCTCAGCTAGAGCCTCGAAGGTTAGAAGGGATCCTGCATCGTCGGATAGGTAGCAAGCCAGCTTCTCGACAGGGTAGTCGACTGCAAGAATGGAGAGGATGGTGTTTGCAGTGACAAGAGGGGGTTCTTTCTCTGGGTCTGCGGTGGAGACGAATACATCAATTCCTGGTAGATCAGATCGACCTTTGGGGTTTCGAATGCTTGGTGACTCGAAGCGGTCTTTCAGAACTGAGAGGTCTGTGGCTCTGTTGACAGGGCAGAGCTTGGGGAGCTGGTCAAGAAGCCATGAGAATGCAAACCAAAGCTCGCAGGCTACAGACATTCCCCAGAGCCATATTGCATCATGGTTAGGATGTCGAATTCTCCAAGCGAGAAAGAAGCCAAGGGCGACAAGGCGAATCATAATCAGCAGTCTGAGAAAAAATGAAAGTTCTCAAAAGATTAAACCAATTTTCCAAACAAACGAAAAAATTGTAATGAAGAAACCTTCCTTGCTCATTGGATTTCAAGAGAATTTATAAGAAGGTAACTGAGCAGAATCGAGAAAAAGAATTCATATTAGCCGACTCTAACTAATAATTCTAGATTAAGGTTTTGTTGTTGTAGATGCCATACAAATTCGAAACAGTCCACTGCTTAATTAGATTAAAGAACATATGATATGAAATAATGCATTCAAAAAGACAAAATCTTCAACTCAATCTCCAATTCGTATGGCATCTATTCAAAGAACAGTTTAAAAGTAACAGCTAATTTTAATTATAGAATCTACTTCAAAACTAATAATTTTACCTGTATGGGCTGAGAATTGCTTGAGATACCCCCACCTTCCTCGTCAGTGGCCTTCGACTCTGTGCTCCAAAGTTGGGTGGCTCTTCGAACCCCTTAAATCCCGCTCCACCACCATGCCCCTCCTTGGGCCAGACAGCATTCCCATACCCATAGGTCCCTTTCGTCTCAAAGAGCCATCGGTTATGATCAAAATCAGCAGGCTGGTTCGGGGCTTTGGTTGATTTCATCATTGAAAGCCTCCTTCCCCCTCTGAATTCCGCCATCGATGTCAGCGGAAGGGCTTGGTCCTCAGCCTCCGGACCTTCGTCCTCATCACTCATGCCTCTGTACGGCTCCTTGCACCCTGGACACCGCCCTCCACTCGCAGTGCACTCCAAGTAGCAGTCCTTGCAGATCATGAAGCCGCACTCGCACGGCAACTTCGAGCCATTCAGAAACGCAGGTCCATCGCACCCCCTCACCTTGCAGACCATTCCTGCAGACTTCGCCGTCGGCGGACTGTCGGCCGAGCACTCCATGACATGACCACGGGTGACGCAGTTGAAGCCGCCGGTAAAGATTGTTCCGGAGATATAACTCCTCTCAGACGCCGACTCCTCGGGGTGGTCGGGGGTTGGAGGTATGTGGACGGTGTACCGGACGAATTCAGAGCTCACCTCTTCGATCTCGTCCCTGGATGCGGAGCAGTGCCTCGCGCCGCCGCCGCCGCCGCCGCCGCTGCCGCTCGACGCCTGGATGCTTGGCCTTACAGCGGCTGGAGAATTTGGGTTGTTGGACAAGGAATGGCGTGGGACTGGGCTCGTCAAGCCGATGCTCCTCCTGAGAGCCCCATCTCCTCCTCCCTTTCCTCCAGAAGAGATCGTTATGGTCACGGGAGAAGCGGGAGATGAAGCCCTTCGAGCCATTTCTTTTGCAACCTCTGCCCTCCTTCGTCCTCCTCCTGAGCGTTCCCCAGGAATCAAGCAAGAGTGATGACAAACCCGAGGAAGTTTTGAACAAACAAAGAACAGAGAGGATGGATATTGGAACAAATGGAACGGGATCGAGATGGCCGGAAAACCCCAGGGATAAAGATTAGGAGTGTGCTCGGGGATTTTGAGAGGGTTCAAATTGCGCTTTCCCAACGGTCGGATTTGACCTCGTGGCAGCGGAAGTCATCGAAGCGACCGAAAGCGCGAACTCAACGGTCGACTGACTAATCGGGGCGGTCCATCAGATTGGGAATCCAACGGCTATGGAATGCCGTCAACGGTCACTAGATTTATTAAAGTCTTAGATTTGGCGGACTCGGACGATGAAGAGCAATCATGAAAGCCAGGGCTTGTAGAAGACTTCTCAACGATCCGTTGAATATTCTAAAATTTTGAATATTGCTTGCAAGGGGCCGTTGGTTTTAGTGGACTCGTTTGGTTGGATAGATCTAGTATTTTAAAATAATAATAATAAAAAAAGTTCACCTAATGATATGTTTGTATCATTATATACTCTGGCAACTAATGACTAAAATGAAATGCATGCCACCTTGACATATAGTTGAAGAAAATAATTAGCTAGCTACATTAAATGATATAAGATATTAAGGTTCAGTGTATGAAAACTGAATATGGTACAAAATAAATCATACATACCATTTTAATACTGTTTCAAAATGGTATGAAAATGGTATTGAATTGAAATGAGGCAAGATAGCATCGGCAGTGTATTATTTTGAAATGATAATTCATTCCTAAATTGAATATATTGAGATTGTTGGGTATACAAAATTAACCAACTTTCTTCCTTCATCTAGGATTAGCTTGAATTCCCAACAAAGATGGTTTTGAAGCTTCTAAGAGGTAAGAACAGAGAATTATGGGGTTGACCTGAGGTTGTTGGTTTAGGTTGATTTTGTATCTAATGACTGTTGCATCAGTATTTAAATCTATGCTTGAAGCCATAAAATTAATATCGTAAACCGTTTACTAAAAACATGACATGCTCATTGCAAATGATGATCATAGGCAATTTTGCATGGTGATGTTGCCATACATGTGTCTCATTTCGAGTACGAACATGAAAAACGAGGTACAGATGATTATTTCTCATTCATAGTTTACATTTGTATGATATCTCACAGATTATTCCTTATTTTTCAAGTATATTGCAGCCATTCATGTCCTCATCAAACCATCCAAATGCACATTACGGTTCAAGGCATATCCCATGAAAGGTTCGTGCCTTCGTGCTGAGCAAGCCAATTTATGTGAAATAATGGCCTTCCAGTGAACTTAGCTTATGCCCTGCATGTTCGTGCTTGTTTCAAGTTTTGAGAAGCTAGGCTTATTCCGTGCAATGCAAAGATGCTTAAATAGATTAATTTGCAACAAAAAAAAAACATTAAAAATAAGTTATCCGAAATTTGTGACACAAATTGAGCAAATTCCAGCATCCATTGCTGCTCGGCAAGTCACAGGAACAACATTTGAAAGCTTCACCATAACCCATCCATTCTCAAAAGTTCTATCATCCTGAGTCTGTAAAAGTTTATACAAAAACTGCTTGCCAGATTTCTCAGGAACAGCTCCAAAGTAAATAGAAAAAAAAAAAAAAAGAAGGGAAAGAAAGCATCATTTTATGTAAGTAAACTTTCCAAGTTTACTGCGTTATATTAGATTTGTCTATTTCCTAGGTTCACCCAAAGGCCACTATTAGTTATGCTAAACTCTTTTAGAACCTGGCTTGGCTGTTCTGCATGAGGTTTCTGGCACTTGTTTTATAGTTTTGAGAAATTTGACGGATGATGACAGAAATGCATCAGAGTAATCTGCAGAGGAAATTCACATTAAAGGACAAGAAAACTTGTTGGAACGTAGAGGCAAATTCCATTGCCTCTACTGGCACTTTTGAATTACAGCAGCTGCTGCTTATTGTCCTCCAGTGAGCATAAATATTGGACGTTTTAAGCCTGATGCTTTGTTGAATGCTTCGCAAGATGTCCAAAACGTTGATGATGTTTGTTAAAGTCACGGCTTCAATGGTTCTACAATTGCGTGGCCACAATGGCGCTCAAAAATTTGAGTAATTAACTTTGTTATCATGGAAGGTTTAGCACTAATGATACGACTATTGGTAGCCTTCTTTTTGCAACACATGTGTTCTCTTTTTTTATTTTTAAGGAGGGAGGGGAATAGGCTTTTTTTTTTTTTTTTTTTTTTAAGCTTCACTGATCATTTCTATTCAACCACATGCATCATCAAGTGTTACCCTTTGCAAGGGTCTCATGGGGCTACTTTCACTTTCTATAGTTAGGCAGAATTTATTTCAAGCAGAGTCATTAGTAGGGGATGAGCAATAGGTTAGAGTAATCCGATAATCGATACCAACCCAATTTGATTGGATTGAGTTGATTTGGTTTTGAGTGCTCATCGGATTAGTTCTAAGCCCAAAATCCTAAAATCGATCCAGTTCTTGGTTCTAAACTGAGAATCGATAATAAATTTTTTTCAAAAAAATAAAGTACTCTTAAAAATCAAATTAGGAATATTAGATATGCCTCACAAATTATTTGCAATCTCTACTAAGATATTTAGTATTAGATTGATCAATAAATATTATAATATATATATAATTAGCATAACTATGAAAAAAATTAGTCATTAGATATTAGAATAGTATCACCAAAGGAAAAGAAACAAATCAAATAATATTTATTAATATTATAAATTTTTTGAGCATTTTTATGATGGCTTTTAGCCTTTTACCTAACTTTTATAACTAAGAAAAGAACCTTTAATATATTGAAAATAACAAAAAAGTCAAAAAAAATGGAGCTAATGTAAAAAAAAGAAAAAGAAAAATATGTTATACCTTGAAATCGATCCATAATCGATTCAATCTGATTGGATTGGTTCCAAGATAGGATTAATTCAGCTCTAAATCGAAAATCTTAGAACCGAACTTGATTGGATCGGTTCTTGGTTTTTGTCTAGAACTTACCCAACTTGACCCATGCTCACCCCTAATCATTGATGCTATACAAGTGGCTCCACGTTATGGTAGAATTCTCTTTATCATTGTCTTATAAGCAGCCATTTTTCTCTTATCCATCAACTTCCACAACTTTGATCGGCTATAATACCATTATAATGCATTAAGCTCATTTGTTGGCCCAATTAATATGTTTGTAGGCTGAATCTATGTGACCTCAAAAATTCAAGTCTAAACTAATTGATAGTAAGTAAACTTAGATTATAAGCTTTTCAAACTTTTCTTTTTTAATCAAATGTATAATTATTTTATGGTATTATAATCTTTCCTCTTATTAGGCAACGTTCTTGTCACACATTATAAGCTAGTGAAAATCTAACTCAAGTAAGATCGTTGATGTTGTATAAATGGCTCCACATCAGGGCGAGACTTTCTCTATCACTGCCTCATGGGCCAGTAATCTTTATTTTTGTCCATCAACTTTTACATATTTACATTGGCTCAGATGAAAATAATCCAACAACCTAAGCAGCCAACAAAAAGTACCAATAAACAACATGATTCATGCTGCAAGTTATGGTTCAGAAACTTCAACGCAACTAAAATGGAGCTCAAACAAATCCGGTAACGATCAACAGTGAAAGGTAGAGGCTGATCATATTAGTAAAAAGGTTTTAGGAAAACCATTCTGTTTCTATCCCAAAATTTTGAAGTATATTAGTTAGATTGTATCGAGACATTGTTGTCAAAACCGATTAAATAGAAATTCCCAAGGTAGCTGTGTATACTGTAAAGGGGTATTTGATATGCAACTCTTTGCAAGGTGAGAGTAAAACTTTTAGTCTATGTTAAGTAGTTTTATAATTCGAATTACTATACATAATTATTCATCCATTATATATACTTATTCTATTAGTATACATACTTATTCACATGTTGTATGTCCTTATATTCTTAATGTACATACTTATCCATCTACTATTTACTCTTATCGTATCAGTGTACATACTTATCTATTTATTATAAACATTTATTCTCTTAGTATGCATATTTATTTGCTCACTATCATACTTATTAAAAACCACTTGTTAAAAAAAAAAATGATGCAAGAGCTTTTCATTAAAGCACAATTTAAAAAGGATCACTCATCAAGTCCTCTTATAATAAATTTTAGAGTTTATAGAATAATCTTTGATCTCAGAAGCAATTATGATGTTGAATTTTTCTCATTTAGTTTAAAGTTTCTAGGCAACAATGTTTAGAATCCTACAAGGCTTAGAGTAAAACATTTACATACATTTAAATTGCAAAGATCACCAAACAAGCATTAGCAAAAGCCATAACATTAGAAACTTCGAACCACCAAACATGCGGATGTTAGTCCAATTATCATGCTTTTTTAATTATTTTTTTAAAATAAAGCTCAAATTTAAGCCCTTTAACATCATTGCAAATGGAGTTTAAATTTGTTATTATTATTTATAACACCATCCTATAAATGGGCAAAAGTATGATCAAATCTATCATATTAATATATTCAACGATTATTAATATTTGTTATTAATTTAATAAGTAATATATATTTATAATACTAATATGTACCATTTAAGTTTATTGCACTATAAAATTTGATTATTGAAGTATTTTATTTACTATAATTTGTTAATTTGTTATATTATCATATTATATTTAAAAAATGAAGTATTTTATTTACTATAATTTGTTATATTTTATTTACTATATTTTATAAAAAAAAAATCATGCTTTCGTTGAGAGTCGAACTCAAGACCTCCCGCTTACTAAACGGGTGCTCTAACCAACTGAGCTACGAAAGCTGTCGATCTTTTTTGGAATATGTCACTATTAATTTAAATCTTGATTTGATCTTCTGTGGTGGGCCCGGCTATCATTATGAGGGTATTATCCGGGTGTACTCATCGTTGGTGCATTTAGTCCCTCTCACAAATCCGAACGCATGCACTCGACCGCTTCCCCTACCTCGCCGCCTCTCCCACGCCGCGCCATCAGAACCTGATACGCTATAAACTCAACAATAGAGAACAGCCTACTCAGCAAATCGTCTTCTGAGCAATAGCCAACGCAAGAGGCTCCGGTCGGCTTCGCCGGCATTTGTTGCATTTCTATTGGTGTCTTCTGTCCATCAGCTCGTACCCAATCCTCTCCCGGCCGAAAGGAAAATGAAAGCCCCGTGGATAGCTTCCACCACAAGCTTGTGGTCGGAGCATTACATCCGTCCACGTGGCGGAGCCTCCTTACTCGTTCTCTTATAAAATATGGCAGCCTCATCTTGCGAGCGCGTGTAGAAAAGATACTCTGCGATACTTGATCTACTGCCAGGATTTTCCCCGTGGAGCCATCTCGTCAACATTGACGGGCAGATCCTCCGTTCCCATATACGTATCTATGCGTGCATTTGGGAACAGATGACAGCGTCCAATCAGACCGTTCACCTACTCTCTCTGCTCCAATCAACGGCAAAAAGAGCCCTTCAAGCACCTAAAGGGAAAGGAACCCACAAGCACCTAAAGTGAAACGCGTTCACATGAAACTTACGTTTCCCCGAGATCCATACGTGATTAGGAAAATTAGGGACAAGATGCCATTTCGTTTCCCTTCTGCATGCATGCTAATACCCAGGCAAGCCGGAATCTGCTGGTCAAAGCAACAACGAATGAAACGCCGAAAACATAAATGGGAACCTTCTGCGGACCAAGCGAAGTTATATTCTATCGTTTCCCCGACGTTTTCCTTCCATTTGCTTTCCCCGTTCGCATCTAAGCCGTCGTTGAACCGTCTCGCAAACGAGTTATCCATGATAATTTCTATGCAGCAATAATCTCTGCCGTCCGATTTGATCGGAACCAATCACTGCATGCATCTCGTTCCGATCTCGATCCCCGCATAGAAACACGACCGCCAAATTTCTGCGTTCTATCCTAACGACACGTTTCCCGCCTGGATTCCGATCGAACCGAATCACACCCTTTAGATCAGCTATCCATAGAACGCCTGCGAGTTTTCCTCTCCACGATCCAGAACTCGCCACGTGCAGCATCTCATCCTGCCGAGAACGATCTGAATTAATTATTAGTCTACTTCGACTCCAGCGGCCCCACTTCCCAGCGGCCCCACTTCCCCCCCCCCCCCCCCCATCGAGGGTCGGTGGCGTCTCGCTCCTTCTCTCTGCCCCTTGTTCCCTTCCTGTCGTCTTCTTCTCTTCTTCTTGCTCTACCACGAAGTAATTGCCGAGCTTTTCCGCCCCCTTTTCCCCGAAGGGAATCGCATCTCTCTCTTTTTATCACATATCGCCCTTGTAAATTTATACAAGGGTGCAAGACATCAGTGTCGTCTTGCTCGGTTTGGGCTTTTGCTCGCTATCCCGGGGACTAGAGACTTGGATTGGGGCGGCACCGGAGCGAGAAGAAAGCCATGGAGGCCGATTCGTGGAACCGCTTCTCCGCCGCCTCGAAGCGCCACCAGTCCGCCCTCCAGTCCCGATTCGGTGAGGATTGAGTACCTGGCTGTCGATCGTCTAGGTTTGAGGTTCATTTTATTTGAGAGTGGGGTCTGATAGGGTGTTTTGGTTGGTAGATCTGTACCTTGGGTACGAGGAGATCGATGGAGGCGATGAGGACTCGAGAGTGGAGTTCCCTTGTCCGTTCTGCTCCGAGGATTTTGATATCGTGGGGCTGTGCTGCCACATCGACGATGAGCACCCGGTTGAGGCCAAAAATGGGGTATTGTCTCGTTTCTGGCCCTTTTAGAATTCAAGATGCACCATAACTGCTTGTGTTTTCATGTGTTCGGGTAAAGGTGGTTTGTTGGGGAATTTTAGTGTAGGTATTTGATAAAAGTTGCATTTTCTAGGGTTTTTCTGTGAAAAGTTGGATTTTGAAATATCTTCTCGATGGGATGAACGGTAGTTCAAGGGGGAGAATGGAATTTTAAGTGTCTGCTAGGATTTCATAAGGTTTTCTTGTCTGATTCTGCGGCTCTTGTTCGCATTTATTTGATAGTTGGATTTTTCTTGTTTTTCTCTACTCATTATCCAGTGATGCTAAAGTTTGTCATATAGCTCATTGCTTAGTTGTTAACGGTTCTGGTTTTCTAGTTCACTCATTTATGATAAATTGATTATTTAGGATTTCCCTTGTGAGCGCGTTGTCTGCTGACGTGCCGTTCACTGATTTAGTGAAAGCAATTATGTGTGCGATCATTACGAGTGAATTATGATGTTTCTACTTCGTTATGACACTAGCTTATAGTGATATGGTCTTCCCATTTTAGAATTAGGGAGATTCAGAATTTTTTCTTGTCTAAGTTTTTAGGTAAAATGCGAATTCAAGGCCCAGTGTTGTGTGACGTTATGCCAAAGTGGTTATTGTTTACTTGCTTAGTTAGAAATTCAGTAGGCATATATGATAGATTCTGTCAGTCTGTCCACCTCGTTAACAGTTGGCTTGAAGTGTGTGTGGACATGCAGTCATGAGTTGGCATGTCGTTATGGTCTAGAATGTCTATGGTGCTTTCAGAGTTTGCTGGATAAGCCAGGTGGAACAATTTATTTTACACAATGTTAACTAACTAGATTTTACAGATCGCTGCTATAAATTAAAGAATGTTGGCATTTAGTGAACCATGGTAGGATAAAAGATTGCTACATAAATTTTCTTCAATTTATAAAATCTAAGTTTCCTTTGCTTTAGTCATCAGACTATAATTTTTTCTTTTTGCCTTGATTTGCCTCTTTGCTTTTAGATTTTACTAATATATGACATAAGCACCCACCAAAGATCTTTTTACATCCAAAAGAGGCATTTAACTATATGCATCATGATCTATTCTCATGAAAAGCACGAATGACTGTGATGAAGATATATAATAGGTAAATAAGGTGGAGAAAATGTAGAATCCACCTCTATTTTGACTTATGATTTATAGAACACCATGTGTTCGGATGTGTGTAGCATGTGTTTCATGCTAGTTTTCAATACTAATGAAGTAAAGTATGTGTAGGTATTGCCAGAATTGTTTGTCAGAATTTTTTTGATGATTTTTTCCAGCTCCTGTTAAGCATGTTTGAGTTGGTTTAGGTGCTTAACGGTAAAGCTGGAAAACCTGAATTATATGTCTTGAGAGCATTGGATATCTAAACTCACTCTCTATGTTGTTTAATATGTGAAGAAAAAGGGAGCACAGTTCTATCAGTTTAAGAAAGTGAAATTCCATTCGATCTTATTATATGATGACAAGAATATTTTTAAGCCATAAAGTCTTTATCGCCTTCTTTAGTATGTATCAAATCTGATATTGATGGTTGCACATGAAAGGTCATACATATTTGATCTAATACCTATGCACTTTGGTGCTCCAATTTTTGGGTATGAAATCACATCAAATTTTAATGTATCTTACAAGATAGAAATGCAAGTAAAATTGTGGAACTTTTTTAATAAGAACTAGCGGTATCTTAAAGGTTGTTTTTTTGGTTTAAGGTGGTTTCATGTTTGATGTGAATGACTATTTTAGATATTTTGTTTATTTGGCTTTCTTAATTTTCTTTAGGGAGTTGGGAGAAAAATCTTTAGTTTTAATTCTTTCCCTTTTCATGGTTTATCATTTGCTTAGAAATAACCATCTTTACTCAACAAATCACAGCATTGTTGTCTGTTTATGTTTTTAATGCTATGCATGTATTAAAGCTTATTGTTGCTTAGAACTGATTTTTGTTTCTTCCTGCAGGAATGTCCTATTTGTGCAGCTCTGGTTGGGGTGGACATGGTTGGGCACATAACAATGCAGCATGCGAATTTGTTTAAGATATCCTTTCCTCATTTCCTTGATATCATTGGTTTTATGTGTGGGGATGAATATGTTTCTCCTTATTTTTTCTCTCTAGATGTACCATAGTTGTTTATTGTACACAAAACCCTACATATCCAACTATTAAATGGTCAAGCTATCTTACTTTGTTCATTTGTGTCCTGTTTGATATTTAGCAATATGTTTTGAATTCCTTGATGGTAACTCACATGCAGCGTAGGAGGAGATTGCGTAAAGGTCCATCAGGGTCCTATTCTACACTTTCATTGTTGAGAAAGGATTTGCGTGAAGGGAATCTACAATATCTTTTTGGGGGGTCTTCCTATACAACTGCTCCATCCAATTCTGCACCTGATCCATTGCTGTCGTCATTCATTCTAAACTTTCCTGTGGCTGATTCATCAAAAGATGTAAAGCCTGAATCCTTGGATGAAGGAACTGTGGTTAACAAGACTTCAGATGAGAAAGTAGTAGAAAGGTATGAGACATTGACATTTCCTCTCAATTATCTTTTTCCTCAAAGTTATGATAATTCCCATTGTATTTCCAAGAATTGTATGCATATGGTGGTAATCCTTCAAGAATTCACTTAGTTCCACTTGATTACTCAGCAAAATAAAAAAGGGATGTTTCTGTAAGTTGATGAGAAAATTGGTTTGGAATTACTTTCTACTGTATGCTGATGAATCCTTTGTTCGTGTAATGACATGGCACTAGATGTTCATCAATATAATTTGAATTTATAAGGGAGAAATAGTCTTATTTTCAAATGGCCTTAGAGTCTAGTTCAGTCACATTTTTAACTTCATCTCTAGAAATGCAAGCCAAAATTATCAAGAGATGAGTTATGAATTTCTAATCATAATTTGTTTCATATAAATTAACTTCTCTCATCTTAGTGCAGTCAATTCTGGTCACTCTTCTTGCTATTAGTGGGACATTCTTCTATGACCTTGTCAGACATTCTTCTGAATGAGAAGCCCTTGTGTTAATTTTTGGTTTTCCTATGTTGAATCTTTTTATTAAGTGAACAGGGAAAATATTTTTTTGGCTTGTAAATATTTTCTTGTTTGGTAGTTATTTTTTAATCCAAACAAGGAGCTTTGATTGGGCATAGCATTTAATTGTCTAGCTGCATTTTCTGTGCCTCTGTGCACTCATTCATGTGTGCAGTACTCTTTTTTTTTTTTTTTTTAATTGTAATGGAAGTCTAATACTACCTCTCCAAAACAAGCAGGGCACATGACTGCCACTGTCACAACCATGGGTGCTTCTTAGAGCATCCCATGCTCTCATTGTAAAGGTAAAAAGCAGGAAAAAAGGAAAAAAAAAAAGAAGACTGACCAAATTCATATTTTTAAGGTTTGGACCAAACCCATTCCTTATGGGGTCTAACAACATCCAAGACAAAAACAGGAGTAAAATAGAAAAGAAAACAAAGTGAGAGAGGGAAAAATAGAGGTGAGATAGGAGATAGAGAACTCTCCTGGATCAGTGCCCACCATCGATCACCTTCAAGGTGAACAAGAGCGAGATTGAGAGAGAGAGAGAGAGAGAGAGAGCCACTCAATTGCCCTAGGTTATGAACAAGAGTAGAGAGGGCATGAGCAAGAGGATATCACCCCCTTTTTTTTGCTTTTGTTCCCCTTCTTTCTGGTCTGACCAGACCCTGTGATTTTGGTCAGGTCTAGTCTGGTCGCTAGACTCCTGTCCATGGGCTGGACTGGGTGACTGCCCACTTAAACTTGGCAACCTAGGCAATGCCTAATTGCCTAAGCTGGTGCCCTTGTGACAGCCCACTCAGGTGGGCCTTGCCGAGGTGTTGGGGGCCCTTTTGGGTGTCCAGGCATCCACGTAGGTGCCTAGATGAGTGTTTGTAACAACCACGCAGTTGGCTATTATGTTGATACATGTTCTTGAGCTTTTGTCATATTCGGACCCTTAGCTGTTTTATGCTGAACAGGAGACATCTGTAGTTTATGAGAAAGTTGAAATGAAGTTCCAGAAAGTGGGATAAGTAAGCTAGACTTGGTTGACTGGATTAGGTCAGTGATATCCTTTTGGAGTTCTAGAATAGCTCACAAAGACACTGATTAAGTCCTTAGGGGCAGGAGTACATGGATTATAAGAGACAGAAGAAACAGACTATCACACTACTTTTTGCGACAGGTTTATATGAAATTATTTTGAACAAGAAAGGGTAGGGCGGAGATTTCATGGTCCTGAAGACTTTGGGGTAAAAGGACATCAGTTGCTCAACAGGCTTAGGTATTTGAGGGCTGATGCATGAGGCCTGTGGCTATATAAAGTTTTTGTCAGAGGAGATGTGTATTGAAAAAGCAGGCAAAGGACCTGCTGTTAGATATGATTATATGAAGTAAGATGAAAAAGTTACAAGTATAATGAAGATAATAATAGAATATAGGATTTGAAGGTTTAGTTAGTATAAGAAGGTTCTATCTAAATAAGGATAAAATGAGATTTTTCTCTGGGTTGTGGTGTTATGGAACTGATCTGGGGTCAGATCTGTCACCAATTAATTCATGCAGAAAGTAGGAAAGCAAGAAGAGGACCAGGAAATCAAGGCTGGTTAATTACTTTTTGATCTTTGATACCCCCCATCAAAAGCACCAAAAAAAAAAAAAAAGCCGTCCCCTTTTTGTTCTCTTTTTCCTTCTCCATTAACCCTTTCCTCCTCTCTCTCTCCTCTCTTTTCTGACTGTAGAGTACCCAGTCAACATAATGAGCCTATTTTGTTGGGGAAACCATCAGATGTTTGGAGTTCTGGTGGCTTCTGCATTTGATGGACTCATGGTATTTTAAACTACGAACTAGTTTTATTTCTGCTATGAGGTCTCTCTTCTTGTGAGATTCAGGCTCTTTAATTACTAAGTTGAGGAGCATGAAAGAATTTGTGGTAACTTTCGTCTTTAGCTGGAAAGTATAGTGAATGTGAATGCTTATCTGATAATGTTGGTAGTGAAATTGTTGCTTTACTGGTTCCATTCTCATTTGGAGAAGCCTACCTTAAAGGGATTGAATATGGAATTAGGTGTGGTATCATCTGGCAAGCAGATGTCTTCCCCTCATTCCCCCTACCACATAAACAAGATATGAAAAACAGAAAGTAACATTTTGAATTACATTACCTATTAATCTTATTGGAGTTCCTTTTTCCTCAAAAAAAAAAAAAAATTCTCTTTGCTTCCTATCAGGTCATAACTTTATTAAGACTAATCAAAAAGGTGAATTTTAGGCCTTCTTTTGCACAGTATGCACATTATTTGCAGGAGTATTGTGGCTTTCTCTTTGTAGTGGTACCCATACTTCCAATGTAGACTTGTAACATGGCAAACTTTTTCTTGTGGGGGTGGATAATGGCCATTAAAAGCTGGATAGTAGAGTGCCATGCAATGTGGAATCTTTCCACCCTTGTATGACAAATTTTTTTTCATATCTATTTGGGTACCAATGCCTAAGTATGAACAGGCTTTTTTGATTGCCAATTCCAAATTATTCCAACCTTCTGATGTTCTCTATCCCAATTAACCTATGAAAGCCCCAATTACTAACTGACCAACGTTATGCCTTGAACTTCTGCATGTGACAACAGATTCCAAGTGCCAATGCCCATCATGGATCATACAAATTATCTACTCATCTTTTCTTTTGCAACAGAGTCCGAAGTATGTCTGTTTTGATTCACACTTTATATAACAACATAAGTATTAAATTAAATGGCTTTGCTCTTTGTAATTTTCTCTAGTTTGCCTATGGTGCTATTCTCTCCTCATTCTTTCAGATTTCAGTTAAATCTTCTTCTGTTCTTATTCAATTTTAACCCAGTGACTTGATCAAAGTGGAATTTTAGGCATTTGATTTCTAGCAAATTCTCTAAGTCACATGTTATAATCATTAAATATTATTGAGTCATTTATGTATCACAAAATCACAAATGGGTTTTGAGGCAGAACAAGCGATTCACAATCAAACCTTGACAAAAGCAGAATGTGCAGATGCAATGAAAATGCCTATGAAAGTTTAAACTAAAGAGACCTGAGATCAGATACAACCTTTCTCAGGGTTGAGGAATTCATGGGTATTGAAGCAGTGCTGCCTCTTATTTTGTAGCCAAAATTGCCTGTGCATCTATTTCTCTTATTAGAATGGGAAAAATAGAAAACCTCCTTCCTGTCACCCAAAGAAACCAGCAAGAGATCCATCACACAGCATTTGAGGTTTTGCAAAAGATCTAGATGCTTGCTAATGTGCATTTAGCATTTTCCCTTTGAATCCACTGAGCACTTGGAAAATGGGAACTGCTGCTTTGCATTTTAGTGCTGTGTGAGAGTTTAGGAAATACTCAGAATTATCATTATGCTTTAAACTCTGGGGAAAAAAAGGCTCTTTTTTACATGATTCTTGTCATCCAATGTGCTTTTTAAAGAAATTTTCACTTCATGTGCCTAACCTTTGGTTGCCTGCCTGCTAGTGTTGAGCCATCTCTATCTGAGGAAGATCAGGAGGAGAGAGCTCGGCGGAGCAAGTTTGTGCAGGAGCTCGTGTTGTCCACAATATTTGGTGACTCCTTATGAGGGGAACCCTTCATTCATGGTGACTGCAGCAGCAGCTGCGGCAGTTGATGATGATGATGAGCCCAAAGATGGTCCCCATGCAGCTGCATTGTTGTTATCATGACAGTGGCCACTTGCCACAAGAGGGTTATTGGGGAGTGAATACTTATGTCTTGTTGCTGCAGAGAGAAGAGAACATGGAATGTATTGTATTATTTATATTAGTAGCTAGATTTAGAGAGACTTAAAATTCTCCCCTTAGTGGGCATAGCTGTGCATACGCGCAATACTACTTGATAGGGCTTGGGCAAGCATCTTTTATGCTCGCCATAAAATAAAGTTTTAGACCTGTCTAATTGATTTAGCAAGCTAAGCTTTTGCTCAAGATTTCATGGACTAAGCTGCTGCATGCCTTAATGTTATCTATCAAGCATGTGATTCAAGCGCGTGTTTAACTATGGTCTACGTGCATAAACTGTATATTCTGGCTGGATTACTCTGGTATAATGTTTGAAATAATTGTGAGAATTTGTGTTATGATAGGAGAAATGTCTGAAATATGAGCTTGGTTTAGAGGTGTTTTTGGAGAGGCTGCCAGCCTGCTCACTTTGGAGTTGCTGGAGGCTAATTTTCTTCTGGGGAAGGTAGGAGCCAAGATGTCTGGTTTTCAAGGTGCAGGGATTGGAGGATGGTGATGTCCGACATGATCGCATGTGAGCTTATAAAAGGTTTGAATCAATGGTTGGTCTGTTAAGCAGGGTGCTTAGGGTAATACTGAGGTAACAGATCAGTAAGTTGATGTGTAGCTGCAAATTTGGTTAGGGAGGGACTTCCTTCTACCCTCTGACCCAAGTGATGGGATCTGTAGCTAATACGTCTTGTATTTGATGATCTTGGGCCTAGACCTTCATCTGTTGCCGTTGCAATGGTCAAAGTATGCATGCAGGCCTGTTATTAATTCTTGGAAGGCATGTGAGGGTTGCCCGGCTTGCTCCTGTCCAATTTCATCATGGAACCCAAAACTCCTTGGTGCCACACCACCTGAATCCAAGGCCGGTGTTTCGTGGTCATTAGAGAATCTTACATGCCTCTTAAAATCAGTCTTGTTTTTAAAGTTGGAACTATTTACAGAAGTACTTTCATATAGCCTCTTTCACTATCCTTATTTGTAACCCCATTAACATGGAACCTTGATTTATATGTATTCATTGAGGTTCAACCATGAACAATAAATCTAAAGTTTGTGAGGTCACAATTAAATGATGCAGGAGCTTTTGTGAATCATGATCAAAAGTAAATCCATGTGAGAAGGATCAAAAGTAATTCCATGTGAGAATTAATTTGTTGCTTGTATTAAACTAAAAGTATCATCTAATTTTATATTACCAACATCACCATGCATTAGAAAGTTTTACAATAACAGGTGATTGCTTTATGACATATTAGCTTGTTATGTTATAAGGGCTGATGAGGCTTAGATGTTGATGTTGAACTTCTTTAAGATAGTTATTTGAGAAAAGGCTAATGCTCTAAAGTAGGCTCTACTTTAGCACCAAGATAAACTAGATAATAGTTGTCTCCTCACATACTTAAAACTAGGACTTGAAAGGTTTTTGAACCAAAGTATTTGGACCCATAAGGTAAAGAGGGACTTGGGGGAAACAACCGAGTGAGCTTGTGAACAGGAGAGGTAGTAGTAGGAGATGAGGAGAAATCAAGTGACGTTGTCATCGAATCAAGCCTAAGCTCTGGACTTAGTGGACATTTGCAAATCAAAGTCGATGCTTATTTCATTACTCTGTATGAAATCTTAGCTCGGTTACTAAGTCATTGTTGCCCAGCTAAGCAACTCAAGAGGGAAGGAGGGGTGAATTGAGTTCTTTAAAAAATTTCAACAAGAATGTGTTATATTTTAAAATAACCAAATCTATGTAAGTGTAGAGAGATGTATGGTGAATAAAAGAACAATCAATCATAAAAGAAAAATCACACACAAACACAAGAATTTATAGTGGTTTGGTGCCAATCCTTGCACCTACGTCCACTTCCCAAGAACCCCTTGAAAATTTTCTTCACTAATCATTTCCCAAACAATTATAACCCTATCTAACCCAGCTAGCTTCTTATTTATCAAGCACAAAAGAGCCTTACAAGTCACCAATTCTGGATTTGGCACACCCAACACAAGTTTCAACTAAGTTAAAACTCAAACAAGTATATAAGAAAACAAAATAGCAGAATAAACAGCTCCTATATGAGCAAATGAGACAATAATGACACTATATAAATTTTGAAGATTTCCTCTTTAAATGAGCTTCTCCTCCTTAAATGTTGTATGCTGGAGCTTTGAGCACATGAAGAAGCTTCTGGAGTTGTTGGATAGAGCCTTGAATAAGCTTTAATGGCCTTCAATACTTGGATGCACAACAGCTCTTGAAACAAAAGAAGGCTGAATTTTCTCTTAAATATTTACTCTTTTTCCCACTTAAAATCCTTAAAAAACGCACCAAAACTCCTACTAATTCATCCTTTTAACTTGTATTTATAGTCCATTGAAGGATTAGAACGTTAAACAAGCCGTTTATGACTGTTTGGAAGTATCAGAACTAGCCGTTACTGTGCTCAGTCCCAGTAATTAATCGGCTACCATGCCGGCTACTTTTGGAGAAATTTCTGTATAATACACAGTAGTCAGCTACCATGCCGGCTACTTTTGGAGAAATTTCTGTATAACACACAGTAGTCGGCTACCATGCCGACTAATGAATCCCAACCTTCTGTAAAATTTTCTCTAACTCAGAATCAGCTCGTTAGCAGGCATGGGAGTTGGCTAATTGCCTTCAGACTTCTATTTTCTCAATTTTGTGCATCAGTAGCTGACATGAGAGTTGGCTAATAGCTTCAAAACTTAGAAACTCAATTCAAGGCCAAGAAGACTTATTATTTTGATGAAATTGAGTGTGCTAACTCTCATGTCTTGATCTTTCTTCATTAAATATCCTCTTAAACGTCTGGATTTCAATTAATTGAAGCTTGAAACATCTTTCTTTGGTCTTGTTCTTCTTCAAAACTTAGAAACTCAATCCAAGGCCAAAAAGACTTATTATTTTGATAAAATTAAGTGTGCTATCTCTCATGTCCTGATCTTTCTTTAAAACTTTCTTTCTTGAACCATAGTCCTTCTTAAGAGCTTGGATTCCATCTTATTTATCTTGATGACTGATGTTTATCTATATTGCATTATGATTTTACACCAAATCCATTAGTAATTTACTTAATTATTTTATGATTATCAAAATTAATGTGAGGTTAACAGTCATTTTTTGGAGTGCAAAAATTAAGACGCAATACAAAATGTTAACTGTTATGATCAAGAAACTCATAATTATTGAATTACCTAGTTAATGTTATGTAAAGAATAGTTAAAGTTTGACATTGAGAAAAATATCTAGAAAAACACAATATCTTTACAATTTATTCTTATTATTTTTTATTTTTACCTCGTTCAACAAAAGAGAGAACAACACGCAATTTGTCTTTGAAGTAATCATAGTTGTGGGATTCAAGGTGTATTTTTATAGTGGATAAAGCAAGAGAGGAAAAGCTTGCTAAGCTTGGTATCAGCAACGAGGCTTCCCTCAAACTTGGCTGTTCATGCTAACATGGTTCACTTACTATAGTTGTTAGAATTATATTGGCGCTTGATATTCCAACAAATCCTGCTATTAACTATGAGTGTTAATGGAATTGTTGCAGATAAATTACCTCAAATGCTATCTATGTTGGAATTGGACCTCATCCTCTCTTCTCGCTCCAAGACTATCACAGAGCAAGCTTATTTTTCCATTCCATAAGTTTAGGCTTGGCTTTATGCTAAAGCCTCTGGCGTTGTCCTCGGATTCATTTTTTGGCCTTCAATTTTGAGCGAAGCACGTAACCTGAAAGCAGAGACGGTGAGTTATCAGCCTTCTCGTAAAGTGATATAACATATAAGCTTCAAGTTTTTGCCTTCACCCTTTCATCCTTTTATTATTATTATTATTATTTTTAAAAATTTCCATCTTTATATATATATATATTCTTTCTAGTGCATAATACCATCTACCATGTGAAATTAATTTTAAAGTAATTATTTAATAATATAAACTTGAAGTTGCCAAGAATCAGGGCTCATTCACTGAGATGATAGATCTATAAAAAATATAAATTTAAGTAATTATGATACACATACGTCTCTCTAGATTAATGATCAATGTAAATTATAGTTATACCCATAAATATGAATCCATTAAAAAAAATCGATAAATATAGAATGTTCCTCTGAAGCGACACACTGCATCAGACTTCAGATATAGTGAAAATGGTAAAGATAGTTAGAACGGTTGTGTTTTACAAAAAAAAAAATTTATAATAAACTAAATAAAGAAAAAAAAAAAAAAATCATGTAGCCAATCTTAACTAATTTGAAATTAAAATTTTACTTATTATTGTTGCCGTAGTACATGCCTCTTTAAATAAATAACAATTAATATTAATTCATTTATTCCCTGAACATTAATTCCATTGATTTCTTTTGAACTATGAATGTATTTTCATCTCTTCTAAACAAAAATAATTTATAATTAACCTCTTAATTATGATTCAGTTTACACTTCATCTTTAAATAGATTTTGATTAAATTAGTTCAAGTCCGCTGTGCGCGTGGACCCGTTGCGAGATCCTTCCACACAAGTCCCCGTTTGAAAATCTGAGCTTTGGATCACTCCCTCAAAACAAAACTCCCAAGTGAACTACTGGGAACTTTCCAATCCTCCTTGCCTCCACTCCAATCTCCTTTCTTATTATAACAGGGCCCTTCCTTTTCGCTCCGATATGGGATGGCTCCCAAGCGGCCCTTGCCTTCGCCGGAGGAGGCGGAGGCGGATGAGGGCGGCGGATCTCGGGCCCTCAAGCGATGGCGACCCCTGATCCCGTGAGTGCCTAGGGTTGGGCTTTTCTTCCTTAATTTTCCATTAAAGTAGCTGATCTATATACTTTTTTTCTTGATTTCAGAGAGCTGCTGGGCAAGCAGCTCATGCCGCAGTTCATGGTGGAGCTCGAGAAGATTCTTCGCAGAGTGGTATAAAATTCGATCTTTGACCTCATCTTTACTGGTAGCTCAAGTTGTATTTCTTTTGATCTCTTTTGTTTCTGATACGTCCTTGGGCTTTGTGTTTAAGATTGTGTTTAGTTTGAGGTAATTAAGATTGTGTCTGGATGGGTTAAAGTGGAGGTTAGGGTATAATTTGGGATTGAATTTATATCTTCGGTTCCAGTAGACGGCGAGTTGGCGTACATGGGTTTCTTAGAAAGGTGTTGATTTCTTGATGTTTTATGTTAAAAGAGCCTTTGTTTTTCTCGATTTCACTCACATCGCCTTTGTTCCTTGAAGTTGTTCTTTTGTTGTAAACCTGTTGGTTTTACATATTTTAGATTGTGGTTAATTTAACAGAAGTAGGATTGTTTTCAAGCAAGTCAAGAGTAGAAGGTTGGTTTTTTTAAAAAAAATTAATTCTGGATTCCAAGAATGTTTGCTAACCGGGCTTTGGCTCCCTGGAAAGGACTGATTAGAAGATAATTTTTCGTTCTTTTGGATTATCCTTGTAGTAGTGATATATTTTGGCACTATTCTTGTCATTTGAACATTTTTTTATTTGTTTAAATTTGGTGGTTTAATAAATAGTTGGAGCAATGATTCAAATTTTAGCAGGACAGAGGCCAAAATGTCTTATTCCAAAGAGATTTCAGGACCGATCTTAACCATTCCATCCCATCTTATTTCAACCATAATACATTATAATGTTAATTTTAAATAAACTTAATTTATTATAAAAATATAACTTTTGATGTTTAAATATATTTAAAAATTAAATAAAATACTAAAGCTTCACAAATATTTTTTTTAAAAAAAATCTTAAGTAAGTACTGGGACGCTTGATCGGATCGCAGATCAAGACAAGACGGGATGCTTGGAATTTTGTTCTATCCAAAAATCGAGACATCTCTGTCCAATGAGATTTAAAACTTTGAGTTGGAGATTGTATATCTATAATCTTTGGCTGATAATTTTTGCTTAAGAGATAATGAAGTTTTGGCTACTAATTTTGCTTGCTTCCCATTTTACTAAGACCCATGTGGCTGTAGTTCTTATTTTTATATCTTTTCCTTTCAATTATATATCCATTGTATTTGTGTATTTTATATGTTTCAGTTTGCATCTTGTTAAGGTAATTGGGGAGTTTAGGTTAAGGCTAGGGATTTTGTTTTGAGTTGAATCTGCAAGTTATAACTTGTGTTTCAGGGATATTTGCATTGTCCTATGCTGATGCTTGGGTTCTTTCTTACTAATCACAAATTCTCCCTACTTCATTTCTTACATTTTGATTTTTTTTTCTTGCAGTTATTTTGTGCAGTTATTCTTATCATGAAAACATTCTCTTACCTTTTCCAAATTCTAAATCGTGTTTACATAAATTAAATTGGAAGTATGTGTGTGTATGGTCTCCAAATCATATTTTTTTAATAAGTAAGCAGTTTATGGATAGTAAATCACATCAATGGCTCGGATTATCAATGGTTCAATTAGTCAAGGTTGACATAAAAAAGAGATTTTTTTTCTTAATATGTGCTGGACTCTATACATCATGTAATCCATCAAAACAATGCAATGTAATTGTTATGCCCAAACCTAGCTCTAGTTTGGCATGTGATATGGCTGCACGTCTCATAGGATGTAGCTCTAAAGGACATGCAAAGCCTCTTTTTTATAATAACACAATATATCATTATTAATATCCAAAAACAAAAAACCCTATAAATATAATAATAAAATCATTCACTTACAATTCTCTTTATACTTCAGATATCAGAAATATTTTAGCTACTATAAACTACTTGGATCGTTGCTTGTATACCTTTGTATCCTGGTTTTACTCGTACTTTGGCTTTGAAAAAGTAAGTAAAATATTATGTGAGCTAATAGCTCTGTAAGTAATTTCTATCTCTAGTTGAATGAAGCATATCAAGTATGCTATTTATGAATTTACATACAATAGATTTATCAGCTACCTAACAGAATAATCTACCAAGTTTAGGATATAATTTCACAAAAGCATACATATCAAAATATAACATCAATTTTTAAAACATGTAATGCATCAATTTAGAAAATTCCTTTTTTTTAATTGTGAAATCTAACTCTCTCTAATCTTTGGTAACTACGACCATGATCAGCCTCCTGACAGGACCCAAAAGAAATTAGCTCTTGAATACAAAACATGCCGAGAAAGGAAGATGGGTCCACAATCAATCCCAATTGGCTAGGATTGAAAGAAAAATAGCTTTAATTCACATAAATTAAACATGTTGATAGTCATGTATCAGCCATCAACCTCAACTGGTTAGGCCTGCCAGAGACTAGTTCTTCAAAATAAAACATACCAATGAGCAGCATGTGCCAGCGATCGGTCCTAATTAGTTAAGCTTGAAAGAAATCTAGCTCTAAAGTTATGTGTGGCTAATGATCAATCCAATGGCTGGGTTTTAATCATAATTAGATCAGAAAGCAAGCATAATATCTATTTCAAACTAATTTCTCAATCATGCAATCAATTGAAAATCCATGAAATTTTATACATAAGATAATATACTTATGCCCGTTCAAAATCAACATGATTTTCAATGTTTTAAAATTCAATACGATATCCAAGTAAAACATGTTATGCTCAGAAAAAAATATCATGCTTGATACACGTTTTTAAAATAATGTTGCATCTATGCAAAGGCATGCGTATATAAATAAATATTTTTCAAATATACTTGAAATACGCTTAATAATTTTATAACATGAAATCATGCATAAATAATTTTTCATATTTTCAGTTTCAAATATTTTTTTGCTATTTTCTAAATAAATAAATAAAATTGAATAATATTTTTTTTAATGAACACGTGTTTATGTAATGATAAAATGCTGGAGGTGATGATACTTACCTATTCCAATTAAAAAGGTCATCTTCAATTTTTGGTGTTTCATTAAAGTTGAAAGCCCTGATACACATGTATGAACATAATCAACCTTCAGTCATAGGAATAAGGGAGAAAAATAACTCTTAACGGCTACACCCCCATAGATTGGAATTTAATAATTGAGGCGGCTTATAGGGGTAGAGGTGGAAATATATGATGATAATAAGGTCAATCAAGTAATGATGTTTGACATCCCAGATCGATCAGATTAGAGTAAAATTTAGCTAACTCAAGGGATAGGAGACCAATTTAAATGATGGCAGCATGATAAGTGTTATTACAAGTGGAGTTTTTATAGTACTATAAAGATTAGAGCAAGTACCAACATAAAGAGAGGTTGTCAAAGCAGTCTGGACCTAAGCCCTAATAGGAGGGAAGAGACCCTTTGCAAAATCCATTTAATGTCCTCTTATTAGGGAAAAGAAAGTTGACTTCAAAGTCTTGAGATTCATGGAATATAGAAACAAAAGTAAGGTTCAATGATATCCTAAATAGACAGGGATAACTCCTGTAGTGACGAGACAAACCCATAGTCCTTCCTGAAAAAGAGGAAGGTGTTGTGGAGGTGGTGGGTGGTGGCTAGTGCCGGCAGCTAGTCCGGTGGTTAACACTGGCAATGTAGCTTGCGGCCAGCCATGCTAGCAACGATTAACCAATCAAGATCCCTACTAGCTTTTATTGCCAATAATGGGAGAAGAGAGTCCTGAGAAATAGAGAGAGCAAGCAAAAACTCAAAAGAAGACAAGGTGTAGTAAAGAGGAGGAAAGAGGCTTCGGCTAGGGTTCTTTTTGAACAATGCTTGCCATGGACCAATGGTGGATCGACAATGACATCAAGGTGATGTCTTCCATGGTGCCTCACTGTGACAATATAAGGTTAGAAATAGAGCACCAAAAGTGAGGATAGAATCTAAAGGAAATAACCTACCTTGTTGTCGATGACTCTCCGGCTCACCTAACTAGCAATTGGGGTATGGAGTAGCCCTCAGATAGTGGTGAGGCTCATCAAAGATTGGGAGTACAATGCCCTCATCCAAAACAGGGCCAACACCTCAAAGCAAGGGAGATGCTAGGCTAGCTGCTTCCTTGCGATTCCTCACCGAAATCTGGCCATCAATGATGATGCCAATTTAAGGGATTGGGGCATTAGGAAGGAGGGTAGGAAGTGGCCCATGCCTCATCTCCAACAAGGCTTTGTGGCAGCTACCGGTGGTGAGAACTTGCCAGCAGATCAAAGAAGGCTCCTGGTGAGGACCTGTGACGATATCATAAGGGAGGGGCAAGGAGATTTAAAGAGAAGAGGACCTTGTCTTCCTCCCATTTTCCAGCACCTTCTGGGTTTCTGACTCCCACTGAGTGTCATCGTGGCAGTACCACTCAGATCAGGACTCTCTCAAGGCCTAAGTGGGCCTAACAGTTATAAAGATTTTTGTCACATTGTCCAGCAAGCTTGATATTATATCATGATTGTTAAATTACTAAAATTAGTAATTACTATACAAGAATTGCACACATTAACTTTCCAAATCAATTTATGGAGCATTGTCTAAGCACTTAATTGGATTGAATTGTTTTATGAACAATTATGATAATTAAAAATTGCCTAAGCAAACTAAATGAACACTTGACATTTAGATGGGTACTTCTTTAAAAGTGCGGCACATTATGCTGTTAAAAATGCACCTCTTATCCATTTTAAGTTGCCTTTTAGATAATTTTGCATTGAAATCCATATATAAAGCACAACCTAAGTCTTAATTCTGCTGTAAGAAGACCCTGGCCATGTGCATGTTGCATGACCACCCGAGCTAGGTGCAGTTGCCTCCATAATTCTACTAAGACTACCACCTCATTTCATGGAGATATTTAATGGAAACTAGAACATAAAATATCTTGCCTTCTGTTGGTTGTTATTGCTATTGTTAATTTTTCCATGTCAAAATCTTGAATGGAAATATTGAAGTTCCTGATCTCTTTCAGAAAATTCCCAATTAAATGATTTTGTCATGCTAAAAAAACAAAATATTGTTAGTCATAGTCTCAAGAAGGAAGCTTTCTCATCATCCAGAGTTTATGGTTATACAGCAAGATCATATAGTGTTTGCTTGAAAAATTTGGTATAAGAAGGGTTTAAAAAAATGCTGGGCTCTTTCATGCAGACCCCAATCCTTCAACTCAAAATGTTAAGCATATCAGTTCTTGATGAAACAAATCATGCATGTAATATAATAAGATGAGGTTGAAAGCAAGGATTTAAGTGTCACTGCTGCTTGGTATACCAGCAGATATGCCATGCCATTCCATAGCTTAATTTTTTTAGAAAAAATGTTATTTTTAAAAAATAATTGATAGGTGTTGCACCAACCATACTGTGTGCCTATATTAGACCATGGACTGGCATGTGCCAGCACTTGAAACCTTGGCCAAAGGAGCACTCAACCAATAACAGCTAAAAGTAGAGGTGCATAAGTTAGTAATAGAAATAGTTCTTCCCTTTGGAAATTGTTTTTTAACTGTTTGGTTGATGATCTTAGCTAATATGAGGTACCTGGTACACACATCAAGTTTAAAATAGTTCATTTGCCTGACTAGCTTCTGACAAATTGTTATATTTTGTATTCAGGTTCGAGAAGAACTAATGAGATTATTTGCCAACCATGTTCTCCCAGCCAGGTACAATTTGTCTCAATGATTGGTGCTACGTTTAGAAGCCAGAATCACTTTAGGACTTGGAATTTTACTCTTATAGTTCAAGGGATGGACTTTTCTACGCTACATTTTTTGTTGATTTACCTACTTGCAGCTGAAATGTGCTGAATATTGTTCATTATGCCCACTGCTTCAGACAAAAGCCAAGAAAGTTAGAAGTTTGTGTATAAGATATGCTTCTTTTTTTTTTTTGTTTGAAAGAAAGGTTAGTCTTATCTAATCACTTTCAGAGAATGAAAGAAAGATGTAACTACATCAGGCATAAAATAGAATATAGAAAGAGATAGAATAGAAGAGAAGAGAGGAAAAAGAAGAAGAACAAGAAAAGAAACAAGAGAAAAATCAAAGAACATCTGGAGAAGATAAAATAGAATATGATGCCTATTCAAAAGAACTAAGCTGGTCCAATCTTTAACCAGAAAAAATAAGAACTAAGAACTTCCAGCTCTAATGAAGATTTATCTGAAAATATCCAATTGTTTCTTTCCAGCCAAACTGACCAACAGGTTGGTTCAGCTATTGTATCCCAGTTTAGTCTCCAGCATCTTTTAGTGGAATTTTCTCCAATTGGTCCAAAAAGCATTAATGTCATTTGAGATGGGGAGTAAACTGAGCTTGCTTAAAAAATGATTCCATATGACATTGGTGGATGCAAAGGAGGAAAAGACAATCCATGGACTCAACTTCTAACTTACATAAAGCACTGATTGACGGGCCTATCTAGCTCTTGAGGTTAATCTGCAGTACTAATTTCTCTCTAAACAGAAGTGGGGTAAGAATATTTATTTCTTCTAGCACACAACTTCCGAATAAACAATGCCATCCAAGAAATGGTGTTGCTATGACTAATTATAATTATAATTTTAATCATAATTAGGTTTATAATATTATATATGGCTTATATTAATCATATTATTTTTTATACTTATGTTAGTAAATATAATAATATTATTAAATTATTATTTAATTATCCATTTTTATAGTAATTATATAAAAATGGTTTGACATATAAATTATATATGTCATATAAATTAGATATATTGTTATAATCATAATATATATTTATAATATATAATTATAATAACTAATAGTTATGATTATTATTGTAATGTATAAATTATAATAAGTCATTATGATAGAATAACAATAATTAAATAAGTATATTATGATCATAATAATAGTTATATTATCAAATCATTATTACGATATTATAGCAATAGTTATTATATCAATATACTTTTCTATTATGGTATTCATTATCATATTATTTTCTATAACTTCAATAAAAAGTAATAATCTTATTAAATCATTATTGGATTATTATAAAATTACTATAATTACTAGAAATTATTTACAATAGATATATAAAATAGTTATAGTACTGTTGTTATATTATATATAGCTTATAATAAGAATTATTATGATACAATCAAGGTTTATAGTTTTGGCTAAAATGGATTAGGTTTGGCTAAAATTGGTTTGAAGATGATTAAAATTTTCAGTTTCAGACCATTTCGATTGTTTTGGCCAATTTTACCAAATTTTCTGATTATTATTGTAATAATATAAATTATAATGACACATTATGATAGAATAATAATAATTAAATAAGTATAGTATGATCATAATAATAATAGTTATATTATTAAGTCATTGTTATAATATTATAACAACAGTTATTATATTAATATACTTTTATATTATGGTATTCATTATCATATTATTTTCTATAATTTCAATGGATAGTAATAATCTTACTAAATCATTAGTGGATTGTTATAAAATTACCATAATTACTAGTAATTATTATAAAATAGTTATAGTATTGTTGTTATATCATATATAGATTATAATAAGAATCATTATGATCCAATCAAGGTTTTGACTAAAATGGATTATGTTCAGTCAAATTTGGTCTAAAGTTGATCAAAAGTTTTAGTTTCAGGCAATTTTGATGGTTTTGGCCAATTTTAACAGTTTTTGCTGAAACTAATTGAAACTTTGTTTTTTATTTTTCTCATTTAACAACTATGTAGGTTTAATGTTTTCTAAAATTCATCATATAATTGAATCATACATTATCTAAGACTCTAATGGTCTGGTCAATGTTTTATTTTGTAGGAATTTTGTTAATGGCTAGCAAGACACAATTAGAGTATCTTTAATTTTAAAGAAGTAAACAACATTGTAAGGTGTAGTAAAATTATATAAATAATGATAGTAAGCAGTGATTTAAGTCTCGAAGGGACCGGGGCTGAGATAGCTAGGACATCTCGTCTCATATTCTGGAACCAATCTCAGTTGTCCCATCCCGTCTTGTCTTGGCCATAATATATTATAATATCATTTTAAATAAATTTAATTTATCATAAAGATATAACTTTTGAAATCCAAATATGTTTAAAAATTGAATAAAACACTAAAGCTTCACAAATAATTTTTTTAAAGAGAAAAGCATCCTAAACAAATACTAAGATGCCTGACCGGATCGAGGATCGTGATGGGATAGGACACGGGTGTCTTGCTCCACAGAAAAATTGAGACACCTCTTTTCCACGAGATTTATAATCTTGATAGTGAATCATTTCGTCATTATCCTCATCTGTTTCAATGCTCTCATCCACACCATAATGATAATGATTTGCATGACCCACCCTACAATAGTATCATATTAAACTGATATATGTATTCATTTCTATACTCTTATATATTTATTAAATCATACTTGATTGAGTGATATTGGGTATTTTAAACATGTTTAATGTGTTAAGCTTTAAAATAGTCTAAGTCCAATCTAAAACTGTCAAAATTATAGAAGTTATGATCTTAGATAACTTAATAAAATGATAGAAATAACTTACCTTGATTTTTTTTTTTTTTTGGATTTTTCTGATCTTTTGGCTGAAACTCTGAACTCAAGGGGAAATTGCTGAAACTGCCAAAAATGCCAAAATTGAAACTCTACCTAGGGGATTGGAACCATAACCAGATCAAGTTTTAAAACCTTGGATACAGTAGAAATAATTAATTAGATGTATTATAATCATAATTATTGTTATATTATTGACATTGTAGTAGTAATCCACATTATTATAATATTATAGAAAATATTTGATATTTATAATAATTATATATTATTATATTAATAAAGTTATATATTATTATATATTATAAATATAATTAATATTTATATAACATATTGTAATGATATAATATTAAATTTCAATGGTTTGAGAATGGTGAGTGGACTAATCTGAGGGCTAGTTCCGAATGCAACAAATCTTGTAATTGGAACCATGGCCAATTTTGCTTGCAATTCCAATTACAAGATTTAGACCTTTTTTGGCAGTTCAAATGCAACCTGCAATTGCAATTGCAGACATCCGAATAATTATTTTGGATGTCTGCAATTCATTTGCACCTGCAAACTACCCAATTGCAGGCAAACAAACAACCCCTGATAGTAGAATAGGAATTCCTCACTAAAAAATCTCATTATTAGCCCAATACCATGTGATAAGTAAGATGAACATTCTGTAGTAGATTGAAAAATCCTGTCAAGTTCATTGTTGATGTCGTGAAGTTTGGTAACTCTGTCTATGTTCCAAAGGAAGTCAGTGTCTTCCTTGAAAAAATCAGCAACCTTATATTCTTTCTGCATAGCTAGATTGTACAAAGATGTTTGAATAATATGTGCATATTTTTTATAACTTTATATTTACTAATTTTCCTATTACAGAATTCAAAAAATAAAAAGATACCTTTTTTTCAGCAACATGTAACATTGCTACAGTTTACATATGTTAGCTCTTACTGTTTGCAGTTGTTTTTCCGACCTACTGGTAGGTTTTTCATTGACATTATTTATAGCAAGATGGTTGCCATCTTTTGTGGGCACATATATGTGCATTTTCTTTAATAATTGCTTAACAATATAGAAACCGTCATCATGCACGAGCAAGACATGTTTATGTTGCATCATACCAGAATTGCTCAATACATGTTTGGTAGCTTAAGAATAATAACTGATGCCCTTGTTTGGGTCATCGAACAGAATATTAATTTTTAATAGCTATTTTTGTAGACTACTTAGCAATCAGGACCAGGAAATCAGATATCGCCTGCTTTTTCAGAACAAACCACCAAATGAGGTTTTCACATTCAAAAGCTTCTTAGCAGAGGATGGGACGAATCTTAAGATAGCTCTAATGGATTCTAACTTAAGGGAGGTTATCACTTCTGATCCCTTGTCTTCTGCTAAGGTTGAGATAGTGGTCATTCAGGAAGATTTTGTTAGTGATAGACATGAAAACTGGACTGAGAAAAAGTTTGAAGATCATGTCGTCCATCCAAGAAATGGTAAAGGACCAGTGCTGACAGGAGAGTTGGTTATTAAGCTGAACAAAGGAGTTGGTTATCTTGTTCATGCCACTTTTACAGATAACTCAAGTTGGACAAGAAGTAAAAAGTTCAGGCTTGGTGTGAGGCTTTCTCAAAGTGAAAGCATTAAAGATAGAGTTCAAGAAGGAATAAGTGAGCCTTTGAGAGTAAAAGACCGTCGTGTGAAATGTAAGTTTCTCTCCTCTTAATATTTTTACCTTCTTAATTTTTTTAATAAGACTCTGAAGGTTGGAAATGATAAATTCATTGAAATAAATAATCGAAACAATTTCATCTCCCTGTTGTAATATATGCCAAGATGTGCCATAGATGCCTTGCCAGCAATGAAAAATTATGCGTTACTACACATGCAGATAAGATGTTACTAGCACAGTTGATGTCCTGATTCATTTGCATTCATGCTCATAACTCAATTAGTTAACTAGGTTGTTTTCAATAATGGGGCCTTCAATTGAACCAGCATACCCACAAAATGTGAAAATAACAACGCTAGACAAAGCCAAAGATCAAAAAATTATTATATGATTTTAAATTTTGTCTTTTTACCTAATGAAGTTGTGATTTTGTTATGTCAATGCTATCTTTTCTCTTGCAAAAAAGGGGATTATATTGAAATCTTTGTTATCAACGAGATCGTATATGGCATTATTGAATTTTCCTACATCATAGAATATATATATCTGAGACATAGATGCCTTTTAAATTTTAATTTTTCATCTAGATTTTTGAGTTGATGTACTGAGATTTTGTAGGTGGCAGTGCCAGAAAAAACATGCTATGTCTTGGAACAATGTGGACTTCTACATTTCAGGGTCATCAAAAACAAAATTGCTGTGTTAAAGAACATCTAAAATTCAAGCATCAGTACAATTTTGAACTGTTGCCTGATGTTTTACCTGACAGAGAACACTTGCAATTGCTAAATACTATAATGCAATCACTTTTCTCTGTCCAAATAATACACACAAAAATTTTCTTTGAGATTTGATCATGTTCTGTTTGAGTATGCGGAGCTTATGGTGGGTTTTTTTTTTTTTTTTTTTTTTTGCTCTGAGCTTTTTTAGAACTGTCTGGATCTTGCTTTGACCAAAAATTTTACATATTTAAGCTCTGTGAGCTTGTTATGATCATTAACTAAATGGCAGATATCACCTACAACTACCCCTCAAATCTGTAAAGTGTAAACTTTGCATGCACTCCTCAATCATCTATTTTTTCCTTGTTGTGCCCATAAGGAGTATTTTGGCCCTTGAGTAGGGACACCTTTGATAAGCGTGTGCAAACATCGGTTAAACCATGTAACCATTGCCTTTGCCTGATCTTTGTGTAATTTTATGTAGTTAGAGGTGGTTCGACAAGTGTTATCACAATAATTTTGTCTCCTGGAGCTCAGGAAGCTAACAAAAAAGATGTAATCATGCTGGAAATATATAATATCAGGTCTATTAACCTCCCAGTTGTTGCCAGTTTAGTAAGGGGTGGGCTTTTTCACCTGAAGTGAGCCTCCAAATATGTAATGAATGTGGAGTTGCATACTTGAAATAGGCGATCAAGTGACAATTAAACTAGCTAGATGATTGGTTACCAGCATGCAGCCATTTTCTACAAAATAATTATGTAGCATTATTAGATGCACCATTGTTTCTATATATGTTTAATGTTTGATCATCATACAGGCATTTTGTGTGTATATCAGTTGTGAAACCTATATGGAGAACAAGCATGATGGAAATATATGCAACTTGTAAGTGGATATATAGTTGCACCATTGTGTTTCCCCATGTGCTCAGTGAGCAGTTTTCAGGGACATGACTATTGTGTCTTGGAGAATGTCCTCCATTGTACTGGATTGCATAACTACAATTAGCTTACAGATTAAATTACATGTGTAGACATGCATTAAGCTTGTCTTATACAGTTTGAAATTTATAAGCATTATCTACAATAAACAGTTCATAAAAAACCTCAGATGAACAAATACAGATGGAGAATATTATAAAAATTAATGAATGATATGTTCAGACAACTGTCAGTAATGCTTATTCTTAGAGTAAAATTATCTTGTGACAGCAAATCAAAAGCATGATTCTCCATCATTGACTGATGAAGTATGGCGTTTAAAGAATATAATGAAAAATGGTGAACATCATAAAAGGCTTGTGGATGGAAGGATCCATACTGTACAGCAATTCCTACAAGCCTTCAACATGAATCATGAAAGGCTGCGATGTGTAAGCAAGTTACCTTATAAATATTTCTGCAAAGATATACTGGTAGCATGCAAACTCATAAAATTTACTTTTTTCTTCCAACTTTTAGTTACTTGGCTACAAAGCAGAAAACCAGAAGTGGCAACAAATTGTCACATGTGCGCAGAAGTGTCCTGTAGGCGATGAACTTTATTCTTACAAAGTTTCAGGGCAGAATGTTGTGCTCATTTTCAATTCAATATATCAACTCATTGGAGCAAAATTTGATGGCCATTATCACTCCATGGATAACCTAACTGCATTTCAACAGGTGTGCATTTTGATTCAGAAAATTAATCCTTTATATTGACTCATCATGGTTGTCACGTCTCTTCATCATATTTCATGCAACTGATTATTGAACTTGAACTTGATAATAAGTTAGCATGAAACTGCTAGATGAGGCACCAATAACAAAAAACATTTTATTTTCTGGTACTGCATATGAACCTGTACTCAGGTCCAATTTTAAAATTAATTTGCAGTGTAGACCCTGTATATTCTTCACATCTCAATATACCACTTGCATGAAAATGGTGTTTTGAGTAAAAACATGAAAAATTTTAGTGTACCAGTTCACGTGAATCTTCACAAAACCTGTTTGCTTGGGTAGAAAGGTTGTACCGAAGGAGAGCTGTTGAGTTTGGATGCCATCACTAGGATAGCTGTTTGGAATCTTTATGTCGCAACCAGATATTTCTTAGGAGAAAGACAGGCCAGATAGCTTCTGAAGAGTATTTAGTAAAATGCATCATCTCATATCTCTCTTTGCCTCCGCTGCCTTCCCCTCATGGCTCACCTCCTCCTTTCCCTTTGCAACAATGCTACTATTATATCAACTGCCACTGTCCAATCTATTCCCTCTTCTCATCCCTCTGCAGTTGCATCAATCCCCAAACAACATTGTATCCTCTCATTGCTTTCCAATAGCATTGCTTCTGTTCAGAGTTGGTGCCATTATTGAATTAGTGAGATGGATAGGGGAAGCAATGTTGCGATGGGGTTTGGCAGAAGGGAAGAATGTGAGAGGAGGATAGGAGAGGTTTAGTGGGTTCACAGGTCAAAATGGGCTGACAACAGCTAACAGCACGGTGGAGAATGTATCTTTGTAAGGTACTGTGACTAAGCGGTATGATAACTTTGTGCATGGGGCGGGGGGGGGGGGGGGGGGGGGAGGAATCCCTACAACATCTATATAAAAAAAAAAAAAAAAATCTACTGAATATATACTTTATAGTGACCTTACACATTGTGTGTGTGTGTGTATTATATTCTGGTTTCTAGTGGTCTCTCTCTCTCTCTCTCTCTCTCTGACAATTAGGTGGGGACACCACAAAATTAAAATTTCAAGTGAAACACTTGAGAACAGCTCCTAAGGTTTGAACCCAGCACCTCCAACCAAATGTAGAATGGGTGCGATTACAGGGGCTATACCTGCATATTCTGCTGGTTGTTTGCTATGTTTAGTTGAAACACCGTCATCAATTTTCTTGCAGAAATCAGTGGACCACTGGAAAAAGCTTGCCTTTGAAAATCCAGATGATATAATGGCTGACAACGTTTCCCTGCCCATTGCTCCAACAAGTGTTCCTTGGAAGAATACGCACATGACTGATATTTTAGATGAGGTCTCATTCAGAACTGGGTCATGTGCTGGTAGAGTGGATCAATGCAAGCCTGATGATGAGTTCATGTCTGTTGATGAGTGCGAGGCAATGATGCGTGAATATTTGCAAGCTCGTTTGAGGTGGGTTAAGCTGATCGCTGGCCTGAAGTGTGGGATTTCAATTACCAAGTACATGGCTGCGAAGAGGACTGGTATACTAATGCCAAGCAGTTGTCTTGGCATTGGAGCAGGGCCTTGAGAATTTAGAACAACATCCAATGGAGGAAGCAAAGGTGGGATGGAAGGATTTATTGTAATTCCATATTACCAGCATTAAGTAAATTTGAAAAAGGTTGGAACCATTTTAGGGTTTTTTTTTTTTTTTTTTTGGGGTATGTGTATCCCTTTAAAAATCTGAAATTATATGTACACCTTAAATTTACTGAATACATATCTTCTTATAAATTATATATAGTCATGTAAATACTTGAAATTACGTGCATACTTTTGCAAATTTATTATTTACATACATACCCTTGTAAATTATTTTTTACATGTATATTCCTACAAGTTTTTGTGATGTGTGTATCCTTAGTTAAAGAATACTTGCATAAAAAATAATTTATTAAAATGTATATGTAAATAGTCAATTTGTGAGGGTATATACATATAAAGAAATAAATAATTAGACTAAATATGTAAATAGTAAATTTATAAAAATATACATGTACTTTTAGATATTTGTAAGGATATACATTTAAAAAAAAATTAAGAATATACATATAAATAGTAAATTTATGAGGATATACATGAGGTTTAAGATATGTATAAAAGTATTCATGAGGAAAAAAAAAAAAAAAACTTCATTGTTATGGGAGTGCATACTACATGTCAAGTTGTTTTAGGTAATGTAATTTGGAAAGTTATCAATTTATTATTATCAGATAGGAATTCTTATTATGTCCTGATTGTTTCTAGTACCATCACACTAAATTATAGGAGACAAAAGTGTGTTATTTGGAATAATAACCATGTAAATTTTGTACCGCTTAAATTTTAATGCCTTTCTCTCTCGAAGAAATTGAGCGGTCCCTTGGTGGATTGGACCATAAATTCTATGCCTAGTTGTCCTGGACCATAACAATCGTTTAGGTTCCATTATTTCTCTGAATCTTAGTAATTTTCCACCTACAATAATGTAAAAATAATGAATAAAACCCTTATCTCTGATTCCCAATCATAGTCACAAGTTGAGTGTTTAGGAACAACTTAGTTGGGCATGATAATTCAAAATTAGAAAAAAAAAATCCAAAGAGTAAAAAAAAAATTAATAAAAATAATAAAATTGAAATAATAAAATTTTCTAAACTATTTTAAATTTATTTACTTAATAATAATAATAATTATTATTATTATTATAGGAGATAAAAATAGCATATGACAGTGAAAAACATCACCACAAGTAACAAAACATGGTATCGCTAATTTATAAAAAAAATTCTTGAGAATAATTGGATAAGTTTGGATCAAGTTGACTTTATAGAAGCCAAGTGAAAAAAATCGCGAATAATTTAAAAAAATTTTAACAACTTCGAGAATAATATAACTACAATCCAATCCCTTCGAGGGTAAACGAACTCTTGATCGCAGTCTCCACTTCCATCCTTCGTCCCTGCTGGTCTCCACCGTCCGTCCCACCGTTGCTTGCTCCTTCCCTGTGTGCTTCTTGGCATCCTCCCACCGTCTCTCCTTGCCGTCCCCCCACCGCCCCTCCCATTGTCTCCTACAATGCTTTAGGATCTCTATCTGCTCTTTTTTTCTATGCCATCAGTGGTATTGACATGATTTTGATTACAAATATCATAATAACAGCATCCAATCACCCATATTGTGATTCGTTAGTTCTTGTTTCCTTATTAATTTTAAGTTTTAATTTATATGATAATGGGATATGTCTAATGCTTGTTGGATGGCTGTTTCATTATCCAATATAGTATTAGTAGCAATTTTTTATTAAAATTGTGCCATGTAAAGTATGCTAAATGCCCAAAAAAAGTAAAATTATGCACCATGCATCTTGCATCTTCTGAGATGTGATGTTAGGCTGAAACAAGAGTCTTGCCTCTTATGTAAACTAGATATGAATTAGTTTGTTCTCTTTTTTTAATGAAGAAAATGAACTAGTTTGCTCATGATGTATAAGAATTCATTTGTTCTTTGGTAAATTATATAGATAGATTAAAATGACTCATAGATATTTGATATGTTTGAAAAATTCTTGTAACTCACTAAATTGTGAGTAATATGCATGTCCTTCTAACTCCATGGTTCATATATGTGAAGTCGTTAACATAGGCAATTTGTAGGTAAAGTTTCAGGGGTAAACCAGTTTGAACCTTTTCTTTTATCAAGGAGATCTAAGTGAAGTAGGTAGTGCTGGAATCAACATAATAGCGTGCTTAAATGCTAAAAGTGAATTCTCAAGCAAATACTTGTATCTTTAATCTTTAACATGAGACATGAAAACTGAGTACTCTATCAAAACAACTTTCAGCATACTTGTTTTTCATATATTTTAAAATTATTTTATATGCAATCTTATTGTGGATAGTTACATATAAATTATCATAGAATAAAATTCATTGTTTCATTCAACTGCTAAGTTTCCCTCTCCTATTCGTTTTATGCATGAAATATTGCTTCTAAGAGGTAGTCTTTGAGGTTAGAAACAAGATCATAGAGCTGTTGTGATTATATTATGGGAGATGGATGCAACAAATGAAAAAGACACTTGAAAAAAACAAAAAAATGCAGATATCTACTTCATCTGTTGAATTCTAACTAGCATTGGCATTTCTTTATATTGGATTTGAAGGAATTACATATTGAGCGCTATAATTATAATTAAAGGTTGTTTCTGAGACTACTCAAAATGTAGATATCATTTAGGGGAATGAGTTTTATTATGTTTAGTGAGAAAATTATATTATATGCCTAATTCAGATAATTGTGTAGGCTTCATTTATTAGATTTTGTCTATCTTCTGTTGCCGAGTACCACATCCTCTAAACAGAGATTTGTGAAGTAGTTAATTATGTTAGCAAAGACCCAATAATATTGACTACAGGGCCTCTGTTCTCATGTTTGTGGAGATATGAAGGACAAAAGTTTTCACCATATTACATATATAGAAGCTGTGTTTCTTGAAATGTACTTCTCAATCCCCATTGCCTCACATAAATTAGATTGTTGGAGTAGATGGGGTCATGGGACAAAATATGATTTTTAATACAAGATTTTTTAAAGTGGAAATACATATATTAGTTCCTATTGTATGTTAAAAGGAACCCATCTTTTTGGGTATTTGATATAGAGTTATCAACACTTGTGGCTTTATAGATATGGTGTATAGTGATAGATGTTTACAGGTTTATACTAATTGTATCCAAAAGAATAAAAAGGTATGTGCAGATTTATATTATCTGTATACCGGTAAACAGTTTGTATTTACTTATTTTCTTTATTTGTCTGCAATTGTGTATGGGTGGATGGTGCATGCAAAGTTTATTCAATTGTGTGCATGAACTGTTGTAGATTTATACTAGTTCTGTGCAAACAGGAAGTAAGTATGTGCAAATTTATATTGACTGTGTACAAAAATATTAAGTGCGCTAATTTTTTTTATACTTGAATTCACTATATTTATATTATGGCAATAAGTATGTGCTTATCTGAGATGCAGGACAAAATAATAACTAAGGACCAGCTTACCTAGGTGGAGTTCAAACTTGTTTGCCATGGCCATCATGCATGCCAAAGCATTGAAGTAATTATAATTGTGGGTTTAAAGGTGTATTTTGCTTCCCTTAATTTGGCTTTTTATGCTACTAACAGGGATTTCTGCTAAAGTTACTATATCTTACTGGTGTGAGTCGTTTTGGTATTCCAGTTAGTCCTGCTAGAATTCTGTTAAATCATGGGACTGATGCAGACAAATTTAACTGGATGTTGATAGCATTGCACTTGATTTCATGTCAGATTGACCTGAGCCTGTGTCTTCCTCCAAAGGTATCAGATGGCAAGCTTATTTTTCATTTCATGATCCTGTTCAGCCCTAAATAAGTGCAGGCCTGCCTTCAAATAACGATCTCTTTGGTTGGTCTTGGTTCTTTGGTTTTTAATTTGGAACTTAGCTTAAGTAGATCACTGAGAATTAAGTAGAACTACAGAAGCATATGGATTTAGGAACTGGAGTGAATATTTTGCTGTGGGGAAAAGAAATTGCTAGTTAATAACCTTCTCATAAACATTACATATGGCATTCAAACTTTTGCTTTCCCTTATCATCTTTTTGTATTCCTCTCACTATTTTCTTTTCTTCTGAAATGTAAATAATACAGACAATGAATTGAGTTATGAATTACTGACACTTATAGACCAACCTGAAAGCAAAACAGAAGGGTGAGAGAATCCTACTCCTTGGCACTGATCAAGATCACCCTCCATGCATAGACACAAGCAACCATATTGCCATAACTATGAGGGTACAAGGACCTCAATCTCTTGTGCCATTTCATAAAAATCTCAACACACCTTTCTAATACAAAATTTACTTCCCACTTCCCACCTTTGCACTGACTGACTTCTTTCCACCATTGCCACCTGAAACAGGATTCCTCGCTTGCCGGCTTATTGTTTGCCCAGGCCCTTTTGACACTTTCCGTGATGGAGATGGGATGAGGGAAGTCCTGGCACATAGATGAGGAAAGAAAATCATTAGAACATCTTAATTCCAATGTAATCAAAGACATGCACCTCAAATTTTAGACTGGGCACAATTACTTAATTGATTATTAATTAATTAAAAAACAAAGTGTGGTTAAGATGCAAAAAAAAGGGAGTCCATCACTGTAAAATGGATTTTGAAGTGATAATCAAATTGTTTAAACCTTAAAAATTAGAAGGAAAAAAAATGCTTATTAGTTAGGATTATACTGAGGAAACTGGATTTGTGATATTATTCTGCAGAAATGATGAGCTGCCAATAAAGAAGACAGAAGCTGAAGCAAAATTTCGGGATATCCTTACAAGAGCAGTTCCAGTTCATACCACTGAATACAGTCCAATGATTCGGATACATGGATAGCTCTAATTTCTTAAAATGTGATGGTCCAGATTGAGGATGATGTGTTAAACGAAATTAAGAATAAAATGAGTGACTCAAAGGAAGCATAAAAGCACTAGTGGAGGATCTAGCAGCAGAGAGTTGACTGAGATGGCATGCATGGTGCCACAAAGATCTGAAGTGTTGTAGCAGGTAGAGAGTGGCTCAAATTTCTGTCAATGCATCAAAAGATAGAATGCAGATCTAAACCAAAAATGGATAGAAGTCATAATTAAATATCTAACAAAGCTGATAGTGTCACCTAGTGCAGCCCTTGACAAAATATGTATGGTTAATCAAGGTTACAGTAATCTGCATTTTTTGTGGCATATCCACAGATTCCATCAGAACAAGTCCCTAACAAATAGAAATAACAGCAACATGAAATAAGCAATTTTTGGGAAGTTCTCTATCTCTGAAAGAGGTTCTTCCTGCACCATCTCGGGGTCAAAACAAAAATCAATAGAATTAGAGAATGAGATATCACTTCTTTAGAATGACCAATTATTCCACTAACAGAATTATGTTAGGAACATAGTTCTATCAGATTTTTATCTCATTTCTAGTAATTTTGGATTTGTAAGTATAGTGCATTAACTTAATCACATATAGATTACCTGACATCCAGGCTCTTTACTGACCTTGTTTGAGGCTTCTTAATCCTTGACCCTGCCACATTGACCGCTGCGGTAGGCTTTGGAAGACTAAATTGACATAACATATCTTGTTCTGAAGAATCACTGGTCGCCAAATCCAGATCATCTGACTCATCAGTTGCTACAGACTCAGCCCGAGTTCTATGCAATTCCCTGTAAACTCTTACATCAGGAATATATCTTTGATAAAAATAAGCTGGGAGCTGCATGCCATCTCCTTCCCAATCTCTTAGGGTATCTTCATCCCTTATGACAGCCTCATGCTTGTTAACTATGACCCTGTCGACCCACTCTCCAGAACTTGTTTCTTTGTCATCCACCTTCTGGAGCCCAGGACAGCTCTCTGGCCAAGAAGGATCAGTTTCCATCAATAACTCTTGGATATCATAGTTTGCCTTCTTTTGCATTAGTGCAGAATTGCTCCGGACCTAATGCAGACACAGATAGAAGCAAAAAAAAATAACATGAGAAGAAGAAACCATCAGACCGGATACTGATACTATGCCATACAGCAAAATTTCCACTGTCAAGCTCAATAACTTGTGATATATTTAAATTCCATGAACAATGATAACAGCAAACAGTGACATTTAGATGGAAATGAACACGAATTAGGCAGCTGCTTACATTAAAAAAATGCTGATAGAAGCAACTGAAAAGATTACGTACTCTACGTTCAAACAATATGTAAAACTTCATCAGAAGGTTATCTACCCAGGGGTTGTTTGAAGTGAGAGGGGTCGATTCCCATGGTAATCCTTTATTCGAATTAAAGATTAACATCCGTCCCTCTGTTAGTCTTTTATTCCCAATTCCCAAAATTGAGGGCAAAAGAGATTCCCAAGAATAATTTGTTGCACTTTAAATGTAGAAATTTTATATGCCGATCAATTTACTTAGGAATTTACATGGAAATGTTCACTCCAAACATCCCCTTACCATGACCTATTTGCAAGTAAACAGTAAGCTAAATAATTCAGCAGTAACTTATCAAACTTCTTGACAAATTGCTGAGTTGACTGATGATACTGTCATTTAATTACTAGCATACATGTCTAGACATATATCTGAAATTTATATGATCAGAGGTAATTGCCAAAATAAGCAGGCATCCACTTTCCATCCAGGAGAAATGGTAAGATCACCCAGATTTTAGACCAAGTTCCTAAAAGGGCCAGGGAGAATTGTTACATCTTCAGCCCTCTGAATGGAGATGATGAAGGAAATTTTCTCTGAAAAATCCATAACCAAAATTCATTTCAACATAGAAGATTTATTTTCAGGGGATTAAGTCTACTTTAAAAAATGCAGTGCACTATATGCTTAAAAGTTTGTTGAGTCAATTGTGCATCATGATTTTTCCTCAAAATGAATCTTGTAGCATCTCATCTGCTGATGGTGTAGTGCATTGTTATGCAGACATAAGGATGAATATTTAAGCATTCAACTCTGATATAATACTGGAAGTTCACAATGCATTGCAATAAATGCAAAATGTAGTCATAGATGGTTTATCATCTAATGGTTATACAGGAATTACCAAGTCCAAATCACTGATATAGAGTTAGCATTTTAAGATTATGATTACCTCAATGTTTCCAACATCCTCCATTGGCTGCCTGAAGCTAGGATTTGATGGTGAGATTGAACTGGACTTCATCCTGTATGTATCAGGGCTGGATAATGTACTTCTTATGTAGTCAGATTCTCCCTCTCTCCCAGCTAATGCAGCCTTAAGACTAGCTATCTGAGATAAAGGAGGGGAGAGGGCCATTTTCAATCAGAAAAGCTACAAAGCAGTGTAAATAAAATAATGTGCAGGGTTTATCAACTAATGCAGCTCAAGAAATGGAATGCAGTTTAAACCTGCTCTCTGAGCTCTTTGACTTCTCCATTATCTTTGTTTCTTTTGGCAGCACCTAGCTCAACAGTGGCAACCCGTTCAGCGAATTTGAGAGTGCTAATGGTCTCACCGATTGCATCCATCTCAGGGCTTATGTGGACAAACATCAGCGTTTTGGCTTGTCCTCCTGAATATCAAAAGCTGAACTTTTAATCCTATCACAATACCAACATGATAAGTTTGCCTCATAAAATCTAAAGTATCATGTCTTACCAAGAGAGTCTTGGAGTAATTGTGTGAGTTTGCTATTCCTATAAGGTACATGTGTGTTCTTTTGGGCAAGGGCAGATATTACATCTCCTAATGCTGAAAGAGATTTGTTGATATATTGTGCCTCCTTCAGGCTGTCTCCTTTCACCTCAGATTTATCTACCCTTTCACTCCCTGCCAAATCAACTACATGCAGGCATCCTCGAAGAATGTTCCCAGATGTCAGGTCTCTTCCTTGAACATGAATGGTCAGGCAACTGCAAATAAATCCACCAATAATGCATATGAGAGAGCAATTGCATCTAATTACTAATTGAAAAAGGAAATATACTTAAATCCAAACCTATGAGAGCGACTGCTGCGGTCATTCATGGCTGTTGAACACACTGCCCGATTTTTTTGACCAAGGTTCATTAATTCGACAACATCTGAAGTTGATGCAACAGGGACCAAGTTTGCATCAGGTACATTAAGTCCTTTTTGCGAGCTGTTACGAATTTCTAATGTATTTACACATAAAGGAAATCCAGCATGTATGAATATTGTGGAGAAAGGATGTAATTGAATAGCATTATAAAGGGAAGCTCAAAAGAGCTAAAGCATTTGCCATTGCATAAATGATATTATACCACACTATTTTAAAAAATAAGAATATATAATGCATTTGCATATGAAATAAAATCTTTTTTTCCCCTTTCTTCTCTTAAACAAAAGGTCTGAAATAAAGCAAACGAGATAGTTCAAAAGGATATCTTTTGTTACTGCCATCATTCGAAAGGAGATCTCTCACTTGCTCATTATATATCTCAATCATCTGAACAGCAATGTCATAACAAAATGCATCCCTTCTCTGTTCTGAGATATAAAACAGGTCATTTAATGCCCTATAATTTACACCAAGACCTTCTTCTGTAAGTTCTTTAGGTCCACTCTGCATAACAGAATTAAATCAAATCAATCTACATCCATTATCATGCTCAAATTTGATGTGATCAAAACTTTTAACACTCAGGTATGGGTTTTTGTCAGTCCTCACCATCGTATATGTTTTCCCTGATCCCGTTTGGCCATATGCAAAAATACAGACATTGTAACCATCAAGAACTGAACGAATAAGAGGTTGGGTATCTGAAAAGACCTCTTCTGCATTGATAGAAGAAGAGTGTAGTGCTCAGAGGTTAAAAGTTACAATAGAGAATGTCTAAGTAGAAACAAACTATGGTCTTCAAAAAACCTTGAGTTGCAGTTGGCCCAAAGACTTTATTGAAGGTAAAAGATTTATGCCCTTCTTTGCAGTACTTTGCAGGGGTGATGACTGTAATATTTCCATCATCAATATGACCGACAGTGCTCATGCTGCTAAGCTGTCCACGAAGAAAAGGTCTCACACGGCAGTAAACCCTAATATTTCCTAATAAAGAATAAAATGAATTTAGTACAAAAATCAATTTTTTCATGAGAAAATATAATAGTTAAGAAGCTAGCAATATCACCTTTAAGATCTTGCACTTGATTGTATAACTTTCTGTTTTCCTCAAGAACTTTATGATAACCTGAAGCAGCGTGAGCAAGGATTTGCAAATGCTTGCCTATTATGAAAAGAAAAAGAGGCATGAGAGTAGGTTTAGCGATATCTAATGACCAATGAAAACCTGAACATAATGCCCGATCTTACCAAGATTGCTAAACTCCTTGGAGAACTGCAATTTCATGAACCCCATTCCAGCTTTAGTTGCGTAAAGGGCATGTTTCAGTTCCTGTAAAGAGCATAATCAAGTATCAATATAAATAAACAGAACTGATCATCAAAGTTGCCTTCAATGGAATAATATCACAGCAGATTATACCTGAATCTCTCTTTGTTGTCGATCAACAATTGTGTGTTGCCTTAGAAGCCTCTCATTTAGAGTATCTTCATCTTTTGAGCACGCATGAATGTTCTCTACCTTTACCATCTAATCCGTAGTGAAATTACTAAACATTTAAATTGCATCCAAATTCATGTTGACATGTAGCTGCTAATAGCCATACCGATACCAAATATATAATGAAAACATTCACAAGACACTCTACACTATTGAAAATATTCAAAAATGGCCTGAAATTGAATTATTAAATGAAATTGCATTTCCCAAATTTAAGCATCAAGAGGATATCTTTGCAGAATACAGATCCACAACATACCTTTGTTCCACCAGAAGCAGACGTGACCTCCATTAAAACATTTGGTTCAGAGAAGGAATTATTGTCATCGGTGTTGTCATTAGTCAAACCCTAAGTTTAATTGCATCAAATCCAATTATACTTTTCATAATTAAGCATCAAGCAGATCATTTCTTGAAATAAAGATCCAGAAAGTACCCCTGTTTCATCAGAAGTAAATGAGTCTTCTGTCAAAACACCCTGTTTGTAGAGACAATCAAGGGAAATATCACCATCCGCCAGATCCTTCATGGTTGTTTTCACCTGTCAAGTTATGCAGTATCACAATAGATGAATATGGTTATTGATGGAGCTCTAATACTCATAAAGTATGAAACATATTTTCTAATTGAAGTACAAATGAATATCATAAAAATTTAAGTGAGAGCTTACCATCTCATTTTGGCTTGCTATACGATGCTCAAATTCTCTCATGACTTTACTTAGCATTGATTCCACAAGCTACAGAAGAGCAAAAGTATTATTTCCTTTTGTGTCCAGTGATAATTTCAATCAAACATCATGAAAAGAGATGCTTACCATTGGAATTTCTTCAGGCTTCTTATCTGATAGAATTGAATGGACAAGCATGTTCACAGAATGTGAAGTGGTCTGCTAACCAATAGACATTTGTTAGCTGAGCTGGATACGAATAAATTAGTATGGTAAATCTAACAAGATTCAGCTTACCAACCATTTCAGTTGATTCTATTGAAAAATCGACACTTGAGTTCTCATCCAGTGATAAACCATCTTGGAATTTGTCACCTGACTGGGTCCTAGACAAGGAATTCATGAAAGGTTCCGAGTTTTTCCTTACGAAATATTTCCCTGTGCTGGCAGGTTTAGTAATTCCACCATATTTTGAGGAAAAATTTCTGCCCGTTTGTTTACACTCATGGTAGGACTTAAGAGCCAGGACACTGTTAACGACCCTTGAACCTTTACCTCCCTGTAATTCCATCCAGAATATAAAGGAATAAATGAAGATCATATTTGAATGCCAACAAAATTAAATAAATATAGTAGGCATAAATTTTTCATTTGAATACAGAAGTTAGCAGATATCTATGTACAAAGAAAAAAAAAAGTTCGCTATTTTCATGCAGTCTAAGAACAAACTGGACCCACTAAGCATTATTAAAGAATGCAATGCCATTGACTAAGATGAGAGAGGGGAAAAAAGGATCAGTTATCAAGATTTTTTTCTTGGAAAAAAAGGGAAGCCCATCACTGCTTTGAAGTTTATAACTTGGATAGAAGAACAACAAATTCTCTTAGCTGGATTAAGAATAAGAAGACCCACCTTTTCTAGATCAGATGCCTCAAATGTGGGGAGACCCATCTGTTCGAGTGCACAAAGGAAATTCCTTAAATTTTCGAAGTACTGATAAGCCGACAAAGCTGCTCCATCTAGGAGAACAGCAAAATCTGCAGGAGCTTCTACCACCTGAAGACCATAATCATTAGGAGATACAAACATATCATCAAGAAATATTGGAGAAAAATCAAATAAAAAGGTAAAAAGAAGCATGGCAGGTATCTAGTATGCCTCTCTCCATAGAACCAACCTTTGGCACTGCGCCAGGTTGAACCTTGTTGAGTGCATTGCAAAGAATTATTCCATTTCTCAAACCGATCCTGAATTCCTCCTCAGAAGGCTCTTCAGGTAAATCTTTAGCACCACCGATGACCCCAACCATCTTCCTCAACCACCCAGCTGCCTCATACCTTCTCAGCGCTGCCATTATAAATTAAAACCAAAGAATTTCATTCTTTTATTCTTTATCATTGCTTCTTGGAATTTAAATTCAGACTTCAAATCTTTGTATTAAAAAAAAGAATTACGTCTAGGATGAAATTAAAGAACATAAAGTCTACAGAAATTCTGATCTTGTTACATAACCAAAATTGCTTGAATGTGTTTCACTGTAATTTATCTTTTTACAGAGCAAAAGAGAAGGAAAATTTCGGCATTCGTGGTGAAGAGAAGCCATAAATCAGCATACATTGAAGTCTCAACCCAACCAACCAGAAAATAACAATTACTGAAGAAAAACAAATTTTACGCCAAAAAGAGCATTGTGAAAGATAGCCATTAGATCATCAAAATTAGCCCCTTTTTCTCAAAAATCGAAGCAAAGAAGAAATGGAAATCGACCCACCTGCTTCCTCTTCCTTCCTCGAGGCCAAATTGAGGTCGCTCAGCCTCGAACCGTGCTGCTTCAGCACGTCCTCCACCACCGACGCCACCGATATCGAAAGAATCCCCTCCGACGCCATCACCTCCCCGAAAAATCCTCCCAAATACAAACCCCAATCGAAGAACAGACACCTTTACCCAAATCGCACCAAATTCACCATTCCCTAATCATACCAGCCCCCCAAAAGCATCAAAAACCGTGCGCGCGCGCGCGCGCTGAGAGAGAAGAGGGAAAACAAGGGAAAGCTACGATTTTGGATCGAACAGAAAACTAAAAAACGAACCCCGATCGAGGAACAGGCCACCGGACCCGAATCACCTCAAATTCACAAATTCCCCGCCAGTCCGGGCCAAAAAAGCACGGGAAAAACCCAGGAAAACGGCGGAAAAGAGAAGGAAAGCTTCGCTTTTGGAGGCACGGGGTCACGGGGGCGGAGGTGTGGCTCTCTCGGGGTCGCTCCTCCGCCGTGGGGGGTGGTAGGTGGGGAAGAAAAGGGACGGAAAGGGGAGAGCTTTCGGCCCCTCTTCTAAGGTGGCAGGCTCCCCCGCCAAAGAGAAAAAAAAGGGGAGCGAAGGGAGCCTCCCACCCAGCCTCTGTCCGAACCTCTCGCCTCGGGAACGAAGCGGTTATTGGTTTGACGGAGGGACCTAATTGTAATAAAAAACAAATATGAGGACCGCCTTGTAATAAAAGCACAAGGAATTGGGACTATTCATTAGTGCTGAACTCTTTCCGACCGTTGGGCTCAAAAAAATATATAAGTTTTGTGACATAGAGTATCATACATGTTTGAATGATCATCTGTTTCATATCAAACATGAACATATATAGTGTATCAACAACCCATGCATTTATGGGTACTAATAATTCTTTCGCTGTTCTTAAGCCAATTAGATTATTTTTGTGCCTCTTATTAGGAGGTTTATATGAAGCCATTTTTGAATAGGCCAGATCTTTCATATGACTGATAAATCAGGCCTACCAATGCACACACATTAATGGAGCTACAATAATATGCAAGTTGGAGCCATAATAGTAAGATCATTGATAAATCTGATCTACCAACCATATGGTAGATTAGGTCTACTCAAGAATAACTCATTTATGAAATTGTTTGTGTTCCCTATGAATAAGGTTTAATGAATTTGACTAGAGAACTTATTTGCTCCAAGCTAATCCTTCACCATCAGCTCATTATTTATTAGAAGGCTTGATGAACAAATTCTATACAATAACAAGCTCATTTAAAGATCTAACAAATTTGAGTGGAAATTTGGTTAGCTCTATGCTGGCCTTTCATCATCCACTCATTTCTTGAATAACTATTTAATAAATAGTCTTCTTAGAAAGAAGTCATAGAATATTTAGACTGGTGCTGCTTAAAGAATGTTTTTCAACACTTACAAGTATTCATTAGTATCTCCTCTCTTTTTTTTCCCTTCTTTTTTACTTTTTTTTTTTGACATATATAGCTTTTGTACTGATTTAGGTGAGCAATTGTGTTTAATGGCATGCTCCTGAAAGGCATTGCATATAGCTTCTTATAAATGGAGTTAATTGATAGGATTTTTTTCTGAATTTTTTTTAGGGTTTGGCTACTAATGCTGGAGCATAATTTGAAATGGATATAAAATTTGACATGATTTATGGAAACTGAGTATATAGAGTTATATTTGATACATTTTTGATATGGTATGGTATGATGTGATGGTCTATTTCTTTAAAAGGATTCCTTGAAATGTAGGGTTGTATCACCATATAACAATGCATGGAATGATGTAGGATGATGGCAAGTTGATTTTTGCATTAAAATTAAATGCAAGATTTTGCATGGGGCTTGACTCTAACTTGTGGGACATGCCACAAGTGCTTAGTAAGAGAAGCAATTTTTCAGTTACTTCCAATTTTCAATCAATGGCTATAGAGTTTTCGTATTGCTTCTTTTGAATTGACATCATGCAGTGTACAAAAAATGAAAAACCTCAATGGATGCTAAACAATTTTTTTGAGTGGCATTTTTAAATTACACTATTTTTGTAGTAGGATTGATTAGAGTTGGATTATGTTCATTGAGGCAATAAGAAAAATTAAGAGAGGGAAGAAGCACAAATTTCACATTCTTTTTATTTTTTTTGAAAAATAGATGATTACGATATATAAGCTTTCCCTAGCACTGAGTCAAAGGTTTTACTTGAAGGCTTAAATTGATGTGTTAATATAGGCATCTTGATTGTCACATTAATTATCTGGTAAGGCTTGGATCTCATCATATCAACTAAAAGGTCATTTTTTCCAAATAAATAAGTTATCTTTAGGATTACAAATGTTTTATAACCAACTCTACACCAGATAGCTAAGATTCAAAACCTCAAGGGGATTCAGAATGAAGTGGTCCATCAATGATCACGTGTGATCTGAATGGAGATGATAAGATTGGTTATATTCTAGTAATTCTATATAATAGTGATTTCAAATCAACCACATCTCTAAAATCAACCTCTACTTCACTTAATCTATTAATCCTAAGTACATTCTTGAAGATGTATATTCAAGATAACCCTTGATAGTAATATTAAATTGAGATTTAGGAACCAAAATATCTCTTATCTATAAAAAAAAAAATCTAATAAAAAAAAATCCTTCATAATGTATTATATTATAATAAATAATGTTTAATATTATATTATATTATGATATTATAATAAATAATATTATTTATTTATAATAAAATAATATTAAAATATCTTTTTTTATATTATATTAATATTAATATGATATGACATAAATTAATAATAAAGTATCATAATTGTTGCAAAATATATCAGAAGTAGATTTGATATTACATAGACAATATCCTTAGATTCCCGTAGCATACTACATAAATTAAGGAAAGGAATGGATGCCATAGTGTTTGTACCTAAATATTATCAAATGACGACAAGATGGTGCAAGAAGCATATTAGTGGATGCATGTGCATAGGAAAGCAATTCAACTCAAAAATACATAAAGATAATGGAAACTAATCATGGGATGAATTGAACAATAGTTTCAAGGTAAATTTTATGATCTTTCTATCTATTTATAAGGTGATGCTATGCTATTGCTTTAAGGGCACAAGGGTATTATATAAGAGCATAAAGGTATTGTATGGTGACGTTGAAGGATTTGGAATTGAGCTTTGTTTTTAAAAAAATATCAAAAAGACATGATAGCTGAACCCTAATTTCAATTCTATCATAAGGTATGTCCTTGCATTTGAGATGAGAATCCTTTTCTATTATCAATCTCCCCTAGACTAAAGTCAACCATAGGAGAAGAAAATGTGCAAGTACATGGAACACTTCAAGTTATTTGCCACAATCTAAACGAATTAAAAGCTAGAAAATAGAAATTAAAAAAAAAATTAAAAAAAAAGGGCATTTACTAAAGCATTGGTTAACTAAAGATGTCTTTTGCATAGAAATATCATTCATATAATCTGTGCTAAGAGCCCATTCAAATAAATTTGGTTAAAATATATTTTTAGTTCTCAAACTTTCACTCAAAATTCATTAAATTTTTTGATCCTCAAACTTTCAATTATTAATCGATTGATCCCTCATATTTTAAAAATATTACATTTTAAACATTGGATTATATAGAATCAAATAAAATTATCAATAATATAACGTTAGAAATATAATATTTTTAAAACATGAACGGTTAAACTGTAACAACCAAAAGCTAGAGAGCCAAAATAAATTTTCAATGAAAGATTGGGTACCAAAAGACTATTTTTGCCTATAAATTATATTTTTAAAACATGAACGGCTAAACTCTAACAACTAAAAGCTAGAGAGCCAAAATAAATTTTCAATGAAAGATTGGGTACCAAAAGACTATTTTTGCCTATAAATTATATTTTGCCTTATAAATCGACCGGGTTCGTCGAGCTTGAGCTTCCCGGCTCCAACGTTCGAAAAAATTCAAACTTTAGGCTCGGGTTCCGAACCTGGCTGGCTCTGGTTTGGACCGCTTCGGCCCGGCCCGAGCGGAGGAAATGCGCGGTCTTTGAGGTGCCGGCGTGCGATGGAAAAAGCAAAAGGCTGCCGGCTCGCCACCTGTGGGCCCAAAACTGGGTTCACCGAAGACCGGGCCAGCTAAGGCTGGGAGAGCCTTCTCCCCCAACTGAGATTTTTCTTTCTTTTTTTTTTTTTTTTTCCTCCCACTTTCCATTAAATAAATACATCAAGATTTGGATGGTGGATTTAGAGTTATCCTGGTGGAAGAACGTTTCCTTCTTATTTTTGTTTGTTATTTCTCCCAGTAAGAAACAAATGGCTTCAATAACATGAAATGAAAGTGGAAAAGGTTAATATTTAAATATAGTCCAAATTTTGCAAATTAAGTGGAGTTATGCGAGAAATATCATGATGAGTTGGGCCATATTTTAGGATTTTTTTGATTAATAAAATAAGTTTCTAACTTGAATATTTGTGATTTAATTAAAATTAATAAGAAAAGAGCAACCAATGTTAACAGGTCTATATTTAAGTAATAGGATAGGAGATAAGAAAAGACTCAACCATATAGATTTCGTTTGCTTCAAAATTATATCTTCACTTAAGTAGGGATCCAATAATTTATTAAAAGGCTCTATTTAACTCCTTTAACACCCATGAGAAGTGTTTGAGAAGATGCCATGCTATAGAAATGAAATCTAAAATTTGATTATCTTAAATTGAATGAGTTGTGCGTTCATTAGAATTAAAAGAAGAAGAAGAAGAAGAAGAAAGAGTGGTGGAAATCAGGCATATTCCTTCAAATTTTGACTCTACTAAAAGAAATAACTATGCAGTGTTGATGACAACTTGTTAAAAATAATTTAATTTTTTTAAAAAAAATAAACTAGTTAAAATGTCTATAAATTTAAAGGTAAGAAAGTATAGTGCAAGTGAGATCGAGCAAGAAAATTAACAAAGATTCTGAATTTAAGAGAATGGTATTATTCTCTCCCTCTCTTAAAAAAAAAAAAAAAAAAAAAAAAAAGATTCAAAATCCAAAAATATGTAAAAGAGATATTATACACAGTTCTACATTAAAAACAATAAAATTGGGAAAAGTAAGTACAAAAGCAATTAATAATGGCAAATCATATTTATCATATACTAATTTATAATTTCCCTCAAAATAATTATTGGCATACAACACCTTGCATGTAGACACATATGAATTTATTAAATAAAAAATATCTAAATTCGAAAGCTCGACAATATTTTGATTAATTAGGTTAAATTTGCTAAATAATTCAGCTCCAATTTAGGAAATATTCGGTAAATTAATGTGAATAACCTTTTCTCCTTAGCGCAATTGATGAGGCCATCTATTAAGGTATATACTGCACAAACGAATGATTAAGATCACCATGCAAGTAATTGATTAATAAAAGGGGTTTAGGTATCTCCAGCATAACCCATTCCATGGGAGATCTTATGCTTACATTATCTTTGGGCAGCCTAAGCTGTCGCCCATTAGACTGGTGGTCCATATGCATGGCAATGAACTCTCTAGGTTGGCAACATAAAGTATGTATTCATTATGTGATTGATTGGAAAAGTCAAAATTTAATTAGCATCAACATATTTTAGCCAGAAAAGTCTAATGATCAGAGCAACAAAAGGCCTAGCATTGAGAAGAGAGAACACAAATCCATGGAGTTTAAATTATGTTCGCTCTTTGAAAGAATTACATTTCTTGCATTTGACTTCACATTTGAAACATCCTTCAGGATCAAGCCATTAGCTAGAGTATGAATTTTTGAAAATAAAAAAAAACCATGGGAAGCAACCAGTGTATTTCTTTGTGATTTTAAAAATCATGGGGTATTTGACTGAATGATTGATTGCATTTGTTTGAGATGGTGGGCCTTCAAATCACAGATTGATTTTGTTAGGGTGGTGCACATCTTAAAAGGCTTTGTTTAGAGCAATCAGGTGGCCTTGGATTGATGTGATCATTCATTCATATTCATGCCACTTTATTAGATTGATCAGCAATCAAGTGGCTCTGAACACATGAAATCAAACAATTTGTATTCCACAAGCAAATTTATTAGCTTTGCAGAGGTATCACAGAAGAGTGTAGCTGCAAAGAAAATTCTATGCAGATGCAAACTTGCTGTCAACATGCCTGTCAAAGAAATGGCATCCATCCACATGAAGTCATACTCAAATATCATTTTTCTCCTCATGCTTGTGACCCTATAGGATTGGGCGAGATGGAGCACTAATCTTAGATCCAGAGTTTGTATACTAAGTTTATCCATGCTGTCTGTATCTGCAAAAGAGACTTTGTTATATCACAATTGCTATTGTTCATGGAGTCTATAGATCTTATAATGATAGAATCAATTCAAATTACATAGATCTTATAATGATGGATTCCACTGTATGCAAAAGGACCATCCAACATATATGTATGTATGTCTGCCCAATATATTGTCTGTTTTCCTGTCCTTTTTCAAAGAAAGACTCTGAAATATATTGTAAGGACTCTGAAAAATATTGTAAGAAGCCAGCATGTTTGAAGGTCTTTGTGGATAACTTTTCCTATAGCAGTCAAATGGGGTAATCATGAATCTTTGTTCTTCCTTTTTTTTTTTTTTTTTTTTTTGTGCTTCATACAACAGATTAGGAGTCATCAGTGTGTACAAAAGATCATGAGATCTTACATGCCACCTTTAGAGAAAAGGCCTGCAGTGAAATCAAGTTGGCCGTGCATGGTCTCCAAATTTGAGCTTGATTTGATGATGAGTGAAGCACTGACAAGAAGAAGCAATCTGACTTAAAGATGATAAATAAATATAAGGAAGGGAAAAATAGATTGAACAAGGTGGCAGGAGAGCCTATGGAGTCCCTCACCCACGCCCCACCATAAAGGGAGAAAGAAGAAATAAACTACCCATCATTTGTTCCAAACGGAAGGACCTTGCCCTTAAATAAAACCATATAATTAATGAAGGTCTTGCATCAACTCTTCTTTGACCATACTTCCGAGGCCAAAAGAATTAGTCCAGAAGAAAAGCTAGCAGTGGAAAAACCGCAGAAACCCACTTAGACTCCTGTCCTATGGAAGGGTGCAACATCAGTGTAGATGCCTATAGCATTACTATTTTCTCCCTTCGACCCTGCTGTTGTTCCCCTTTTTCCCACCAGTCTGACAACAAACAGTCTCCAGTGAGGATGGAAGGAAGCCGCTTTTGTCTGGGCCCTTTAATTTACTTTATCTTTTACTGCCAGTAGGACTAGAAAAGGTGTGCACTTCACCAACTTACTCTAGTGTCCTCTAGTAGGCTGGCTTTCTGGTCCAACCCATGGTTCTGTCCTCCAACCTCCAAGCTATTAGCTGGTTAAGATAAAGGTATGTGAAGCAAACGGCTATGGCAGAGACAAAGTGAGCGGTGGAATGGTAGGCATTGGTCTTGGGAGAAAAGTGCTGGTCCTTTAATGTTGTGGTTAGGTAATATGAATGTTACCGTGTTGGTCCTATCCAACACCAGGCTCCTTGAATTCAAGGCGCATTTAGCCTCTTTAGAACAGTTCTGATTCACAGGGCTGTTTGATTGCGCCTGATAAAGCATGAAAAATGAAAGATGAGTTGATTGATAGAAACTGAACTTAAGGTTTAAACATACAAAACTGAAGTAATCTACGTTGAAGAACCTTTCATTAATAAAGAAAGTTCTCACTTAAAATATTTTTTTTTAATATCTCAAAAGTTGATTTTCATAATGAGTTAGGCTAATATAAAGATCATGATCCTAACTCTAATTCGAGGATTAGATTTGGTACAAAATCATATAAGAATTAGACTTGATAATAGAGAAACATGCAAGAATTATTTGGATACAAATATAAAAATTTTGCTAAAATTCGATATTATCTTTAATGAAAAATTTAAAGAAAAATCTAACGAAAATATTCATTTGTCAAAGTTTCTACCGACAAATCCGCTGAATTCTATGAAGTTTAGCATGATCCTACTAGTCATAGTATCAATTAGCTGCATCCTATACTATATCAGATTGCCTCTCACTTATGTTATAAATATTCAAACCGTTTGAATAGTTCCACACATCCATCATGGCATTCTTTATGCTTATGAGCCTCCTCACAATCACATGTTGATAACTAAAACTAGATACAGCTGGTCTAATGACCATTTTCAAATTTTTTTGCTCATAAAATATGTTGGTTCATTGAATATTACTGAAACTGAGCTATTCACTGTCATGTTTCAAGGAGTGATCATAAAGTAAAATAAGCTGACATTAAGAAACATTCAAACACCTTTTAGACAACCATGCATGGAAGAGAGAGTTGGATCCATTTACTCCATATGACTGGCCCTCATTTAGCCTCTTGCAAGGCATAATAGCATGCACCAGAAAGTCACCTATTGAAGTGTGGGTTAGGTACAAAGGATAACCCTCTCCTGTATTAATTAAACAATGGCAAACAACACACAAAAATACTGTGTTGAGATGATTACAAGACAGGAAGAGCTTTTATCATCTTTTCTGTGGCCTAATCTGAGGCAAAGAGCAGGCAGTGGTTATTTAACTTGAGGCCTAATCATGCTGCCCTTTTCAGTGGGGCTATCTCTTATCAGAACATGCTCTTCCTCATGAAAAGAGAGTAACAGACTTTATTCCATCTCCTTGGAAATAACCTACATTAATACCATAGGATTGGCAGCTAAACAGGCCATGATGCCTCACACAGAGGAAAGGTGGACAGCTTGGCATGTGATTATCTAATACAAAGTGTGTTGAGTTGGACAACTCAACTCAAAGGAAAGCTGCCTTGCTTGCAGGAAAAAACAAAAGGCTGTGGTCAGAAAGCTGGGACCATAGATGGTCACATGTGGAGGAGGATCATGCTTCTTGATAGGCTAGGGCACAAGCATTGTATATATAGGAAGATTCAAGCAATATGATGTGGTTTTCATGATTAACATATGACCGTATGCTCTGAAGCTTCCCTCAAACTCATGTTGGATCATTAAAAGATTTTCAGTGAAGAGGCAGAATCATGAATGATAGTCATGTTGAAAATAAAATGTTAATTATAAATGAAACTACCTTCTATCAAAAAAAAGGAGAAGCAAGGTAGAAAGCTAAAGTGTCATGGAGTTGGCTTGGTGACTAGATTCTAAAGCAATGTGGATTACATTCTAGATGTCATATTATCATTGGAATGGGAAAATGAATTGCATCAAATCAACCAGCAATGGCTTTGAGACAGAGAAAGAAACAATATCATGCTTCTTATGCCTTTATGCATGAAACTCACAACACAAGGTCTATGACATGAATTCTACTCAATTGGCAGAACTGAGGTTAGCAAAGAATCCCTAAAAGACAATGGCAAATCAATCATGATACATAATGAGCTAAGTCATAGTGAGATAAAAGGGTCAAGAAGGAGCATGCCATCACTAGAAGGGAGTTTCGCACAAAGCTCATGTAAGGGTGTCATATTTGTAATGATGGCCCAGAAAAGAGTGCAAAGATCGCTTTGGAAGTTCATTAGAAACTACTTTTCGAGTGAAAAGGTTGAATAAAAACATGGCCCAACCATTTGTACATGGAGATCTATTAGACATGTGTCATGATCATGTGGTTGAGAAATGCATCCCGTTCCCTTGAGTTCCTAAGAAACCTACAATAGGAAGTAAACTAAGTCATTTTCCAGCAGAGAGACAACATAGCAACTGCATTTTAGATCTCAGCATGTGTGATGCATCTATTAAAAAAAAATCACATAATAGAATCCATGTAAAACAAGCATTTTTTTTTTCAAAAACAATCTACTAGTAATATAATTTTAATTAAAGAAGTTGAAAAGTTTTTATTTCAATATGATTCTTGAACTTGAGAGAACAAAAAATATACTCGAGGATGGCAGGCTGAAGCATGCAAAAAAATATAAGAAGCCAAGCCTTTAGACAAAAAAGGAAATGGATATAGATTGGATATTAATATATTCATATATAATTCAGTTGTCGATCAGATGTCATATCAAAGACACGTTAAATATATAGATGTTTGAAATGAATACGAATACAAGTTGTATACTAATTATATCTATATTTTTCTGTCCAAATACAGATATAAGTCAAATATTATTTGGGATGTAAATCAAATTTTGAGAAAAATTCAAATAATAAGAACTAATTCATTATAGTAAATCTCACAAAATGAGTAGGTAGTTGATCCACTATCGAGAATGCATACAACACAACTAATTAAATAAAGGTATAAGTTATAGTTATTAAACGTGAGTCAAAGACCAATGCGGCCAAGGGTCTAAATTATAGGATCATTGCTATCAGGTCCACCAATCAAATTGGATTTTGTATTAAAGATACATTTTAAAATTAAAATTATCTAAAAATAAAAAAGTATAAATATTAAGAAGTAGACTTGGGTATATTCAAATGTAATCAAACCTAAATCCGATCACCTTCCCCACCTTTAGATTCACATAGTTCACAAATTCCAAAAATAAAAAAAAGTGAAAAAGGTGAGGTGGCTTCAGGATCCGTGTGGATCCAAGGGTGAAGAAGGTGACCGGATTTTAGACTTGGCTACATTTAAATGTAGCCAAGTCTACCTCAAATATTATTAAATTACATGAATTTATATTCTACACTACTCTTTATTATAGTTTAATTAAAGTATAATTATGAATCATCTAATTTTTAAAAATTTAATAGAATATTATATAAATTAAGAATATGCAGAAGTTATTGATTTTTTTATTTTAAACAATAAAATTTTGAAAATATTGTACAGAACAAAAGAAAGTGTATTCATTTTTTTTCCTTTTTAGCGAAGAAAAAAAGAATCTTCTATAAAAAGATTTAATTATTAAAATTACAACATACTTTAATTTACTCTATTTAATGATGTGAATGAATTTTGAATAAGTATAATAATTGATCGCTACAAATACTAATTACTATTATCATAGTAGTTTTAGGGTCAATTCCAACACATCTTGTGGATTAGGGAAAAAAATAACTATCAAAAACCTAGTATATGTACAAATGAAAAACGATAGCTTGACCAATTACTCATCTACCAATATATTCAATCTTTTATAAAAGGATGAGAGTTAATTTTTTCAAGCAATAGACATAAAAAAAAATATTTAACACATTATTTATATACCATTATAGTGGAAAATGGATTGGATACTAATTGGATATCAGTATATTAATATTCATATCCATTTTCTTTAATAAATATAAATGCACATATAGATATTACTTAGTTATAAATTCATAACTATATTTATTTTATACAGAAATGGATATAAAGGTGAAGAATTAAATTTAACGACCATCAAATTAAAGACATCATTAAGTGGAAAGTAAATTACATCATGTTAATATGAACAGTTATTTACTTAAAAGTTCATGATTACTATGTAAGGGTAAATAGGATTACGAGTACAAAATGTATATCGAATAATTAATAATGCATATTTATATCTATTTTTCTTAATAGATATGGATACAAATACATATATTAGTCAAATGCTCAAATCTATATTCATATCTTTATAAATATGGATTTGAAAATAGATTTAGATAAGTATTATCTGATCCACTTTTACCCTAAATGCTATGTTATGAGCACCATCTCTATTACGTAACCAACTTCTTATCCCAATAATAATTACATTAATTTCTATTGACATCCATAGTGACACCAATAAAGGCACCCATCATAATATCAAAGCAGCTCAATCAAGGAGACCATCTCTTGATAGTTCATCCATCCAATGATCCAAAAGAATACATATTTCGCATCAATTATCACTCTCATTATTAAATTAAATTTTAGTGGGTTTATTCAGGGAGACCTTACTTTAATCTAATTGACATCAAAAAGTATAATGGTCATTAAATGGAGCTATTATAGGCAAATTGGTGGAGAAAAGGATAGATGTCGTGGTTATTTGAAAAATAACTTCCTCCTCAAATAGGATTTTTTTTCATTTTTTTTCTTTTTTTTTTTTTTTGGTGGTGGGGGGTGGGGTGTGCATGCAGCGGCTTAAGTGAGACCCATCACCACCTCATCAAGTAAATGCTTACTTTATTTACTATTTCATTCAAAATAGATAGAGAGAGAGAGCACTAGCATTTCTCCAAGAATCTTTTTAAAAGACTGGGAAAAAAAAACAACTTTGAGGCACTCATTAAATATACATGCATAATTGTTTAAGCCACCAATGCAAGCTTTATAACTTAAATGTTCTACCACCTCCATATGTTGCTACAATTCCTATCAATTCCCAATCTTCACTCTACATAGTAGAAGAATTTTTCCTCTTCATGAAATGAATGTCCCTTAGCATTAGGATGCTAATTTTGGTTCAAGATGCCATTCTTGCCTCTGATAATTCCTGAAAAACTTGCCTCTGATAATTCCTGAAAAAGTTATAAATATAACTGTTTCGGAGAGGTTATGCATGAGATGACAACAGGTATCCTTAAAAAACCATGGACAACCTGGGCTTCCTTTTTGGAGATAAGGTCAGCCAAGAGGGGCTGGCCTCTCAGTTTATTTTCCTTCTTACAGATTATGCAGAAAATTGCTAGACAAGAGAATGAGAGATTGTTCAGGAAAAAAGAAGGGCATTTTGAGAAAGAACATTGATGAACAAAATATCTTGAATAGTATTTTCATTATTTTTAATATAATATTTATGGAATAAAAGAGAGGAAAAGATGTTAGGTTTTGGACTCCATACCTCCTCTTACTCCCATTATATGGGCGATATGTTATTCCGCTCTATTTATATTTGTTTGTCCAATGCCTATAAAGTCTCTTGTTCATGTTTACTATAAACAAGAATTTAAAAATTAAGCTTCATATCTTGAAAAATATTTCAAAATTTAAAACCATATAGATAAAAGAAAAAATAGCACTGACAAAAAAATGGAAGAAAATATATTTATTTATTAAATCAAATTCAAAGATACTTATTTGTTGAATCCATGCCTTACTTGCACCCGCACTCTATAGGACGCATATTTTTTTATCATAACTAAAGATTTAAAAATCATGATATAAACCTATACCATTACTAATATGGTATATTGCAAGATGGGTTGGTCCATGACGGTCGGGATCACTATTACATCCGCTAGAACCGTGCCAAGGAAAGTCATGTGCAAGCCCCCAATCTGATATAGAATATATTGAATTATATATACACTACAATAGTAATAACAAAGCTTTAATTCTAAACTAATGGGGTCGGCTATATGAATTCTTTTTTCTCTATTCTACTTGATTTTAAGTCACATCTTTAGTAAAATACAAATTGAATAATACATTGTAAAACTTGATCTCTTTTTCCCATGTTGTAATGCAAATAAAAAAGATGCATGTAAATATACAATTACATAAACAATGATTTATACCTACCTATGGTAATATATGATTACAAAAGAAAAAAGAATGGGTCTATACGCACAATTTTTCAATATAAAAATTGTCTTACATACCGCTCTCTCCTTTTGGTGAACCACAGCCATCTTCACTTGCATTCCAAGAGTCAAATACTAATTTTTTTTATATTTTAAATGGTAATTGTGACTCAATGCTCACCACAATGCCCGATAAATACCTACTGTTCCAGTTATCACATTTTTAAGTTGATGTTTATACTCATACTCCACGATTTTGAAACTTGTGAATGACAACACTCCTCATGAATTTACTTACAGGGAAGTTGAAGTTTTATCTCCTATTCTATTTCACTCAAGGACCCAAGCCATTGAATCACTTTTAAAAGCAGATACACTGCTCGATACAGTCTAGCATCAGCAGATTGGTAGCGAGTCTCATATTCCATGCCAATTGACTCCTATTAAGAGAAGCTTCAGAAACTCTTTGTACTCAAGACACTCCTTTTCATTCCTTCCCTTCTAAATCTATCACTGATCAACGTATAAATCCACGGATTTATTTGGAAAAAAGGTCTAACCAAAGAAATATATTTGAAAGGTTAGTCCTAAAGCATAGATGCCTTCAAGCAAAAATCATAAAGAAAGCAATAGAAGATAATTAACAAGTATCAGAGAACCAAAAATCTTCGGACCCACAAGCAGATCTGTCAAAATTACTTCAGAACCCATGTTTGAACCAAATATGCCGGATTTAAAATGTTTTAAAAAAAGACAGAAGAAAGCAACTGGCGTTTTATTTATTTTTTTTTTTAAAAAAAAGGTGATTGATGCATACCAGTTGAGATATGAATCCACTGCTGGTAACATGACCTGCTTTCATTGCAAGAAATGCCGTGTTCTAGATGTTTGTTCATTATGTGCTTAAGGTGGAATAAAGGTCACTTCATGACACAGGAGTTAAAAGGTTGCCCCATTTCCAAGCTCCGTATGACTTTCTATTGAAAGTCCAAACAGAAAGCTTCTGAAGGAAATATTAAGCAAACAACAAGGATCAGAGGAAAACTTTGAGACAGGAAGGAAATGATGTAGAAACATATGTATGTAGCAACAATAGGTCAAAAACTTGTCCTCTATCATCGTTGAACTCTTTTTAGTTTTTTGAGAAACATGGTGGCTACATTGGTGAACAAATTTCAATGACATAAACCCAGAAAGATCATGCATCAATAGTTGAGAAAGAAACATGAACAAGTAATGCTAAATTCAATAATCTTGCTAAGTTCTAATTTCAGACATACATTCAAGTTACAGAAAGCCACTAAGTTGTAGAAGGGGGTAACAGACAGCTGAAGTATGCAAGAAACAACAAGACTCAAGAAGGTAGAAACAACAGAGCTCACATTGTGTATTGTACATTAATGACTGAGGAGAAAATGCATGAGATGGAAGTGATAATAAAATTAATCAGTTCTAAAATCTTAGGAAGAATGAGCTTCCATCTCATGCATTTTCTCCTCAGTCATTAAATGTATTTTCTCCTAGGATTTTAGAACTGACTCAATTTATTATCCTAAGTTGGAAACAACAATAAATTTAGTCAGTCCTAAATTTATTGTACATTAATGAGCGATATGTAAAACCAGTTGACATTAAATCTTCTAATCCTTGATATATCTTTAGAGAGAGAGGGAGGGAGAAAAGGCACATTACAAGAATTTCTTTGTCTTCCCCTTTGGATCAAGCCTATCACCCCCACCAGCTCGACCACCTCTCCCTTGCCCTCCACTTGCATCCATGGAGCTAGCGACCAGACTTTCTTCGCCACATTGATTGTTGCTTGAAGGAACATCTTCAATAATCCTTAAAAGATCTTGTATAGGATTACTAGAGTGAGCAGCTTGTTTCAACAATGAGTCCTCATCATCAAGGTCTATGAAGCACAAATCCTCCCAATGTAAAGTAGACTCATCCATAAGAGGAAGCTCCGGATTTGTGTCCCATTTTCTATGCGGATCAAACTTATAATTTGAATTAAACCTAAACACATATAACTAGATGGTAAAAACTATACCAATAATTGAATCATTATCAACATTCTGATATAAAGTTAAATGAACTACACTTTACTACATTCAAATATACCCAAACCCAATCCGATCATCTTTCTCAACCTTAGATCAGTGTTGTTAAAAGCACTAGATGGACCTAAGCGCAAAGAACTCTAGGAATCTAGGCACGCGCCTAAGCAAAGTAAGGCGCATATTTTTAAAATAAATAAAATAATTTATATAAACAAGATTTATAATACATAACAGAAAAAGCTAAAAAAAATCATAATAATAATATATTGACCCTATTAGCTCAATGGAAAGCCTCCTTCTTCTTAGCCGAAATTTGTAGTTCCTTAATTTTTTTTCTCCTTTTTCTCAAATAATAGTATAATTTTTTATGTTCCATCTCTTTGTCTTTCAATTTTTAGCTTTTTTATAAAGTAAGAAAAACAATTATGTATGGGATGGTACATCATAAAGTCAACATAGTCTAATAAATATAATAGATTTAAAAAAACATTATAAATATAGCTTACGAAAAAAGGCGCGTCTTTGTTGCGTCTCAAATCAAATTAAAAGCATATTTTTTTTTTACCTTATGTGCATCAAATAAAGGCACCTCACCTAAGGTATAAGAAGCACCTAACCCATCTTAAAAGCGCACCTTGCGCCTTAGACGCATTCTAAGATATAAGAAGTGCCTAACCCATCTTAAAAGCGCACCTTGCGCCTTATTCCTTAGGCGCGCCTTGACAACATTGCCTTATATCCACATGAATTTCAAAGCAAAAAAGTCATTCATTAACCATCATTTGTAAGATCTACCCTATCTCCATAAATGCACCTCGTTTTTTGCAATGCACCATGGTAAATTAGTTTCTATTACACTGACATATTCATATTCTTTTAACTAAAGAACAAGGATATAAGTCATATCCCTATTGTATTACTCACATACTTCTTCGCCAAAGAATGAGGATATAAACCATATCTCTATTCTTTTAATTGAAAAATAAAAATATAAGTCATATCCCTGTTTTGTTACTCATATACTTCTTTGCTAAAAAATAAGGATTTGAGCTATATCCCTATTCTTTTAGCTGAAGAATAGGAATATGGCTCATTTCCCTATTCTTCATCGAAGAAGAATATGAGTAATAGAACAAAGATATAGCTTATAACTCTATTCTTCAGTTAAAAGAATATAAATATGGCTCATATTCCTATTCTTCAACGAAGAAGCATGTGAGCAATAAAAACTATTTTACACGTAGTGCATTGCAAAAACAAAGGACATTTATGGAGATCGAACAAACACAATAAACGATGACTAATGTATGACTTTTTTATTTCGAGATTCGTATGAATCGAAGGACGAGGAAGGTGACCGGATTTGGGTTTGACTACATGCAAATGTAACTAAGTCTATCTCAAGTTAAATTTAAAAAAAAGAGGCACTCTACCTGGATAGTAATCTTAAATTGGAATGTATATACATCAAGTCATCAGTGCTGCTTGCATTTAGCCTGCTGTGCTTTGCATTGTGGATATAGCTATAGGTGCTCCATGGTCTCTCAACGGATGAAGTGCTAATTGACTGTGCAAGCACCTTAAATGCCATATCTCTCAACTCCTTTGTATCCCCCCCATGAAACTTCCACCACTGCAAAACATTGATTTTCGGATTTCTTGCATCTCTTTTTGCTGTTGCAGAGGAGAACTTTCCCTTCTTTTCTACAAAAGACATGAACTGCACACGAACAGTATCTGCTAGATCATCATTTGGATGCAATTTAAATATTGCAGCCATGGCACCTTCAAATATATCATCATCTTGGTCTGCCATTGTGATAGGGGAAAATATTATTGATATTTTGAAGGCACAAAATATACCTAGTGCAAGAATTCTGCCAAAACAGTTAAATGCGGTAACAGTAACAGAAGACAATATGAATATAGTAACAGACAAGAAAGGAAGGAAAGAAAGAAAAGAAGAAAAACCTACATGGAGGGCACCACTTCCTACCCCCGAGAGCTGGTATTTGGAGGTATTCTTCATCGTAATACTTTGGGGTTAGGGCATAGGCTAAGCATTGCAATGGAACGCTAGCCTTGTTCCACCTTGAAAAGACCTTTTCCCTGACAAGCATAAAGATTTCCTCTTGTCCTCTCAAATTGTCTTTGATTTCTCCCAACATATTATCCATTCTCTCACATACCTCTCCAATAAGGGGGCCTTCTTGATCAGTAAATTTAATCATTTTATATATTGGTTTTATTATAAAAAGAGTCAATTGTACTGCTTCCCAAAAGCTATCAGACATGACCCCTGCTTTCACACAGTCTCCAGAAAGCTTTGCTTTCTCATCTAGGTTTGGAAAAGTAGCCCAACTCTCCCACTGATCAGATATGACAGCAGCCCTTAAAACTTCCCTTACAACAAGTAGAAGATGAAGAGTGATATAGTGTGATGCACACCCTCTGACAGCAACTTTCAATAATTCCAACTTTGGATAACTTTGGAAAATTTCAACAGCATGGGAATGGTATAAGATATATTTCATTATACCTTTGGCAGTTGTATAAGTCTTCTTAAGCCAAGGAAGGGCACTTACAAAGTCCTTTGCTATCAAATTGAGTGTGTGAACCATGCAAGGAGTCCAGAATATGTAAGGATATACTTTTGTCACTTCCTCACTTGCAGCTCTACAATCTGCAGCATTATCTGTGATCAACTGAACAACATTATGTGGTCCCACCTTTTCAATTGCTTCAAGCATATAAATGGAAAAGCTTTTTTGGGACTTCTCAACCAATAAAAAGTCAAAAGCATGTAGAAACATCGAGCCAAATTGGTTTGTGGCAAAGAAGTTTATCAAAGGTTGATTCTTCTCATCAGTCCAACCATTTGAAACAACAGAAACTCCATATTGAGGCCACTTCTGCTTGAAATCATCTAGTTCCCTTTCAACCCTATTCCTTTCATTTTCCAACAAGACAGTTTGTGCTCTTTTGTAAGATGGGCTTTTGTAGCCCAATTCTTTACTGATTGCTGATACCATTTCTTCCCAATATGGTGATCTTAGCACACTTAAAGGGATGCCATTAGCACACAAGCAGCGCATTACTTTAGAATCAACATCATCTCTATCTTGAGTCGAATGATCTTTCTCAAATGGACCTACATAGGAACAAGCTACAGAAGGTCCCTGTGATGCTGTACCAGAATTTGCATTGAGCTTTGACTTCTTAAGTGGAACAATATTTGGTGAGCTCTCAACTTGCTCAACTTCCCTCTTAATTTGCATTTGTAGATCTTTGTCTGCTTTTACAACAGAACAATAGCCAATTCCTTTGCTTTCACCTTTTTTATGCCCCATTAAATGTGCATAAACACGTGTATATGTGCCATGGTATATCTTCTGGCAATGCTTGCATTTGAAAACATGAGAACCCCCATGAGCATTTCCACATCTTTTTCCTTTTACAACATGTTTCCATAGCACTGTTGCACTAACATCAGATTGACTTTCTTCTTCCAATTGTACCTCAACTTCATGTTGTACTTGATCTTCTTCAGTATAAATTAAACTATCCTTTTCAAACACAAAGTGTCCATCTACAATAGATGGAAACTCCATGCCCCCATCATTGATCCCCGTATGTTCTTCATCAAAACGAGGGCTGTGAGACATCCTCTGTAAAAACACTTGAATCAAGCATTGAAGCATTGAAGATCAGGGGCAAAAATAAGTAAAAGTTCACAAAAGCATATTGTTGTCTAGTTTAATGAAAAGGATCTTAACCTCATCTGTTTGATACCCACATAAAACTGTGCAGGATCAACAAACATGGAAACCACTGTTCCACAAAACAGGCAAAGAAAATATCAAAAGAAAAGAAAAGAATAGAAAATTTGCACTTTTCTTAGCATGAGTGGCGATGAACTGATTAGCGGTGACATAATTAGTTGTAAAAACAAAAGTATAAAATACTTTTAAATAACACAAACCAAGCACACATTCAGCTAGTAAGGATTTGCCCTTGATAATCCTAATTGTGCAAATACACAACAAGACCATGCATCCTTGAATTTTTCTCAGAACTTCTAGGTGTGAGAAAAGTCCTTTCTCCTCAATAACTTTCTCCAACAGCTGAACGCTTAATTTGAGCACTTTGGGTTGTGAGCTACAACTAATGAAATTTACATGCACAAAGAATTAAAGCCCCTAAGTTGTAGAGTGATAACAAGTGGAAGACTCTCATTTGAGTATTTAACAGTTACATACCAAAAAAAAGAGCATTGACAACAAAAAGCTAGTCCACAGACAATTCCCTATATGCTACTACCACATAGAGCATTACTTTTATCATCTAAAGTTTCTCCAACTTTCACATTAATTGAAATATGGAAGGGAAACTTGAATTTTATGTTTCAATTACATAAAAATTTGTGACTTTTTTATGACTTTTCATGGCATTAATACATTGAAGTTTTTCTTGCTTCTTCATAAAATCTTGATGGTTCTAGTAACACCCCTGCTCTCTCAAAAAATCAGCTTTGCTTCTCTTGTGAATACTCACTTAGTGATAATGAAAGTATAAAGGGGAAATGAAATAACTTTACAAGGGGCAGATGGCAGTATCAATTCTAGTACTCCTTATTAAGCAACTAAAAAATGAACAGAGATCAGAAATTGTGCAATTGTGATTTATCAACAAGCTCTTTCTTGGACAAGCTTCTCACAAATAATGAAACATGTTCCTAGATCTTGCCACTTCTTTATTCAAACCAATTTTCATTATTCTAAAAATTAACCACTCTCAACCATCTCTAAGTCTCATCACAACAACTTCTTGAACTGAAACTCCAATCAAAAAAAGGCAATCACTACAAGTAAATAATATATACGTAAACGAGATGGAGCAGACCTTGGTCTGCAAAAATAAGCTTAAAAAGATATGCAGGATTCAGGGAAGCAAAATGTCCCCGTATTCATCAGAATGGAGGTTGCCAATATACCATCCTTCCACTTGACCACCTAAAAATATTTCTAGTCAACCATTTAAACAAGGATTAGCTGTCACAAAGAATCATGAAGAATATCTTTGTACGCAATATAACTTATCCTAAATTACCATTTTTGAGCAATGAAGTAGTCGTTTTAATCCAGTGCACCAAGAATTCAAGAACAATAGAACATATGTGGAGAATTATGTTTGTTGAGCTTTGCATGAGAAGATGATTACTAAAATCCAAAATCCGGTCCAAAAACTCGTCTCTTGTACCAAATTTTTGTACGAGATATAGAAAAGGATGAAGAGCTAATGATAATGTAAGGAATAACACAGCTTCATGCAATTAAAAAAAAAGGAAAATAGCAAGGTCAAAACTTTGGACGGTGAAAGTCAAGAGCAATATGTGAAATGGAGTTATAAAGATTTGTAGTGGTACGAGAAGCGCAAGAAATCATAGGGAAACCACAGAGAAACCAGTGGAAACCAGACTTGCAGAACTTTCCCTTCTTGTTTCATAGGTCCCCCACGTTTCCCCCAGGAGTTCCCCAAAATTCCCCACAGCCAGATTCATAAACAAACAAACACCAAGTTATTTAAAGAAAAGAAAGAGATAGCGAGAAAGAAGGCAAAGTTGGCACTTTTAGAGCAAAGTTGGCACCTTCGATACTATCTTAACCAGCCTTCAGTGACACGAGGGCTCCAATCCAAAGCACAAACGTACAGCTATGTCCCTCGCTAAAAACCTCCAAATATATCTAAAATATTAAAGAAATGTGCAATTCATTCTCATCTTATTCGATCGAAACCCACAAAAGAGCGATAGAATTTCAAAGGTGCCGTCTTTGGGCTTGCCAGCGCCAAAGGAGACAGCGCCGAGGTCGCGGTCCCTGTTGCCGGCACTATGGAGCTCGGGGGGCATTGTGGGGACTCAAACCGAAGGAATCAAGGAATTAGGGCTTCCTCTTGGACGACAGCGTAGGTCACAGAGGTCGCAGGGCCGGAGAGTGATCAGAGCAGAGAATGGAGAGAAAGGGTTAGGGTTTTTGTGGGAGGCAAGGAGAGGATTGCTATGCCATTGGAGCTCCTCCCTCTCTCCTCCCCGAGCACCCCTTCAATCTTCCTAAGTCTCCTCGCTCTCGGTGAGCGGGGGCAAGAGGGAGCTCGGGAAGAGCTGCGTCAAGGCACTGGAGGTTCTTTAGGTTAGCGGCATATTATAACAAACCGTTCGCATGCCCGAACGTTGCACGTGTGTCTTAAAAATTATTAAAAAAAGAATCCAAATTAATTTCTATCTTTAATATTTTTTAAAAAAATTCCTTATATTTGTATTTATATTAATTTCATATTATAAAATATAATATAATAATATAATTATTATATAATATAATATTATAATATATCTAAAAAAATGAGTAATTTATTCTTCGCTTGTAGATATATAATTTAATATAATATAGTAAAAAATATAGTAAACCGGTTTGCTTTATTATTATCACATCTGAAGCCTCATTAAACATCTTTAATATACATATTTTATTTCCAATGTATTTGTTTGGTACTAAAACTAAAAAGGTTTGCTTTCATGTAATTTCTGTCATCATCCTATGACGGTTGATTCCTAACATGAGCTAATGTTGATGCTCTAAGAATATTTTATAATATAAAAAATATGAAAATTTAAATTATCTTATAAAATTATATATTTTAAATTACTTTACAAAACAATAGATCAATTTATAAATTTCTAAATTTCTAGATTTCTAAATTTCTAAATTTCTAAATTTTTATCTTTTTTAAAAAAATTTAAATCAAATTAGTATAAAAAATTCTAGATTTTAAACTTTTTATCTTATTTTTTAAAATTAAATCAAAACAGTGTAAAAAAAATTAAAATTTTTAAAGTTTTATCTTATTTTATTTTTTTAAAATTAAATCAAATCAATGCCTTTGCGATTATAAAAATTATATGTTTCATATTATTTTATAGAATAATAGATCAATCTATAAAATTTCTTTATAAAAAAATATTTCTAAATTTCAAAACTTTTTACCTTATTTATATTAAATTTAAATCAAATCAATACCCATGTGATTATAAAAATTATATATTTCATATTATGTTATAGAATAATAAATCAATCTATAAAATTAGTTTGTAAAAGATATTTCTAAGTTTTAAAACTTTTTAATGCTATTTTTATTTTTAAAATTTAAATCAACTCAGTGCAAAAAATAAAATTCTAAACAAAATTCATCACCCTTGTGATCATAAAAATTATATATTTCATATTATTTTATAAAATAATAGATCAATTTATAAAATTAACTTATAAAAAAATATTTTTAAATTTTAAAACTTTTTATTTTATTTATATTTTCAAAATTTAAAATAAATCAATACCCGTGCATCAAGTATATAGTTATTATTATATATACACACATATATTATATGTGATAGGAACAGGAAAAGTGAGTTACGTGTTACTTACATAGCATAACACTTACATAGCATAACTTAAAGAGGATAGTTTTGTTAACAGGAAAAAAAAAATTTCTTCATAAGCCATATATAATATTAGATGCATTACTATTCATAATCCTAGATTTTTCATAGTTTTTTCATTTTGTTAAACACTATGTACTTGATTAAATGCATGGAATTGATTTTATAGTTGCATATTTGAAGCCAGATTACTACGAAGATTATTTAAAGAATCTTGTTAAAAGTATAAAAAGCTGCTCAAATTACTATATTTTTCTTTTGTGTCATTGTTATATGAATAGTATTTTTATATTATTTATATTTCTTCGCTTTTACTACACCACTTTTTCCTCGTTACACATTAAAAGTGAAACTTCATCGTTTCATTCACCCTTTTTTTCTCCCAAAAAGGCATATATGCAGCCAACAACTCGTTACCTTCCACCATCGAAAAGCCACCACTAAGATAATAATAATATAATATATAAGTAACAATAAATAAGAAAAAGATAAATCTGAATAAACAAAAAGAAATAAGAAAAAAAATCTAACAAAAAGAAGTTAAAAAAAAAAACCTTTCTTTCCTATTCTCATTGCCAGCTCGATGGGAATATGATTGCACTACCCATGTCAATATCACCCATAATGTGTTCCCAAGTTAACGAATGGTATATACTTGGATAAAATGGCCATGATCATCTCCTAGCCCTTAAGGCCATCCATACTCCGCAATAAATGCAGCCCATAATGTTAGGCATAGGCACCTGTAGACCCATCTTTGCACTAGGCCACATCATATACTCGTAACCAACCGTTTCATCTCATTCTTAGGTATGGGCATCCTATATAATCAAAAAATATATTTTTGAACTCTCTCTCTCTCTACGTTCTCTAAACATCTCTCTCCATTTTTCAACATTCTTGTCGAGCTAACTTGAAAATCAAAGGGCTTTTACTGGGCAGTCCTCAACACCTCTCACATTCCTTTTCTATAGTTACAAGAACTCTAATCATCTAGGTGTGAGGATCTTTCCTTGTTAGATTAATCATCACCTCAACTCCAAGCTCATTGTCTATCTTATCATTCCTGTTGGCATTCAGGTCCTTCAGCCAAATTTTAACATCATCAAAGTGGCATCGTCTATGCGAATAAGTAATGCATCCTACATATAACAAGAAAGCCCCTACAAGTAAAAATGGCATCACGCAGAAGAGTTATGGACCAAATCTCCCTTCCTAATTCCTTGGGAGGTTGTGACGCTACTTAGTTCGCTCAACTTCAGTAACAACCTCAGATATTAGCCCCCGAAATAGATGTAGCCGTAAGAACAAAAGCTATCAACGTAGTCGGTGTCTTCATATGGAGGTCCCCATGAAGTCGATCTCCTATGAACCTCAGGGATAAAGGCTCATGATAAAAGTATACGTTGAACCACCAAGGGGGCTAGCATTGCAAAGTCCTCAATTTCCTTCGAAGAAGCTAAGCTAGAAGATTTTGATATAAAACAATAACTTCACACTATGAACTAGCACTTCAGAGCCACGATGCGAGAAATCCATAAGAGATCAAGCTCTCTAACCAATCTTGAGCTAAAGGTCAACCACCTATTTGTGTTGAAGGTTATGCGAGAACTACTCTCACCGAAGTTCAAGTTACCTCCACTAGAGTAGTATGATGGTTCAAGTGATCCCAAAGACCTCTTAGAAACTTATAAGACCTCAATGATGATCGAAAGGGCCCCTAATACTATCTTGTGCTGCTTGTTCATAATGCTCTAAAAAAAATAGCCTCAAACCAAGGTTGATTGCTTTATTCAAAAAGCTAGGAAAGCATTTCCTTAGCTATTTTATCACAAATATTTCAGCAGAAGAAGACTAACATGTGCCCGATGGCCTTAAAGCAATGTAGAGGTGAGTTCTTATGTGACTACATCAAGCACTTCAACACTGAAGCATTTGAAGACCTCCATCAGTTTGTAGCTATGGCTGTCTTCATACAGATATTATTGGACATATCTTTTAGCTTTTTATTAGGTAAGAAAGAGCCCAAAGATATGGCAAAGCTCCTAAGCCTAGCAAAGAAGTATATCAAGACCAAGAAAACTTCCAAAGGAAAGCAAAAGTCTATGATCTCCTCTTAAGTGACTAAGAAGGAGACTTAAGAAAGGATGAGAAGAGTCGAAGATATAACCTTATGTCTCAGAGATGCATTCTTCTCAACATAGAAATGATTATGCCCCTCTAATTCTTCGGCCCACCTTCTTTGCATTAGCAACTTAATAGCATATTATATATTCGTATTATGGGTTATATTATTGAATAAAATTTTTCATGGGTTTCAATCACATGGAGAGGAAAAGGAAAGTGCGAGCAAGATTGTATAGAAGACATGGTATCTAAAATGATTCCTATGTTTCATGAGAAGTAATGAGTATATTATAAAAGTAATTTAGATTATCTCTTGTAGCATTTTGGATGAAGAATTAAATGAAAAAGATTAGGGTACATATTTTTAGATTTAGCTTTTGTGCCGTTCACTATGCCAAGAAAGAGTCTGATCATTATCTTATTAGCAACCTTATTGTCTTATATTAATTTAGGGATTATGGTGGTCGGTCCAAACCTTTTTATATCTCATGATATTTTGATATTATATCTTTTTTACTTGTTAACATGAGACTTGTTAAAAAATTATTGATATAACCATTTAACGTAGTTATTTTTTGCTCATCATTGCACCGTAGCCTTGAGATCAACCATCACTCGGTAAAAAAAATTTGGAGTTATGAATGTGACAAGTCAAAGTTTTACTAATGAGAAGTAAATAAAAGAGTAGTAGGTGAAGTGTACAAATTTTAAGATATGTTCGATTTCTTTGTTGAAGGTATGTCCAATTGATTTATTATGCTTAGCCTTTAAACTCTAGCTAGTTCATGAACTTGCAGTGAGTGGTGATAGGTTGGGCTAAGAGGCTCTATCATGTCCAAATTTTAGGGATGGTGATAGTCTTAAGTGAGAATCAATATCCATCAGGTTGAATATAAATAAAGCCAAAATATGTCAACCCAAGTTGACCATCTTATTAGGTAGATCAAAAATTTTAAATTTTGATTTATGTATTTTATTAAATATGCAACCAATTATTACTTAGGCCACCTAAGATGTATATGAGAGTTACAATTATAGAGTACGTATTTTATTAAATATGCAATACGTATTTTATTAAATATGCAATCAAGTATTACCTAAGCCATCGAAGATGTACTTGAAAGTTACAATTATAGATTGGAGTAGAAATTGGAAGTTAAACTCCCACGCATCCCAACCTTTCAGCTAACCTTGAAGAGAGAATGGTGGCCACAACACCATCAATGTTGTTTGATGTGTACAATTTATCTGCAGATAACAAACTATGACACTACCATTTCTTATATTTACAATATTGCCACTCTTCGAGATGGCATTTGATTAGAGGTGGCGCAAGAATTGAGGAAACCTAATTCTCAAAAATAATTAACCCAAAGATGAGTTTGAAAGGATTAAAGCCTTATTGAGAATAGTTATTGAAAAGGTCAATAGCAACTCTTTTTCTTAGCTATGTGAGGTGATTGTTCGCTAATAGCTAGCATCGACAAGCATCCAAACAAAGCTTAAATGGGAAGGATATGAGTGGGAATGGAAACGAGGATTGGAATCTCCATCCATATTGAGTTTAGTTTTAAAATTTAATTTTTTTTTTCGTAATAATATGTATAATTATACAAATTTGGATCTTCTGTTACATTTTAAACATTGATTGTTTAGGAATAAAGATGAGGATAGGCATTGAAAAATATAACTATACCCTAAATTTCTTCGATTGCCATCTCTACGTCGAGCTTTCATAATTTTAATTAGCAGATAATAGCCTAAACCACCCATCTATAGTAAACGAGGACAGGATTTAATAATAATATATACAAGAATGCCACTTCACTTGGGAGCACCTTTCCCCACCAATAAGGCTAGTTTTGCAAATTAACCAAACTTATCTACGAAACTGTTGACGTAGGCAAACCAAACCCTACCTTCTTTTATATTTACAAGCCAGCCACTCTCAAGAAGCAACACCCATTACTTTCGTAAGTTAAATTAATTCGAGTTGTTGGGTAAAATAGGCACCCATAATTCGAGCTTTTAAAAACGTGCAACTTGATACTGATCAGACGGTCCCCCAAAATTCTCACCACCAAAGGGCATCGACATATGTAATAACCGTCATTTGGACGGTCAGTAAAGTCAGACCTCTTTGGACCTCACTTAAGTTCACCGTCTGATGGACTCCAGATCGGAAATGTCCGGTATATTCGAGACATTTCTTCCGAGATCCTTCTAGAAACCTCATCCCTAGCGTCCTCGTTGTCACTGTAATAAAGGCGGAGGCTATAATGGGCATCCACTGTCGACGTAAACACGTGGACGAAACCCACGAAAATGGTCAAAATAATATTTTGAAGCAAAATATCTTCAATTTAATCCAAATCCGTCCGCATATTTCTAAACATGCGGTAGCTTGATCCTCCGTTGATGAGGCGACGTCACGCGCAGAGAAGTTTTAAGCGGGCGCCGTCCGGCTACGTACGTGCGATCTCGTCCGCCCGCCGGGAGCCGGCATCCGTCTACCGCGAGGACTGAGGGTAATCGTCACGGGTGGTGACGAGACCGCGAAATTTCTTTACGAGGAGGATATATGGGAGAGTGGAATAGGAGGGGTTAAACAAGGGAAGGGGAGGCGAAGAACCACAGGCGTCCTCTCACCTACTTTTTTCCTCTATATCCAAAACCCTAATTCTTCGATCGCCATTGCCGATCTCGAGAGCTTCGAAAAGAGATAACTTCTAGCCCAAATCTAGGGTTTCGGAATCCTCTTACAGGCCTCGAATTCCTCCAATTCGACATCCGATGGCGGGTTCAGGGGGTTTCTCGTCGTCGTCGTCGGCCCGCGGTCACGGCATCGATCGCTTCTACAACCCGCCGGCGATCAGGCGGCAGCTGGAGCAACAGAAGCTCCACCAGAAGCAGCAGCAGCAGCAGCAGCAGCAATCGCCGCCGCAGAGGGCGGCGAAGCCGAAGGCCCGGCCGTCCGCGGTGGTCTTGCCGCCGGCGGTTGAGCTGGCGGAGAACCGGGCCGAATCGGACGATTCCTCTTCGAAACCTTCGGTCTCTTCCTCTTCCTCTTCTCCCCCGCCCCGGCCGCTGTCTCCAGCTGGAAACCTCGACCGGTTTCTGGAGTCCACCACCCCCGTCGTCCCCATTCAGTACTTCCCCAAGGTGAGGAAGTTTATTGAAGGGGGAAAGGATCTAGATTTATTGTCTCTAGTATTGTATGATCTGATTGTTTGACTAGTTGGAGACCTGGCCTGTGGCAGACGAGCGTGAGGGGGTGGAGGAACTGTGAAGAATCACAGCCTTACTTTTGCCTCGGAGATCTTTGGGAGTCGTTCAAGGAGTGGAGTGCTTATGGTGCTGGAGTGCCGCTGGTGTTAAATGGTACTGACTGTGTTGTTCAGTACTATGTGCCTTACCTCTCTGCCATCCAGCTTTATGCTGACCCGTCTAGGCCCTCATCGAGATTGAGGTATGAAATTTGTATTTTTAAAATGATAGCCTTAGTGTTGTTCTTCCTGTTGCTGCTGCTCGAGTTTGCGGTTTTTCATCAACTCTGTTATGTTTGATGGGTTAACATTGATAAAAAAAAAATATAGATTTCGGTAAGACTTTTGCATTTAATTGTTATCGAATCGTACTAATTGTGTCTAATGGAATTTTAAAGTCAATTGCGCAGTTTGATTCTTCAAGTCTTCAAACACTGTTGTTACAATCTTGTTACTGGTGCTTCTAATGTTGGGTATAATTTGGTGGTCCTTTTTCTTTATTGTGGATATATCCTTTATCTTGCCTTCACAAATTCAGGCGTCATGTACATTTTGACCCTTTTAGTGTCTATAGCTTCGTTAATGGTGTTATGGTTGATTTACAGCCCTTTCATTTATCCTCTCGTTCCATAATGTGGATGCTAGAATATTTGATCCTCACTCAGCTTCATTGTTGAGAAAACTATCGTCATGATCTATGGGTTAATCTATTTTCTGTTTAGATATATGTGAGTATCACTGATAGATGTCATTAAGTTTACCCAGTCATGAAGCTTGGCTGCTAGGTTGAATATTCTGGATTGTGCTTTAGCTTGTCAGTTACTTGTCTTGAATTTTTATATCTGGCTATGTTGCCACAATGGCTTCTAGTTTTGTAGTCACTTGGACCTATTTCCTGCTATATCCTTGCAGTAAACTGTACAAAGATCAAGCACATTATCTTAACTCCTTCAAATGTTCGCTATTTCCATCATCATGATTATTAAAACACTCTCTTTCTTAATGTGTTTTTTGTGAACATGTCAAAAAACTTTTGTTTTAAAAAAAAGTCTGCAACATGACATATGTTGACTTGTTTTGTAAAATCCTGCATTGATTAAGATATAATTTGACCAAAAAACATATATCAATATACAGCGCAATACGCAAAGAAACCGGCTCAAACCCAAAATACCTAATCATAATCAATGGAAAAGACTATAAGTACCTCAAATAGTCTAGCCTTGTTATTTATCTCCATTTTACTGTATTTCAAGACATCTACATCAAGAAGACACACATAAGTGCAACTTGGGCTTTGTTATCCTGGGGTTGTGTTGACAACGTCCACCATACCCTTTATCAACTAAACATAAGTCGAAGCAGTGCTACACATGGATTATTGCAAGCTCGTTTATAGAGCCTTGTCTTATAAATATCCATCTTCTAGTGCTCTTCCAAAAGCTATGACGTTTATCAGATGAGATCATGCAAGAAAGCTGTTGCATTTACTCTGTTATGGGCTAGAGGGTTTTGTAGAAGGATCTCTCTGTTAGCTCACTTAGGAATTGTTAGCGTCAATGTTTTAAGGTTGTTTTGGAGATCTAAGCTGCATTGCATGCATTGATTGGCTGGATGTTTTTATATTAAGTGTGGGGTATAAAGTTGGTATTTTAACTTAATCAAAAGTAGTTGCTCTTTTCTTTGTAGATGGGCCCTCAAGCCTTGTAATGTAATATGTGATGTTCACATTGTTGTGCCTGTTACTGTCCCTAAAGCCAACATGACCGCCATCTACAAAGTGATTTATCCCATACTTGAGTTATCCCATAGATTTTGAAACTATACAAAGTGATTATCATGTTCACCTTCATTTTTGAACCCTCCTCTAGCTTGTAGAATTTGTAGAAGGCAAAACATCTAAGATGAACTATTGAACTATTAGGAAACATGTGATTTTTCTTATCGAAATACTAAAAATTAAAACAATAAATGGTAAATAGTTCATGGCTTCAAACCTGCTTAAAGAATTACTAAAATCTTCGAGGCAAGTCCTTGAACCAAAACTTGCTGAAGTACTAGACACTAAAGGTAATAATTATAAAGACAAATATCTTGTTTCAAGCATCTGTTGTGGCTTTTATATATATATATATATATATAGACTTTGCTACATTGGAGGTAGCCAAGTTCAAGATCCGGTCACCTCCCTAACCCTTGGATTTACATGGATTTCGAAGCCGTCCTATCTTTTTAACTTTTTTTGATCTTTGGGATTTTGTGAAGCCAAGCTCAGGATCCACTCACCTCTTCCACTCTTAGATCCGCACAAATCCTGGAGCCACTTCATTTTTTTCACTTTTTTCATCTTTGGGATTTGTGAACTTTGTGGATCAAGGGTGGGGGAATATACCGGATCTAGACTTGGCAACATTTGAATATAGCTAAGTCTACTTCTATATATATATATGTGTGTGTGTGTGTGTGCATGGCCATCAATCTACTGCAATCCTCCTCCTTTTTTCGACTTGGGACTGACTATATATAAAAAAAAACTTATACATAAGCAGAGTTAAATTTTTTTTCTTGAATTAAATAAGTTTAATTAATTCCTAACTATTAGTTCGAATTTTTTTCCTCCAAATTTTGACTCCATTCCAAAATAGGCTAGGCCTAAGACAATTGTAAGTTGCTTTTTTTTTTTTCTTCTTCAATTCTGGACCAGCCAAATGGACTAGACCCCAAAAAATTATGATGTGTGGCCCATTGGCCCTTATTAAATTAGGATTTTTTTTAAAAAAATTATAAACAAGGATACTTAAATAATTTTACTAACGGGTGTAATGGGTATGGGATGGAGCGGCGCGAGGTGAGGCGGGTAAGTTGTTACGTCCATACCTACCCCATACCCATGACGGGTATTGCCACGTGTCAAATATTCATACTCATACCTATTTTTTGACCTCCATATTCGTTCCAAATGATGCAGAGGTAGGCGGCTACCAATGGGTTCGGAGGAAATTGCCATGCCTAGCTACCATTTTAACTATGGCATGCAATCCTCCCTTGAATTGAATACTGCAATTAAACCTCCATGGAATCTCATTTGGAGATGTAAATTCTTAAAGCTTGTGGTATGGTGGTTGAGATGGAAAAATGGTATGCTTGCTTTATCTGGACCTATTAGTTGAAGAGATATGATGAGGTGAATGTTAGATGTCTCAAATAAGCTTTTGATTTGCTAATGGTGATTCCATTGTGGCAAGTGAATTAAAGTTTGTTATGTTTGGGTTAGATAAATGGCTGTTATATCTAACTAGATGGGGGATGCTACTGGTTTATGCAGCACTCTGTGCACTTGCGTTCATACAAACATCAGTGGAATATCGGATGTATATGATAGCAAGGGTTTTGGTGAGGCGTGCCTTTGCTGTAGTTGAATGAGTGCCATAGATGTCGTGAAATTTTATATCAACAACTATCAGCTCTATTGGTTGAGACCTTCCTGCTGAAGCGAGGGGTCTTAGGATCAAACCTAAGTCGTGGTGAATAACCACCATTTTTTCGGAAAAAAAGAAAGAAAGAAAGGAAGAAAGAAACAAAATCACTTGATTTTGGGTACTAAATTTATGAATGTCTTGATCTGGGATCCCAAGTTAGGGGAAATGAAAATCATGGAAACTCCTTTTAATGCTTCTTTAAATCATTGACGTTATTAATGTTTGTGGTGGTCATGCTTACATGAATGCCTTTGAGATGGCAGATGTACTTAATAAAGGGGTTATGAGTCAGTCTACAAATACTAAATAGATCAGAATTCCTATAAAAAGAGAAATAATTTACTTGATGTGATGAGGCTCATGTTTATGAGTGTGGTATTCATGCACATCAATTTTACTTGAGAGGCTAACTAGAGAAATCTCATATCTGATATTGGAAACTGAGACTCACACATAGTTACCCTTTTGTGGACCCAAAAATCTCTTGTTTTGGTGTGTCAGAGGCCTAACCTGAAACATGTCTTCATTTTTCTGATGATGCTAAACATTAAGTGCTGTGCATACAAGGATACGAGATTTGATATGATTGCTTGGTCTTAACACGAAATTTCTTTTCATATATTTATACCATCTCTTGCTTATTTAAGGCGACCTGGTGAGGAAAGTGATGGGGAACCTTACCTGGATACTAGCAGTGAGGGCAGTAGTGAGGGTGAAGTAGACCGGTTGAGGGAAAGAATGGCATCCTTGGGGACTACAAGCCGCATGGGCCAAGAAGGCTTTCTAAGTGATGATGGCGAGGCTTGCAACCCAGCAATTGTTCCACTATTTGAGTACCTAGAGAGGGATCCACCATATGGAAGAGAACCTTTGGCTGACAAGGCATGTTTTGTTGTAACTGGTTAACAGATTAACCACTAATGCATCCATCTGAAACTTTCATGGACGTGTTGCAGATATCTTTTCTTGCAAGTAAATTGCCAGAGCTGAAGACATACAAGAGCTGTGACCTGCTTCCATCTAGTTGGATGTCTGTTGCATGGTATAAATTTCATTATCTTATTGGCAGCCCTGCTTATCATCTTCCTCCAGCAGCCATTTTATGGAAGCTACATGCTGCCATATATTTCTGTTAAGAATACTATGTTTAGTAAGCCACCTTCATCAGTAATGCATAATTTATCATGTGCATACACTTGATCACTGTATACGATGTTTATGTTGCAGGTACCCGATATATAGGATACCCACAGGACCAACATTAAAGGATCTGGATGCATGCTTTTTGACGTTCCACTCATTGGCTACACCTCCTAAAAGTAAATATCTTTTAACCACTTTTCCAATGCGTACAAAATGGTAGACAGATAGCTTACACGTTTAATCAATTATAACTAATATTTTAGACCGGATGAGACTCCATTTGCATAGACTGGATGAAGGTTTTAAATTCTGTGGGACAGAATGGGACACCCCACCATGCCACTATGCCCCGATGGAGCATCTTGATACCCTTATCTCTCTCCTTTTTAATTTTTCTTTATTTCTTTCTTTCATTTCTTCCTTTCTTTCTTTTCCTTTCTTTTTTTTTTTTCCTTTCTTTATTTTTTTTCCTTTCCTTTCTTTATTTTTTTTGCTTTCCTTCTCTTCTTCTTTATTTCCTTTTCTTCTTCTTTATTTCCTTTCTTCCTTCTTTCATTCCTTCTTTTTCTTCTTTATTCTTCTTTTTCTTTCATTTTTCTTCTTCCTCCTGTCCTCCTTTTTTTTTTTTTTTTACCTTCTTTCCTTCTTTTCTTTCTTTTTTTTTCTTTTTCTTCTTTCCCAACATGGTTAGGTTTTGGTGTCCGCCTCTATCCCGATCTTGTTTTCCCACAAGAATAGGACAGGACAATCAGGGCACCCTATATCCTGCCGTGGCTGGAAATCTTGGACTGAATCACATGAATGACGAAAAACCTTGGACTGAATCACATGAATGATGAAAGTACTGGCATTAAGAGCATGCGAATGCATATTATTCTTTGATGAAGTAATACCGTGAGACTTTTTGATGATATATATAGAGGGATTGTAAAAGCACTCCTTTTATATCCCATGTGTACAACCTCCGTGACTATTTATTTCCAGATAATTCAAAATAGTGACAGATTGTCTCTCAGAATGCAGGAATGTAATTTAGTCAGTTCCATCACAATTCAGTTAGAAAAGAGATGAGATGGTTAATGGGATGACCCTGGACACAAGTTAGGTTGGAATTCTGTGGTGGTTTGGGTAAGCCTAGAATAGGGATTTCATATACAGAACTGCATATGTTCCTCTCTGAAGTCTCTTTTGGAAGCAATACACTAGAATGGTTTTTGTACTAAATGCATGGCCCTTCATTAATTCTCAAATGAGTCCCGTTTTGTCTGTGATTGTGGATTGAATGAGATGAATTCGTGGATACAGATAAAGTGCCACCTCGTCTTCTAAAGTGAGAGAGGCATCCATCAATCCTTACCGATAGATGGTCGGCCAGTCACCTAAAATCTGCAATCATTGTGTCATAATAATAGAGATCAACATCGAGATGTTTGGACTCATGCGGTTTCATGTGTCAGATTTTTTATGTTTGATTTCTTTTGGCAGATACCAGCAGTGTGCATATGGAGGTTGCAGGCTCTTATAGTGTGAGGAATGTCAACAGCTCCACTGAGATGTCTACGAACTTACCATTGCGCGCCTTTGGGCTTGCCTCATACAAGTTCAGGGGTTCTATTTGGATGTCCAATGGATTACATGAACGACAGCTAACAAGCTCGTTGCTGCAAGCTGCTGACCAATGGCTTCGCCTTCGACAAGTAGATCATCCCGACTACCGGTTTTTCATCTCCCATTACAATACATTTATGAGGTGAGAGCTTTCTAGGTATGTAAATGTCTCTTTTCGAGTTGTATTGGTCGAGTCAAGGTACTGGACCTGTGATCCTGAATGCTTGTGGCATATAGTTTCTACCCTGTATCAAATTAGCGGTTTCTATCCCATAATTGGTATGTTTTTGAAATTACCGAGATAAGTTTTCTTTTCTTTGAAAGAGAACTTGTGGGATTTACAAAGAAAGCTTTTATTATTTAGTATTTCAGGCATAGCAAAATTAATTGCATGCAGTAACATTGAATTCGCCATATTGAGTTAATATTGTTGATCTGCTGGGTCTGTCTTGGGATGCTAGCAGCATAATCCATGGAGGATGGATCATGTGCTATTGTTCTCTGGTCACTGATTGCAATTGCATAGACAAGGTTCCCTTTGTATTCTCCTTTGTAATTGCTCTCTTTTTTTTTTTTTTTTTTGGGATCTTCCTAGTGTTGGTTCCAGGCCAGCACATGATTTGTTAAACTTACAACACGTTGATTCCTATTTTATTTTGATTTGAAATGTCTGATTAGAAGGGTTATTTTGAATATTTGACCATGCAGCTCCTTGTTTTTCCTCTCTCTCTTTCTCTCTCTCTTTTGATGAGAAATTCCTAAAGGTTGTTCATGGAGCTTTGTTTAGAGGAAAGCTAGTTCAAAATCATTTCCAGAATTGACAGGGCTGCCCTGTATGGATATATGCTAGATACATGACAAGTCTGTTTTATTCTATACAAGGAGAGAGGAGTATGGTTGTCTCCATTGTGGAGTAAACTTGGACCCAGTCTGGAAATCTTGACATGGTAATTGGTTGGTTCTTGGTCTAACGCCTTGCCCTGAAATTAATTGGGTTTCGGATATGAAAAGCTTATATGGGATTATATAAGAACTTCCCATCTTTAAAGTTGGGGGAATGTTTTCAAATGTTTTACTTTAATGGAATTAAACTGCCTCTTCTATTTCTCACATTCCCTGGATCCTGTCCTTTTTGAGGGAGACAATCGCTGGATCCCGTCTTATGGATGCCATTGCCCTGCTGAGGCAAGCAATAGAGCAATTTATGTTTTTGTTAACATCGACTTAAAGCTACGTCTACCACTGATTGAATATCTATTCTTAGCTCCTAGCTTGCGCATGAAGAAACTGCCCTCAGTTTTTATTCTAATCTTTTATAAGGGAAAATGATACCAAAGGGCAACATGATACAAGGCTCAGCTTCCTCAATGTCTTTCGTCCTATAATATATATATATAATATATATATATTTATTTATTTCTCCTATCGCTATCTTCTGAGCTGATTGACCCACAATAGCATGTTTAGGCTGCGCTTTGACGTCGCACTTACTTTTTTTTTTTTTAATTTAAAAAATCTATTTTTATTTTTTTGTCTTTTGATATTTTTAGCAGCAAAAGCTTGTTTAATAGTCACTGTTTTTTTTTTTTTAATTCTTACAATTTTGATAACAAAAAATATGTTTCGTAGCAATTATTCGGTTCTTTTATTTTTAAAGTAGGAGTTAGAAGTTACTTTTTCAAAAGATTATAGCGGTTTCCAACATATTACTTTTAAAAAAAAAATGAAAATAAAAAAAATACTTTTAATTTTTTTATAAATAATGAAAGTTATTTATAAAAATAAAAAATAATATAACTACATATATTTGTTTACATTTGATTTGTTGTTGTTATTTTTTAAAAATGAAAATAAAAAAAATAAAATAAAAGTAATACTAAAGAGATCCTTAACCTTTCATTTTATCATTGATAAATAAGAATGTTTAGGACTTTCATTTAACCATAAACAGAACCCCAACAATGACATTATATTAGAGATCCAAGATGTAGTCATGGTTTCCTTTGTCCGGTTCATACTCTCTGTCTCTCTCGTTTTTCATAACTTACTTTTCGTAGCTGTTAAGTCTCTATTTATGTCCCACATGATGGTAAGCGATAGAAAAAGACTCAGAGGGCCAATCGCACCTAAATTTTATGCTAAAGATAAAAGAGCGTTTAGACGCCCCACCTAACCTTCGGGGAAATGTCACCTGACATTGTCGTCTGGCCCACTCCTTCTCGACTTCTTAAGCTCAAGTTTGGAATGCCAATCTATCATCAAAAGCACGGTAAGGGCAGTTACGCGGAGGAAGAAAAATATTATTTTGGATCTTGAAATTAGTAAGAGACGAAAACAACCAGAGGAGGTTGCACGTCATACCATTTTTTTTTTTTTTTTTTTTTTTTTTTTCTTTTTTTGATCTTTTTGAGATGGAAGTGACCGAGTGGCATCCCATCCCTGACATCAGCACTGGAATTTCTAATAGATGGGCTAGAATCCAAGCTGGTGGAATTTCTAATATTTATTAATTTCTTAAAAATTAATAATAAAAAATTTTTATATAAATTAAATAATAATATAAAAATTTAAAAATAAATAACATGCATTATGATGATAAAACAAACCAGAGCCATGCAATTATCGAGCATGCATGCAGCAGCCATTGCAACTCTATTAAAGCCTAATTAAACATAAAATTTTTTTTGAAATTTTAATAAATATAATTATACTTGAATTTAAATATTCAGTGTGGGTGTAATCGAAAAATATATATATATATATATTTTTTGATTTTAAAATTATTAAAAATGTTCTACAGTAGTGGACAGACTAAGCCTTGTGTTTACGGACTAGGATTCCTTTAAATGAGATTTGATGATATTTAGGAATTGAACTCTCATCCTCTTTCCTGGGGAGGTAAGAGGTAGCATCACACAAGCTAAAATTAAGTAGTGTCACAAATATCAAATTGCTTGAATGAAAGGGTTTTTCTAGTCGCATATTAAGCCATGAAGCGTTGTCTCTGGTCCTGCTGCTGTGAGTAGCGAGTTGGACTGTTTTTGCCCTTAAAAAAATAAAGAAAAGGAAGAGGTGACAATGAAAAGGAGGTGCTTGGGGAGGACTCCAACTTCAGTTCTTTACATTTTTAATCTTTTATGGATTGCTAACAACTCATTAATTTACAAATCCAATAGCTTGTGTTCCAATATTAATTTATTTTAGAAAATAATAAATAATCTAATGACTTGTATTTTCATAGCAAGCACTGTCAGATTTATAGATTGCTGAATCATCAACAATCTAAAAAAAAAAAAAAAAAAAAAAAAGAGAGAAGCATCCTTTACCATAGGTAAAAGACTGAAGCCGAACCTCTTAATGAAACGGTGCAAAGGTGAGCTAGTTTTTTGCATTAAAACAACTATAGGACAGACTTGTTAATTTTTTTAAAAATATAAATTGAATCTTAATCATAAATTATAAATAAAATATATTTAATATACCATCATCTATATATATATATATATTGCCTACTATCAAATATAATACTTCAATTACTTAATTAGCTAATTAAATTTTTTATATATTATCATTTCATAAAATATAATAATTTAAATGCATTATCAAATTAAAGTTTTAAATAAATTCGAGATTAAGGATCAAATTTAAAGGATAAATCTTTACAAGCTCATCAAGTATAACTATATCTATTTATATACAGAATGCTTGTAAAAAGGATTTTCACTCATATTTAGTTAGAATTTCATGTTGATAATTTGAGCCATTTGATAAAATCTACCTTCAAAATGTTTATGTACAAAAAAATCATGTAATATATTAAAATATTATTTATTATTTTATATTATTTAGATTATTTAATTTTTAACTATGTCATTCATGGTTAAATATTTTTAAATTACATAAATTTTTATATGTAAGCTTTTTAAGATGTAATAACATATCAAATTATTTAAATTATTAATATAAAATTTTTATGATCTAATTTAGGCTTAATTAGAGCTGATGGTCAAGTCAAACATATTCCATCTCTAGGTCATATAATCATGAATATTCTAAGTCAATTGTAATAAAATCGTGATCCGGATCTATGTAACAAGGGTGACAAGAAATTAAATATTATGGATTCAGAGAACATTGGGATCTATCTTTTTAGTTTTTATTTAAGCAATCAAAACTCATCACTTGAACAACGCTCAACCTCGGAATGGCAATGGGGCCGGGTTGCATCATCCCCTTCGAAAAAATGGGATACCTGATATCCGATGGATATCCCAACGGTGGTGCATAAGCGATATCCTTCCTTCGCGCGAAGGATTCTACGCGCTCCCACCGCTGATAGGAAGCGACCATGGGCGCCGAAAGCTGAGCATCCAAGCTACTATTATCCCACCGTACTCCCTGATCATCGTCCGTTCAATCCTCGGCGCCACCGACCGACGCTCCAGATCATCCCGCTTCGAATGTTCCCGCCCCCGATACCATCCTCGGCGCCCCCTCCGGCCGCCAGCCGACCGCCGCACGTGGACGCCGCGTCACCGGCCCAGCAGCGTCTCCTGGCCGCCGTGGACATGGGCACGAACTCCTTCAAGCTCCTCCTCGTCCGCGCCCTCCCTTCCGGCCGCCTCCTCGCCCTCGACAACCTCAAGGAACCCGTCCTCCTCGGCCGCGACCGCCTCCCCGACGGCTCCCTCCCCCCGGCCAGCCTCCACCGCGCCCTCGCCGCCCTCCGCTCCTTCGCCGCCACCTTCCTCCCGCTCCCACTCCGCCGCCCTCCCCGCCTCGTCGCCACCTCCGCCGTCCGCGACGCCCCCAACCGCGCCGACCTCCTCTCCCTCGTCCGCTCCGACCTCGGCCTCGAAGTCGAAGTCCTCTCCGGCGAGGAGGAGGCCCGCCTTATCTACCTCGGCGTCCTCCAATTCCTCCCCGTCTTCGAGAAATCCGTGCTCACCGTCGACATCGGCGGGGGTTCTACCGAATTCGTCGTGGGTAAGCGCGGGGAGGTCCAATTCGCGACCTCCTTGAACCTAGGGCACGTTACTCTGACCGAAACCTTCGTCAAAAATGGAACTTTGGATGATCTCCGCAGCCACATCCGTTCGGCCCTCCGCCAATCGCCACTGATAGAAAAAGTCCGCGAGCTTGGATTCGAGATTGCCGTCGGGTCCTCGGGAACTATCCGGTCGATCGAAAGGGCGATCTTTCTCGGTGGCTACGACGATCTTTTGAGCAGCAGAGAATTCAGCAGGGAGTGGAGGTTCAGCCGAGAGGAGTTGAAGCTTCTTGTCGAGAAGCTGGTTGGATTGGGGTTGGGAGAGGTGCAGGGAGTGAGGAGATTAGGATTTTCCAAGAGGAGAGGGGAGTTCATAGCTGCCGGCGCTGTCTTGTTGCTGGAGATCTTTGAAGCTCTTGGCATTGAGAACATGGAGGTCTCTGGGTATGCACTGGGGGAAGGGGTTATCTCTGAGATGCTTGCAAGCGATTGCATGGATTTTGATGTGAATGCAAATGTTCGATGGCGTTCGGTGGTCGGCCTCGCAATGAGGTTTGACAGTGATAACAGGATGAAACCAGCTGCACGGTGTGTTGGCGTTGCCAAGGTATCACTTTTTTACTTAGGGTTCTTATTGAAGGCTTAGTTCTGGAGTTCTCTGTCTTTCCATATGACACACAGGAAGTGCATGCTTGTAACAGGAGCTTTTTGATGGTATTAGAAGATGTGATGTGCTCACTAATGGCATAAGTAAAGCTGCAGTTTGTTTGGATGAAAAAGATTTTGAGTACCTTGAAGCTGCAATCTTGCTTCATAATATTGGACTACTCATGGGCAAGAAGGGCTATCATAAGCGCTCATATGAGATAATAAAGGTACTTGCTTTATGACCTGATTTTCATAGAATATGCATCTAGATATAATCTGTTCAATTAACTTTGTATATCTTGTTGAAGAAAATATAGATAAAGTTCAATGAACTTTATCCAGTGACGCCTCTTAGTGAGCGAATCAACAAATTATGTGGTATTATGATAGATACAAGTTTGTTAACAAGCTCACAGAGTTAAAAGGTGCTCATTTGTCTAGGGTTAACATCGTAATGAACTCACAAAGTGGTGACACTTTTTTTTATTCCAACTCAGATCATTTGTCTCTTTTGCTAGAGACATTATGTGTCACACTGTAGATAATTAAAATTAAAATATTAAAAGGTATTCTCATTTAAAACTACATGATTTTGATTTTATTATAAACAAGGTGTTTATCTACTCTTTTTATCCCAAATCTTCTATGTTTTCAAGAACTTTAGCCAAGTGTGATTCAAAAGTTAATACTTTGGCCGACGCCCAGAAAAGTTTTAGTCAAGTTCATGGCCAGCATGGCCAGGATCTTCTCTGACTGTACTTCAGGTCCAGGATTTCAATCTGACATGATTGACTCAATCAGTGGATTTGGAAAAAATCATCTTTAATTCTGATCTCATAGCATAAAGGTGTTCCAGAATAGGCGATGCTGCATCGAACTATCTAAGTGAGGTTCAGAATTGGTTGTATTCTTGCTACAACCAGTTCAATCCTGTCTGTCCTATCTGATGCATTTGTACTCCTATATCAGGCAAGTATTGAGAAAGGTCTCTTAGCAACTGTCTCTTCTTCCACCCTGCTTTACTATTACAGAGGACACCCTAAACTACGACTACAGGGATTGGCATATCTAAGTCACTTTAATTTTAGATGGAGTTTGGCTATAGAAGAAAGCAACCCTTCACAGAACTGATCATGGATCTGTTTGATTGTTTTAAGGAAGACAAATATAAAAGCAAGAAGGTCCCCCGCCCCTCTCTTTTTGAGCTCACTAGTTGTTGATTCCACGGAGATATGAACATTAAACCATTATTATGCTCTTGATACTTTATTGATGAATGTGGGATATCATATGTTTGTAATGATATTTAAATTACAACACTGTATGCAATCTTTGCCACCTAAAACTGTCATATATTCTGCAGAACGGTGGGCATCTTCATGGTTACAATTCCGAAGAGATAGAGGTACTAATCGTAGATGATTTCTATCCTTGTCAATCAATATAACCACATTTGAACAACATTTGCTTTCTGTCAATTCACAGCTTATTGCTATACTGGCCAGATTTCACAGGAAAAAGTTTCCAAGAGCCAGTAATGACTATCTAAAAGAGTGTTCAAAAGAGGTACTACCATATTGGCGCTTTGCTTGGTCCCATTTTTTGACTTTCAATTCTTTCTAGCATTAGAGCATCTAGACACAATTTATTTATGTGTTATCTTTTAGTTGTTGCATATGTGGAAAATGAATAATCAAAGTTTATATTTCAAGTTTCGTGTAATGTCTGTGCTAAAATCTGATTTTTACTTTTCAGTCAATACACGTTTTGCTATCTTTATCAAACAGTCTTTATGCAGAATTGTGGACCTGATCAGGCTATTTCATATGGAGTCCTGCATTTTTGTGATATTTAGACATCGTGATTATGAGATTTTATGATATAAACACACAGTTGTCTACGCCCTTCTTTCCTAATTTTATTGATTTACATAACTTTGATAGTACTTGATATGCTACTTTTCATGCGAGGTTTAGGTCTCATTCACTTATGTATACTTGTGGTTCTTGTCCTTGAAAAATGTCCCAATTGCTGACAAGCAACCTGCAAAAAGATGTGCTTGGATCAGACTGAGCTATAGCTCAGACTGGGCTCCTTTATGAAGAAGAGGTTCTAGGTTCAAACCTAGGGAGGCATTTCTCCAAGTGTTTGACTGGGGCAATTCTCACGTCATTGTGTCCTCACCATTATTCTTGAAGAAAAACAGAGATGTGCTGGGACTTCGTGATTCTACATAAACTCTTATTTTGTGCAGATAATTTTCTCTTCAAACTGATGAGCTGAAGCAGGATTTTGACATCAATTGATTTATTAGAACATCAATCACATTTACGTTCTTTATAAATTATACAAGTGCATTGTGATGCAAGTTAATGCACGAGCAGAATGCCACCTAAACAGATGAAGGAAACAGTATCGGATAAATAATTAAATTTCCATATAAAAGAATGCCAATTTTAGATATTAACACTTCATATATGGCAAGACATGTCCTCAGGACCCTTAGCCAAAACTTTTATTCTTATATTTTTATTCTTTTCTCTTCATTAACTTCATTTCACTTTTATTTTAGTGCTCTATGCAATTATTCATCAATTTAGTAGAATTGATATAGTGATTTCATTGTTGTTTCTTGTTTCCAGATGAAACAGAAGATTAGAGCTCTTTGTACAATTATGCGGATTTCTCTATCTCTACAAAAATGCCAATGTGTGACATTTCAAGGCCTGGAAATTTTTCATACTGGTGATGTTTTGAAACTGGTATGTGCTATTGTGGATTTGAACCTCGCTAGGATCAACATTGTTTTGATTACTTTTTTTCATCTTTTACTCAAAATATTATATATGGCAATGACCTTTTCACTTCATCACTGTATTTTGGTTAAAATATTACCTACCTTGTAACATGTAAAGTTGAACACAGACTGACATAATGCACATATTCATACACACAAAGACATTGTGGAATCCACACCTGATCCTTCCCATTACATGATACTATGTTTACCATTTACCATTTGCTCAGCTAACTGGAGACTCATTTATGCTCATGTCTTCCTTATGAAAGATCTTTCTCTTTTGTCTGGACTCTTTAAGTCTGGGGGAATTTTTTGGAGGGTCACCCCTTGGTTTGCATGAGACTGAACTGCAGATAATAAGGCAGACATTCCTACCCACCAATTGGCCATATAATTTTCATAGCAAGCCCCTCTCTTGTCAAGATTTGCCTTTACTAGGAATTTAGCACCAATTTCTGAAGTATACAGTTGACCTCTGGTCATGAAATCTGTTCTCAACTTTAAGTCTTGCCTTATAGCTGAACCATATTTGACAGGAAAGGGCTAGGGTGATGACGCACTTGACATATTGTAATACCAGGTTACTTGTATTATGGCCACTTAAAACACAAATTCCAGTTTGTATAGTTCTTATGTTGTGTGCTACTCACATCATGTTTAGTTTTAGGTTCATCTGTTTCACTAGAGAGCATACAATCATTTCTTCCAGTTGTGCTCTCATGCATGCTAGTGTGTTAAGTGACCAGCCTGAAAATTTGTTGTTGACTCTCCTTGCTTGATGCAACTGGAATGAGTAAGTATATCTGAACTCCAACATGCATTATTATCATCAAGGTCTGCCATGCATGTCGATACCATTTGTCTGTGGAATTTCATGGGCTGACATTGACATATTGTGGCTTGACTTGATTGAATCACATGGAACTTTATGGCCTTTTCTGAGAAAAATACCTCACGGCTTTTTGAAGTTCCTGTCATGTGCTTTCAATAGCATTCCAGAACATTAATTAGACAACTAAGATAAGGACAAAAGACTTGATAAGAATTAGTTATTTACTGTTCATGGTCTTGGCCATGCTTTTTCTTGTATTTGCTTCTTGTTCCTCATGTACTTAAAATCTACACTTGAATAAATTTTACCTATCAATCAAAGAAAGGGGATGTCTGAATTGATAAAATCTGACCCAATAACTTAACTTGTTATGTGGTTGGGCCCATGAGTAACACAAGGATCCCAACCACTTACGATGTGGGACTGTTTTTCAACACCTCCTGTTATGCGTGGAGCTCGAGGAAAGGAACCCAGAGTTAAGGATTAACGTGTGGATTAAACTGAGGTTTTGGAAGCATCAGAAGGTAAGAAGGATCATGGGCTCTAATGTTATGATAAAGTTCAACCAAAATCAAAAGTTGATAGGTGGACTGGCCCATGAGTACTTAATATCACAAGGATGTCTACTACTTCCGATGTGAGATCATTCCTCAACATTCAGGACCACCTTTGGGCCTTTCTAAGTGTGGCTCAGCCAGGGACATGGGGGGAGTATGAAGTCCACAGAGGCAGAAGCGGCAAATCGCTTCTAATGAGTTCCCCAACGCCTAGCTTAATGGCTTAACTCTTTATACAATGATTTCCCCAACGCCTAGCTTAATGGCTTAACTCTTTAATGGCTTAAAGAAAATGCTATTATTTCTCTGTTCTTGCTGGTAGTCTTCAATTGTAACACCAATATAATAAACATTACAACAATTGTTGTTTTTATATATTACTTTTTGAGACAAATAACAGTCATTAAAATCACTATAATGGTAGATAATGATTTTTTGGAAGCCCATTATAACATTAAAATGCATTATTTAAAACCTTGGTCAGTCATTTGCAACTAAGCCCATATTTATAGTATTTTAAGAACGTGCCTAATACATACTAGTTGAAGGTGCCAAAGGATAAAAACCTAAGTAAAGTCTTCCATCCCTATTATAGAGGACCCTTGATTTTACATATCCAATGCTTAAACCTTCGAATGACCTTGGTTACCAACATTGGGAGTGGATGCTGGAGTAGTTGTGGGTGCGTTTGTGGGGAAGCATATATTTTAGTTATGACTGCAAATGGGTCGGATTGGATTCAGTCATGCTTAATTTCAGTCTGATTTGGTTTCATATTTACGCCATGACTTTGGATTTGAATCCAACTTATTGGCTAGTTTAACTAGAGTCGAATCTATGGAGAAAATTTAGATCCAATCGGTCATTCATATTGTTCGGGGTTAAGTATAACCTAGGTCCAAACCAAAATATTTGGGTTCAGGATAAGATTGGATCGAATCATATTTACATTTGAGTTAAGAATCTCACTATTATTTTATAACTAAAATCTAGTAATTGATAATTAAATATAAATCCATTAAAAAAGAGCCTACTTAAATTTTATTTAAAAACTTTTAATCTTATCCAAGTAAACGATTGTCCTTAAGTTTATAAATTATAATTTTTAAAATATTTATTGACATACTGAAAAACATTATAAATAAGAATCCACCAAAATAGATAAATAATAAACTATGAATATTTAGTTATGATTAAGCAAAAATAAATGAGAGGAGATGTAGTTGTTAAAGATGAAAAGAAGAATTAGTTTAAATGATAGTTCATTTAATGAATTGGTAAAGATAATTGAAGTAAAAGAAAATAAGGTTTATGTAATTGAGATTTATGAGTTAGGTTAGATCAGGTTTGGATTGGTTAAAAGACCCAGATCAACTCAAAATCTAGATTGGGTCCAATTTTTGAACCCGATCCAATTCATGGGACTTTAAATATGGATTGGGTTGGGTCTTTAACCTATTTGTAGCCTTAATTTTAGTAGTACTTTTAGTATGGAAGTGCTCAGAAAGTAAGTGCGGGTTTGAGATTCTAAGAAAATTTTGAAGCGGTCTCCTAAGGGCACGACTAATCTCTCCTTAATAATAATTATGCATGTTAAAGAAATTGGTCCTTGTATTGCTAGTGACGTCAGGTCCCAAACATGTGGTTTATATATGGACTATCTAGTGATTATTGTCACAATTGTTTAATTTATCTGTATACAGGAGAGGTTATGGATGGTTATTATCAGTTTTACCTAGTAAAGAACAGAAGCATCTTTTCTTTGCGTAATTCAACAGTTGTTTCCAGGTACTTAGCAAACTAAAGGAGCACTTGCTAGTTTCCCATAACATGCAGCTGAAGACAAAAACTATTGAGGCTGAACTACGGCCAGAGTTGGATCATTTTGAAGAGGTTAGCACATCTAACCTTATCATAGAAATAGTTGCATAAGTTGCACTCAATGCTGATTTCATTTTTTCATTTAGGTATTCCAGCAAAAAATCTGTGTTACAATCTCGAGTGCAAACATCTAAAAGTCAGCACAGGTACTTTTCAGGTCTCTGAGTCGTGTTTGCCTCAAATCAGTAGACAAATTCCATGTTTATTTCCAACTCCTAAGAGGAGAAACAAGACTCGTCTTTCTGATGATTTAAAATCTTCCGATTTTCCCTAAATTTCAATGTTTTTTACTTTATAATATTCTATCCATTTTTTCTATTATTGACAGTCCCATGGAGCAATTTTTGGGTCACCTTTTTTGATAAACGAGATTTTTCTTTTCTTGAGATAATTTTGAAGAACAACAAATTTAGTTACAATTTAGCTTAGTTGCTGCTGCTGCTGTTGTAACAAATTTTGTTATAAATCAATTTTCCATGCTGCAGCAATTACCTTCTTTTATTTTCACCTTTCTCTTCCTGTAAGAGTACAATCCAGTGTTTTCTTAAGCTGTCATGAATTGTTAGTCCTTTTTTATGTTCTCTTATTGTAACTTTGTATACTTCTAAAATTTTCATAAGCATCTGAAACTGCAAATTTTCTCTTCTATTTTCAGGTATCATAGTTGCTATGTATCAGTGTGTTTTTATCAATGATGCTGTAAAATTTGTCAGACATGCCTGGTGAAGGAACTATGGTAAATCCTGACTCCAGATCTCACCAAATGACAGTTCCTACTGATTTTTAAAACCTCCTGCTGATCCAAATACTTGTTTGGAGTGGGATTTACTCTTGTATGGAAGACCATAGATCTGCTAACTTCTCATCTCAATGATGAAGTAAGACTGCAATCAAAGTCCTCAAGCTAGCTCATATTCAGGGAGCAGTGTAAATTGTCTTTTTATAGTCTATACCAATCCTAAATTTATTCTTTTATTTCAGCAGCCTCCCTGGCTTCTGATCTGCACCTATCATACGCCTTACAATTTATCTGTACTTGGTCTTCTGGCATATATTCCATACCAAGGACTTTACACCAGCTGTAGTATATTGTAATTGCAATTTATTTCCAGTTGATGTTCTGTTATTTTTTCTTCTCCATGGTTCTTTCCTTTGTATTATTAATGTTTTAATTTCTTACTTCATAAAGTAACCATTGAACACTTTTGGCATCATTATGTTAACATAGAAAACAAAGTTGGATGATAAGTTCCTTTGTTGTTTTATGATTATAATGAAATCAAAATTTTATGTTTGTTTTGGGTGCATAAAATTATATGCCTCATATAGTTATCATAAGTTTATTCTATAGTCTTTACATGAAACATTAAAAATAAAATTTGACCAAAAAAAATCATTCTTTGGTCAGTATAAGGAATACAGGATGTAATTTGATAATGAATTTTCACATAGTAACCATAGAATTTGTGATTACTAGTATAAAAGGAAATATAAAAATAATTATTTTTGTAGTTTATAAATTATGACAAAAATCTATATTTTGTGTCTCCACGTACCATTCATGAACATAATGACTACACAACTATATACAGTTATTATATAAAACATGCGAAATAAAATTATACTAAGATTTAAATTTGATACTTCCATACTATGATGGTATAACCTAATTATATAAAATATAAATAATAAAAGTTGATGACAAGCCTCTTATAACCGTTTATTTATAATAATATATAAATTTTGATCACAAAATGGATCATAAGAGATAAAATTTAATGGTCAATCTTTTTGTCATTTATTGATTAAAATAAAACAAAAATTTTGCATTTCCATATCATGTCCACATATCTAATGACCATAGAATCATTTTGTAAAGGCCACATGAAATGAGGAAAACAAAATAATTGTAATAAGCTTAACTTTTTAGTTTCGATTTAATGACCATGGAACCATTCTAAAATCGTTCTGTGAAATATATAAATGGAATTTAACAAAAGTTACACTTTAGGTTATGATTAATATATTTTATAAGATAGTTTACACATTATGTTAAAACCTAAGAATATTTGATATGACTTTTATTTCTTGTTTTCTATTTTAAAAGTAAAATTACATAAGTCATCATAAAAACATGTTTGGTGTCATTGTTTTTATTTCTTTCTTAAATTATTTCTAAGAGAATATAAGTAAGAAATTCTTACTTTCAATATTTTTAAAAATGAGAAACTTATTTTTTTATTACTAATGCCCTCACCTCCACCTCCATATTATTATAGTCGTCGCTATACTGTCATCACCATCACCTACTTCACAACTATTTTTTCATATTATTTCTTATGGCATTCTATGGTCAACATATAAAATATAAAAGATGAAATCTAATGGTAGGTCCGCCTATAATTTATTAATTATTAGATATTTTGCAATTTCATATAATGATGATGAAATCCTTTTTATGGTCCGAGAAATAAAAATTGATGATGGCACTTCTATGGTTTATTGATTATGCTAAAACCAAAATTTCACAATTCTATATAGAGATCATAAAACTATTTGAGGTTTTTATGTGACTATTAGTTATATTAAAATTTCAAATCACATGTTTTTATGTAGAGAGCATACAATCATTATATAATAACTATTTCAAAAATGAAAGATAAAATTTGTTGACAAATCCCTCTATGGTTCAATAATCATAATAAAACTCATGTTTCATGTTTAAATATAGAGACCATAAAATTATTTTGACTTCATCACTAAAATATGAGAAATGAAATTTAATATCTAGACCTTCTATTGTTCATTGATTATATTAAGATTTAAACTAATATTTTCATATTGTGACTATAGAATAATTTTGTAATCACCATATAAAATAGAAAATGAAATTAAAGGACATAAATCTTTGTAGATTATTGATTATATTTAAATCAAAATTCTATATTTAAATACAATGACAACAAAAATAATTCTTTGAGATCTTTATATGGAACCTCAAAAATAAATTTTGATAACAAGTCCTGTAATTTAATGATTAAAATAAAATTCAAATATTTATGTACCTAGGATCCATATGTGAATTACAAGTAAAATTTAATTATAGAACCCTAAATTAATATTTTTATATAATAATCATAAAATTATTATGGAATCTAATAGGGACAAATCTTTTACTGCTGAGTAGAGGGGAATGTGGCCGTCATATTAGGACATGTCCCAAAATCAAGGGATGACTGTGTGGTTAGATAAAAGTAGGTACGATCATCTTTTGTTTCGTAAGGCTGCCCATACTTTACAATAAATATAACCCTGACACTAGGCATGGGTGCTTACAGGCCCACCTTTGTATTAGTCCATGTCATGTAACCGTTTTGTTTTGTTATTAGATGTGGATAGCCTATATAATAAAAGATAATATATATATATATATATTCTCAACTCTTTCTCTATGCCTTTCAAACTCCTTCCCCACTTTTCGTTCTTATCGGACCAACTTGAACATTAAAAGGCTTTGTCATCTTCTCTCTCTAAATTAATTTTTTTATCTTAATTTTAAGTTTATTATTCATCTTATCATCTCTATCGATGCTCAAGATCTACAAGTGAAATTTTAAAGTAAACTTTGATCATAAATTTTTTATAATTTAATTATTATAATAAAGATGAAATTTAGATATAATTTAATAGGTATGAATTATACTATGTTTGTCTCTCTTCTATTTTTTTTTTCACAGATAGTTAAGCTTTCATTTAAACTTCATATGATGATAAATAAGGATCGACATAAATAAAGGCCTGCACGTATGACACTGCACTTAAGTTTCGTCCCTTGGAAAACAAACGTAATGATACTTAAATAAATGAAGAGCAGTAGAATGCGATTGCAACCATCCACTCGAATGGATCTTCCAAGGTTTTTTTTGGTAAAATCTTTCGAGTTAATTAATAAATATACCGTGTTTATCGTGTACAAGCGGTGATCTATTGGGATCACTGCCATCAACAAAATGAGTCCAACGTCTCGGCTGGTCAACGCTATATAAAATTAGAGGCAGCTCCGCCGCCACCCTTCTGGTAGGCCGCCAAGACGCGGGAGCGCTCTCGTCGCCTAACCCCGATGGACTCCGTGGTCGTCGTCGCCGACGAGCGGGCTCCGCTCCTCCCCTCCTCCACCGCCTCCGACGACGAGATCCGCCCCTGGCGGTCCGACCACCACTCGCCCCCGCCGCCGCCGACCGAAGACGCTCCGCCGACGCCCCCCAACCCCGCAGAATCGAGCCAACGCCTGGCGTCCCTCGACGTGTTCCGCGGCCTCACCGTCGCGGTACCCTATTTTCTTGAGGCCAGACCTCGAAATCCTAGAATTATCTTGGAATTCTCTTCTGATTCGATTGCAATTTTAGCTCATGATTCTCGTGGATGATGCTGGAGGGGCGTTCCCGTCGATAAATCACGCGCCTTGGTTCGGGGTGACCCTCGCGGACTTCGTGATGCCCTTCTTCCTCTTCATCGTTGGGGTATCGGTGGCCCTGGTGTTTAAGGTATCCTCCATGGCTTCTTTGCCCTTTTATCACTTGAAAACTGTAGTCATTATGCCTTTTCTCTATTTGAGAGGCAAATCTTGCTTCGCTTTACTACCTTGTGGGTGTCCATTTAAGCCAAAACTCAGTTACTATTTGAGGATTATGCTGATATTGTCAGCAGCACTTCTAATACCTTATAATTATTGCTACTATAAAACTACAGCTACTTTTCGTAGTAATTACGTAGAACTCATTTTCTTTCTACCAAGTAATGAAGGTTCCATTTCTACTGATTCCACCACTGCTCTATAAAATGCCATTGCTTGAGATCTGTTCTGCCATTCTCACAATGCGTACATGTTTTAGGATAGCTCCTTGAGCTATAAAAAGGACTATGGGGTCCATTTTGATCATGTTCCTTGAGAAAGAACTACTTTTTGGTGGATTGGAGTTGTATTGCTCTACTCAATTTGTTTAAGGTCTCATGGTTTGGATTATCTCATCTGTAGAGATCACTTTTTCAGCATCATCCATTCTCAATTACATGAAATTAGAGGTGACAAATCATGTCAACAGATCATAAATAGATCGGATCAACTTCAAAATATAATGACAGTTAGTTATCCCGATCCCGAATCTAACCTGTTTATTAATCGGATCAAAAATCTAAATCCGAATCCGATCCATGTATTATAAGAATTACACAACATGATCTGCGTAACCTATTTAACTTATATAATATATGTAACCCGTATGATCCATATAATTCATATAACCTGTATAAAATCCATATAGTTTTTATAACCTGTGTAACCCGTATAACTTGTGTAACATGTTTAATACCAATTCATTTATAAAGTAATTATATATTAACAATCATAATTAAAGTGCAAACAAAAAATTTTCTATTTAAGAAAAAAAAGATAAACATAAAATCCTTACATAAGCATATAATCATCATCATAAAATAATAATTAATTAAAGGATGACATTAATTTAAATAAATAGGTCTGACGGATTCATATTCGGGTTGGCAGCTCAGGTTACACGAATTGATCCATTTAATAATCGAGTCAATTGTAGGGCAATTTTGAGTTAGTGGGTCAACCTGTGAACCGACTTGTTTATTAATCATGTCTAACGGATCAATCTGATTTTGATCCAAACCCGTTTATGCTTAACCTGAACCTGCTAACTTTATGTCGGATTTGAACTATGTTCATGGATCGTATCTAAAATTACTACCCCTATATGAAATTAAAGCCTATGTTGTAATTAGACCTATTCATGGGTTGGGTTCATGCCACTTTGTCCAAAGGTTAATACAATTTACTTCAGCCCAGGCCTGGCATTGGCACCTAACTTCCAGCCCAACCCCAGCCTTGCTCAAACTTCAGGCTAGGCCTATTACCCTATTAACTTTACATATCAACAGCAGTTGTCGATTAAACCTACAAATATATCAAATGTAAACAAATAATGAAAAAAAAATCATAAAAAAAGCTGAGTAGAGCTTTAATCTCGAAGCTAGAGCCCAATCCATTTATTAAATGGGCCTATTTACTAAGCCCAATCTGATCCACTGAGCTTACAACCCTGGCACAAGCCTATGCAAAAGGCTATGGGATTGAGCACGGCGGGAGGATCACTCGGCCCCGTGAATAGCTCTGATTGCAACAAACACATGTTCTTGTTTTTGCATCATGCAACTTCAGCAATTTGGCAGTACAAGTTGATCAGGACCCTGCCCAGGTACAGAGTGAGGGTTCTTGTCCACGAGGAGATGTGTGAGACCTAAAATTATTGTATTAGTATGGTTTTGTAAAACACATAAAGAAAAGATAAACCATCATCTTTTTTTTTTTGCATTAAAATCTATTAATATATTTTTGTCACCTGGTGATTTAATAGTAATTGACTAGTCCAATCTGCTTATCATGTTCTACAATGCCATGCAGAAAACTTCAAACAAGGTGACAGCTACAAAAAAGGCTATCGCAAGGGCATTAAAGCTCTTCCTTCTGGGGTTGTTGCTGCAAGGTTTGCTTTGCCATCCTACCTGATTGATCTGGCACTAATATCCATTGTTTATTTTAATGCATTCAACAAGATTGGTCCAACAGCACAAATAAAGAAGCATTTTCATAATTGCCTGCTACTGTTGTTTTGGATAACCAATTCTCTTATGCTCGCATATACTTACTGTTAGCTTCTAGCCTGAGTCTTCAACCACTTATTGACACTTGTACGATGCTTTTAGGTGGATACTTTCATGGTCGCGGTCATTTGACTTATGGGGTTGACATAGATCATTTACGATGGCTAGGAATACTACAGGTGATGCTATAGATTAGCATTTGATTAACCATCATTATTTATTGCTGTCGTATTTCCAATTTTCTGATTGAAATTTTCTTATTCATGTATTAGTTGCAGGCTAATTAGTGTGTTCTAATTTTACTTCAATTTCTTCATGTTATTTTTAAGACATTGGTCTTAATTAAAGCGTAGGAGATGAATTCTAGTGTTTCTTGCTCATTGTGCCATAGAGAATGCTCTGGGATAAATAAGTGGTTTTAGTCCATTTTAAGAACCACCGTCTGCTGTCTACTCTAGCGGTGTGCAGACTATAAAATGATACACCTATCCCGTTATATGCTTAGGTGGATAAAATAGCTTGCCAATGCATCCTGAGCTTCAAGGTGTAGAGAATAGGTGGCATGTGCTTCTTTGATGGCCTTTGTAGAGTTCATTGCTTTAGTTGTTTGTCACATAGGTTGATTCCATCTGCTTTCTAACAAAACTGGCATCATTTGGAGTAAGTCTTTAAGGATTCCTGTCAGCGTGCTTGAGTATATGTCATACAGAAAAAATGCTTTTAGTGACAGTTTATGGTACCCTTTTAGATCCTTGGAGATCAGTCAATCATATTATCATTCTTTGCACTGAAATGATGCTAATACATTTTCCATGTTCTTCATGATAGCCTTTGCTTTAGTATCCTTTTTGATGCCTGATTAGTTTGTCATGTTAATTGTTTTATCTGATGTAAATGCTGATTTAGATAACCTGAGTTACTATGTTATCTTATAATCAACTAAAAGATGGTCAAATAACTGTAGGATTTCATCATTGGGGTTTATTCAGCAATGAGAACGAAAACCTTGCGGATTTGGTGAAATGTTGTTAATCCATGTTTTTTTGCCACTATAAATAGTTGGATCTGCATATCTTTCAATTTCTAAGTTGGGTCTATCTTGTAATAATAGATTGCTGATACATGTTAATACCATCTGTTTTGCTTTATGGAACAAGGTAACTTGATTTGTAACTGTGCTAGGTTGCAATGTGAACTGAAAGTTTTTGAACTTTTTCCTTTTCTGTTGCTGCTTCTGTTAGTGGTATATTTCGTGTTATCTGATTGTGCTTTTACATGTTGCAGAGGATATCCATTGGATATTTTTTCGTGACAATGTTGGAGATCTGGCTTGTTAGCAATATGTTGGTGGATTCTCCAGTGTCATACGTGAAGAAATATTATGTCGAATGGTCAGTCAACTTATTGTTAGCTTACCTCAAACTTTCATATTCGTATTGTATTTTGAACACCTGGTAACTTTCAAACAAACTGATTCTGCGACTAAAAATTAAATAAGGGTTTGTTCTTTCTGTTTTTTGCCCACCATGCAACTGAATACCAGATGGCAAAAGCGCACTGAAATTATTATTATTTTTCTAATCTATGTTTTATTATGTCTTACCATCTTTCTTCAACACACATATTATTAGTATGCTTTAATTGTTTGTCTTTTCTTTTTTTCTGAAAAGTACTTATGTCTTCACATATTTGTGCATGACTGTTGCCCAAACTATTGTGGTTCTATGAAACATTACACTGTATCAAACCTTTGTGCTTTTGTTTTTCTAAGGCATTCGAGAGGCGCTCTGGATTTAAGTAGGCATCTAGTCTAGACCTCAAAGCAGTTCTAGCCTCCTGGGTGTAAGGTTTGTTATTTTTTATAAAACTAATTTTTCAAAAATAATATAGATAATGAGCACTAATAAAAGCACATAAAGGGTATTTGATTGTTAACAGAAGAACAACTACAGGCACATATAACAACACTACATCATTTAAAGCATATCTTTTGATGTTATAAATTAGGTTGATATAATTTCCACAGCAAAACTGAAATACAAAGTGGTTAAACATGCAGAGTACTCAAAGTTAATGAAAAGATTTTAATTTAAGGACATAAAATAAAGCAAATAATGGAAAAAAAAGAAAAATATTGAGTGATGGTCATCAGAAGTCATGGTGAAGCTTGAGAAATGAGGTATTGCAGGCAGATTTAGCTAATAATTATGACATACAACACATATGTGATGGCCTATCAGTCTGTCTCACATTGTCAAATAATATGTTAAGCTGTATGCTAGAATGTAATGTATACATGGTTTCACCCGTGCCATATTGATGAAGGAGCTTGGGAGCCTTACATGTTCAACAAAATGCTCTACAGTATTTATTTTATATCCTGAAGGATCAGGATATATTGGTTGCATGGACTTTTTTCATAAAGTGAAAAGTACTGTGTTTTATAGAGAATATATATATATATATATATAAAAGATACCTGTGTTTGATTTGAATACCAGAATTATTGATGCAATAGTTGCAACTTCACCATTTGTATTTCAATTACTTCTTTCTTAGTTTCAGTTGAACAGAGGCTAATTTTTGTCCATTTTGTAAAGGATTGTTGCCATCGTACTTACTTCAATCTATGTTGGTTTGCTTTTCGGTCTCTATGTGCCCAACTGGGAGTTTGCAGTTCCAAGCAGTAATTCCACTTTATCAAGTCCAACTTATGGAGTTGAAATTAAAAGTGTAAGTTCAGAATATGTCATTTGCTATTAATGTTTGACTCTATATATGTCACCATTATGATAAATATTATTGGCCAGGTGACAGGATTTTGTGCTGATAAATCTCTTGAATATAGTAACTAGATTTTCCATTAAATAAGATATGTTTCTTAAGCTCCTTTTGGCGGAAAAGAAAAGTCAACAAATCAGCCAACAAGAAGGTGAGGATGTTTGCTTAGGTCAAGATAATATGTAGTTCTTTGTTCAAAGTGAGATTAGCATGCCAGATCCTTGTTGGCACCTATACAGGCTCATGATTGTACCAACTAACTCTAGTCTTTATAATCTCTTGTTGATTTCATACTTCTACTCTCTCTCTCTCTCTCTCTCTCTCTCTCTCTCTCTCTCTCTCTAATTTGTTTGTTGGCGTGAATGATTCAGCAAATTATTTCCTATAATAGTTGAATCATTTACAAACTATTTGACGATTTGAATATTTCATCAATTACTTATGAATTGTATATCATTTATACTTAAACATAGTCATAAATTACTTAAATCTCTTATATCGGATGCTCATTGTTTGCCCATTGAAAGATTAGAAGCCTTGTTTTGCTTGCCAAGTGCCTATTTTAATGTGGATTTTCCTTTTCCTTCTTGTTTGGAGAGTTATTTAGATTTACTGCCTTTTTTATTTATTTGAATCTTGTACCTTCAGTTGTCCATTCCCACCCATGTTATCCATCCTCTTGATTTTCTAGTTAACGGAATATATTTTGCACTCAATAGTAGTTGTGCTGCTCTCAATTACGTTTAGGATACCTAATGGTTTCCTATTGTCAACCAAATCCTCTTGTTTGAAAGCAATGTCCTTTTGATTTTGAACAATATTTATTATCCTTTTTCTCAGGTCATCTTTATTGTTATTCCTCCTTGGATGTTGTATGTCCTTGAGCATCACCTTATATCCAACAAATTGTATTCATTCTGCAGTGTTCCCTTTCTCGAGCTTTTTTTTTCCTGTATATTGATTTATTTTATATTATGTATGGAAATGGACTCAGCGAACAATCTTTAATTTTTGGTGCGTGTCATTTAGTACACCTGTTGTGGCTGTGGTGGTTGTTTCTGTGGTCAAGGTGTCATTTACTATGACTCTCGTGACTTCTTTGGGGGTTCTGTGGTCATGGTGGTTGTGCATTTGTGACCTGCATCTGTATATTATCCTACAGAGTGCCTTCTTATTATAGTGTTGTGCTTCTAACCGTGCTTCTATGTTTCTCATTTTTTATCTTCCACATCAATTGTTCCCATGATTTGAACTCCTGGTTGTTTTCCTGTGAGCTATCTCCTATACATACTGTGGATAAGATGGGTATCATTTGTCTGATGCTTTGAAAGATTATACATGTCATTTTATTGTATATGGATCTAGTGTGTTTCCTTGACTGTTGACACTCCCACCGTCTTAATGGACATGTTCTTTGTAACTGACAGGTGCAATGTGGGGTGAGGGGCAGTCTTGGCCCTCCTTGCAATGCTGTGGGCTTGATAGATCGACTTCTTCTTGGTGAAAAACACCTTTATCAGAATCCAGTCTATAAAAGGACAAAGGTATTAGAGATTGTGAGATTGTTCAGCTGTCCTGTCTTAGCATTATTCATCGGTAATTATGTTCAAGTTCTCATTGGAACTTTTCTATCATTTCATGTTGATAGGAGTGCAGTGTTAATTCTCCTGATTATGGGCCCCTTCCACCAAATGCACCTGGTTGGTGCCTTGCTCCATTTGACCCTGAGGGTTTATTAAGGTCAGCAGTTTTGCATGCGTATGTTATTTTGATTTAGAAAAAATCATTTCAAGCAAGTAATGTCTGCATGTGTATTGTCTCACCAATTACATCTAGATTGAGTATGGTTGTAGAAAATGTGAGAATTAGTTGGCTTGATTTGTGGATGCCTTGCCTTTTAAAACTGTTATCATCTTTTATACATTTATAAAATGTTAATAGGAAAGTTGCATACTAATCACCCTTTTTTTTATTTTGTGTTTTGGCTGAATCATACTCAGTTCACTGATGGCTGCCATAACATGTTTTGCTGGATTACATTTTGGGCACATAATCGTGCATTTTAAGGTACAATGTACTAGGATAGAATGACAGATTTTCCTGAAGCTGTAAAGTGTCACTTTGTAATTTTGATATATAGGCATTATTTGATGTGTTGGCATGAAAATAGCAGCAGCCACAGCAGTATTAGTGGTACTTTTAATAAATTCAATTGCTCATTTTTTGGCTTTTCTGCTGTAGAGTCATGCTCAGAGAATGTTGTTCTGGTCCATGACTTCTTCGGTCCTTCTACTTTGTGGAGTTATAGTGAAGTTAGTAGGTATTACAAATAAATGCATAAATATCTAAATTATACATCTTAGATTTTGTGAAGAAGTGGTTAAATCTAAGTAGCATGTCTTTGTTTCTTGCAGGTATGCCTTTTAGCAAGCCATTATACACATTGAGCTATATGTTTCTTACAACAGGAGTGTCTGGCTTTCTCCTGACTCTGATATATTACATAGTGAGTTTCTCTCTTCGAAGCGTGGCATCAGATGATAAATTACCTAAATAATCCTAGGTTTTCAATTTGTTAATAAAAAATATGTGTCCTGTTTTGTTAGATTTGGAGCTCTTGTGGTTTTGATATGAAAATTGGTAGCTTTGTGTATGAGAAGTTGACTAAGATGCTCATCTAGAATGTCTCATGGCAGCGACATCAAGTTCTTTGAGCCAAACTAAAAAAAATTGCAATCTACCTCCTAATTGCGATTTAATTTGCACTCCACCACTACTGTTTAAATAGCCATTAAAGTTAATGGAAAAGGTTTTGATTAAATCAGCTCTTTAGTGGCACTAGATAGGTTTTTATTCAATCAGCTCTAATTAAATTGGCAACTTTTGTTTTATGATTTTTTTTGGCATATGTTGATCTACTCTTTAGTGATTATGTGACAGTCACATGGCCACCTTTTTTTTTTAATTTTCATACTATTTAAATGGCAGTGATAAATTGCAAATTAAATCATAATTAGAGGTCAATTGTAAATTTTTTTAGTTTATGAAGGAAGTGCAAATACACCATAGTTTAGGGGGCTAAGTGGAATTAAGCTTTTTTTAAATTGAATATGTATTTGACTAAATGTGTCTCAATGATTTTCTTACAACCATGACATTCGTTTTGCTTGTTTGCTGCTATCTAAGAATATATTGATATCATATTTGTAATTTCTCACTGAGAAGTTGAGGAGGATGCTTGTCTAAAATGTCTCATGGCAGTGAAATCGAGTTCCTTAGTAGTTTTTTTAAATATATATATATATATATGTATGTATGTATTTGACTAAATGTGTCTAAATAAGTTTCATGAGGCCATTGCTTTCTTTTTTTGCTTGTTCTGCTGTGACCCAAGTACATGCTGCTATTGTTGTTGTAATTTCACATGTTAATTGCATATGTGCAATTAATATCATAATGAACCCTATTAAATTTGGTTTACTTCTCAACACTAATAACCATGTTCCATGCAGATTGACATCAAACAGTTTAGAAGGCCATTTGTGTTACTTCAGTGGATGGGCATGAATGCCCTAATTGTTTATGTTTTGGCTGCTTCTGAACTGTTTCCAGCAGCTATTCAAGGATTCTACTGGCGCTCACCTAAAAACAACCTGGTATGTATCTTCCTTCATTTCATTTGGGTATTATTTGTGGAGTGTGGATTTTAGTTCACTGTAGGATCCTTGACTGTTGAACAGAATAAAGGTTAGATCATGATTGACCCCTGGCTTTTTGTTATCACCATCACTATGGCAAAATGAATCTGGTCCCCAACTTTACCAAAGAACATTGGAATCCTTTTTCAATTTGATTTGTCCTAATCTGTACATTCTTTTTTTTATAAAAAAAAAAAAAAATCTGAGATCAATGACTGCAATAAGAAAAATCTCTTGTAGGTGGATTTGACTCAATCATTGCTTCAAACTTTATGCCATTCCAAAAGGTGGGGCACTTTGGCGTTTGTGCTGCTGGAGATTCTATTCTGGTGTCTTGTTGCTGGCTTCTTACATACCAAAGGCATTTATATAAAAATGTAGCTTACAAGGGTCATGTATATTTTTACACAAGCTTTGTAAATAAAAAACATTTATCCAGTTAGCGAGCCCCAAATATTCTATGCTGAAGCATTGCTCTGCAATTGGATACCTTGAGCCGGCCTTTTTGTTTCGGCATATCGTCCTGGTCCATCATGAAATAGATCATGAAAGTTGCTACCGTGAGATTATTTTGACAAAACTTCTGCACTCTTCATTAAGGTGGAATGCATTAACATTATCCATGGATCTTTACAGCATGAGCTCATCCCTCGGTTTTTACCAAATTTTCAGAGCGATGATGCCATGCTTCAGAAGAAAAAGGTGCAGAAAAAGCTCAAAAAAAAAAACAAGTGGTCCAGGGCGTCATCCTTTTCAGGGTAAGGTAAGGCTTCTTATTTCGGTGTCGTGGCAATTCTGGTGTGAATGTCTGAGGAATCTAAGTCTTAAGCCTTGCAGTATCTTCCTCCGCCGCCCTTTTCTTTTGGGTCCAACATATTATTCACTGAATCCTTCGACCCTTGTAATACGCAAGGAATGATCTCAATTCACAGACGGTGGAAGGCAAATATTCTCAGATTCCTCCCTACTTTTTCATCCCCAGGAAAGCTAAAGCCCTGCTGGCCGGTGCGCTTTCTTATCTTCCGATATATATCTAAATAATACTTCACACAACTTTCTTCTCCTGCTTTCGGTCATCACCCTTGGTCTTCTTCTTTTTTTTTTTTTTTTTATTTATTTTTTATTTTTATGGCCGCCCAAATCATGGGATTTCTCTCTCACCCTTTAGCTGCCGCTATATTAACAACCCAACCCCCAATGGCCTGCTCCACATCACCAAGCCAAAGAGACTCCAGCTGTTCCTCCCCTCCTGCCAACAAAAGCTCCCCATATCGAAACATGAACGATGCCATCGAGGCCTTGAACGCCAACCAGAGTCATCAGACAGCGGCGGGCGAATGGGTCGCTGAAGGAGCTCAGAGCAGCAGCAGCAGCAGCAGCAGCAGCAGCAAGGGCGCCGCATGCTCTTCTTACTCGGGAGCGGTGGCACAGAGAGCTCTGTATGGATCGAATAAGCGCCGGGTCGGCGGTAGAAAGGTCGGAGGCAAAGATGCCAAACCGGTCCCAAGTAGGTTGAGCAAGGTTTCAGCCGCAGAAAACGCTGCCAATTAGCTCCAATCACTGGAGGTTTTGGATGGATGAATTCTTCTAAGACTATGTAATTAATGTCTGTCATGTGGTTACGATGAGTAAAAAGGTTGCTGTAGTGGAAGTAGAATGAACTCCGTTTTCGCTCGTTTAAAACATTTTTATCTGTGCTTCTTGGCTTTTTTGTCGCTGGTTCTTCCAAGAGTTTTTTCTCTCATCCGGAGGTAGGAGAAAGAGGCAAAATAAATGATTCAATTGGCTGGCCAGCCAACAAGTCATGTAGGATCACCGAGATAAAATCGGGTTTAGTCTTCAAACTGGTTGCTCGTTCTCTATTATTATGCTTTGCTCATCAAAATTTCAATTCCTTCCTTTTGCGGTGGTGGGAAGAAACAAATGTTGAAAAATATTTCACGAAAATGGCTAATTTTGTATTTTAAATTTTTTTTTTTTTAAAAAAAATAGAAGATTTCAATGGTAAAGTAATAGAGACAGAGAAGGAATAGGCGTGCCTACGTTGAGGTGTGTCAAGGTGCTGCCCTAAAAATAAAAATTCATTTCTTTACTTAATTCCCAAGTTCCAAATTGAGATGAGCATGCACCCATGTGGTTGCCAGCTACCATGTTTAATGCTTGACTTGGGCTTTAATTAGATGTGGGATTATTAAAAATCCTTTAAAATTTGAATCTTTTAAATGAGAATTAGTGTTAGCCTTTTAGAATAGAAATAGTTAAATTTTTTTTTTAAAAAAAATAAACCTTTTCTAAAATAAAAAACTTAAAATTTCTAAGAATTTCTTACAAAAGGTTTAAATTTAAAAAACTATAAAAAAAAAATTCGAGCAACTCATTTTTGACAACTTGTAAGATGTCCTATGAATTTGAACTTCACTTAATATTGATTATATCTATCTGAAAAAATCATAATATATCTGATTTTAAATTAGGTTCACTTAATATTGATTATATCTATCTGAAAAAATCATAATATATCCGATTTTAAATTAGGTTCTTGTCTTGAACTTTTACATATTACTCATATAGTATGGATCAATTGGATCCTTATGCCTCCAATGTTTATTATTAGTCCTCTACTTTGTACCTTAATTCTTTATGAGAATTTGTCAAAGTTAGCCTAAAGTTTTAGCCATAGCCTTTATGATACTTCTCAAATAGGTAAGTTGTCCAAGTGTATTTATGATCTAATATCCCGCAAACTTCATAACTTAGATCTATTAAAAGTGTAACTCAATCTTTTAGTTTATTTTGTCACTAATAAAAGTATTCACTACAAGGGTGGAAAGAAATATTCTTCGAATTTTGTGATTTGGCATGATTCCTCGATCAACTTCACTTCTACCTTCTTAAACTCAGATCTTCAATCATTGAGGTTGGATTAAGCCTCGTCCCCTTGATGATTTTAGACTTTATTCCTCGATAAACCCTTGGTTAATCGATTTGCTTAGTTTTTCTATAACCTAACATGTTGTCTTATATATTTATAGAAAGCTAGATGTGTCAATTCATATTTTTGTTGGGACTCTTTTGTTCTATCAATTCTATAATAGTCTTATTATTGCAATGAATTAATATGATTAGAACTGATTTTGATATTAAAAGTAGTTTTAACACACGATTTTTAATCTACTCTATCTCTATACAAATGATATTTGAAGCAAACAATTCAACTTTTATAGTGCTCTAAGATGTGATAGTTTGCTTGAAAGATTCCTAAGTAATGATAGTACAATCCAAAAGAAATAAATAATTGATGTTGATTTACGATGTAAAAGACCAGTCATCCAATTTGCATCACTATAACTCTTAACTATGTCAAGATATCCAACGTAGAGAAGAGAATAAAAATTACCTTGAGATATCAAAATATCCTTTCTAAAGCAATCCAATGAGATTGATTTAGAATTTGATTATACCTACTTAGTTTTTCTATAACATAAGCAATATTTAGTCTTGTCCTGTATGTTACATATAGAAGAAATTCAATAGTCTAAGAGTATCTTAATTGATCAACTTGTTCTTCTAAGTTTTTTTTAACATGGATGCTATGATAAAAAAAAAGCAAAAGCTAACTTTTTATTAGAATATCTAAATTTTTAAATCATTTTTTTGGTAGAATAACAAAAGGAGAAAGCTAACCCTTTAAGGAGATTTGATCAACTTTATCCTTAAAAATGTCAGCCTCACTTCCATCTTTTGTATCAAATTTGTTAGATAGAAAAGATGCATTTTAGATATAATATCAAGTGATATTTTAAATATCAGAATGTTATTGATGTATAAGTAAGGTTGCATAATCATCATCAACAACTTTGAAATAAATGCATTTTTTTCGATCATTGATGGTAAAACCAAAGCATAAGATAGTTTTATTAAATTTCTTATGCTATTATTTAATAAGTATGCATATCTTATTTTCTTATCCCTTAATAGGAAAGGCTTCAGCTCATTTCGTGCATACACTGCATAACTACCTAAGTTTAATATACGCATAAATATAATTGCTAGCCCACGATAACCTCAATGTTCAACTTAGAGTTTATTTAGATGGATATCAAATGTAAGTATTATTGTATTTAAATATTTGATACAATACTATTTACTAATCTTTGAAATTTGAATCTTTTAAATTAGAAAAAGTATGGACCTTTTAAAATAGAAATAATTAATATCTTTTTTCCCCTTAAATTTGAGTCTTTTTTTTTTAATGAAAAAGCCGACATTTCTAACAACAAAAACCCTTTTCTAGTGTCATATTTATTTAAATAGCTCTCCTTGAAAGAAAATATAAAATTTTATATTATATAAAAGAAACATAATGCATGCACATATGCAAACGGTGGTCTTATCATGCATATGACTTGATAACCAAAACCCACACATTAGGCTGCAAATAATTCAGGCCGCTATGGTTATTTAATTATTAACAAACTTTATAATATATATAGATATGTTGTTAAAGCTGATTTTATGCATTCTAATATAAAGAAATAAAGCTAATTTTATAAAAATTGTTTATAAGATAAAGGAGACTTTTTTTTTTTTTGAGATTAAACTCATTTTTCAAGCCTGTCGGCTTGCTTGTTTTCAAGAAGAAATGAATATATTTAGATTTTTTAATTGAGTCCTCAACCTTTTTTTTATCAAATACGTTAACTCATAAAAATTTCTTAACCATGCACACACTATAACTCATTATTAATGATCATCATGCTGCTCAAATCATCATCCTGCTCATTATTAAAAATGTTTTTAATTAAAAATTATTTATCGATTAAAATACTTAATTAAAAAATAAGGATTTAATCAAAAATTTAAAATAAGCTTATATCCTTCTAATGTAATTATTTCTTTCAAGAAAAAAAAAAAATTTACGAAAAACAATGAAAGAAACAGTTTCGATCTTGTTAATTTCATTAACCACAAAGAAACTTTTTTAGACTAAAAAAAAAGTTAGGATCCTGCCAACTTCTCCCGTCAAGCTCGTAGCTTCCAATTTTGGCCGTCCGTCGCACAGACAGCGAGGTACAACAAGACCATTCCCCATTACAGCGAATATGCCGGCCTTTTACCAAGCGCCAGCTCGAATCCGGTCCTCCGCCTTGTCCTCTACCGCTGTCTTCCCCCTCTCTCCTCCAATATAAAGCGAAATCTCAACCCCAACCCCAACCCCAACCCCAACCCTAACCCTAGTAATTCGGACGCCTTCGAGAATCCCCAATCCATCATCTTTCCAATGCATAACTTCGATCGGGGCTCTTGGACCGGGGTCCGCCCCTACGACGGCTGCGCGGCGGAACGCGGCGAGGGGCTGGAGGTCGGGAGCGGGAAGGCCTGCAGCGCGAGCCAGACGAACATCTCCCACCTTCCTCAGCCGCCGGGGGCGCGGTGGGGCGGGGGCACCCTAAAGTCGTCGTCGTCGGCGCGGGCGCCTTCGCGGACCGCCGACGGGGAGGCGAAGCGGCGGCGGAGGGTGGCGGGATACAGGAGGTACGCGGTGGAGGGCAAGGTCAAGGCCTCTATCCGCCAGGGCATCCAGTGGATCAAGGGCCTGGTCCACGGCTGGTGAGGGCGGCGGCGGCGGCGATCTCGCCGGACTTTATTACGATCGAACTGCCGTCGTTGGGATTGGTTTATTACGCCTTGCTGTGTAGGAGTCCGGTCACCGAAGGTGATGCCAGAGAAGCGAATGGATGGCGTGGGTGTAATATAGGGCTTTGTTCGGGGACATTCCGGGCCTTGTCGTTCATTCTTTTTCCGTTATTCTCACACTAAGCTATTTGCCCTGTTTGATGGATAATTTTAAAATGTCCTGCTTGATGATTTTAATTCTTTTTCTTCTTTTTTTTTTTTTGTTAGACTAATTTATTATTTTTTATAGTTTTTAAGCTGACATTTAATTTGAGTATTTTCGTTCATGTTACTAAAAAATTTTCTATCCATTAATTTCATCTGGCTCGAAAGAAAATGAGAGTAATTTTTTTTTATCTTTCTTGGTTTAAATTTGAATGTCACTTAATGGATTGTTTAGGTAATAAAAACTCTTCTACCTAACAAAGCCATCACCTTCTAATGTAATGAATGTTGAATAAGTAATATAATTTAAAGATAGGATCGAAGCAGAAGATCTAATTGTGTTAAATGAATTGATGGAAGGTTAGCTATCTATCAAAAACTCCCTTGGCCTTGTGAAATCATCTATTTCGGATGTGATGATCAATCGAATGTGATGAAATAGCAATAAGTAACCTAATCGAAATATAGTATCAATGCAAAAAAGCAAAATTATTGAATGGTGTTGGATAAATTGATGCGGTGTTGGATAAATAAAGTCTTCTATTTCAAATGTGATGAATGCCAAATACTTAATGTAACAAAAGATAGTATCAAAGCAAAAGAATCTGATTCCATTTATTTCATGGATTGATGAGATGCTATCTATGAAATACTCCTAAAAGTTATGTGATCCTAATGTGATGACAAGATAAATTATTATCTTTCTTTCAAATTGAATGATTTGAATCTTTGAATCATGATAGTAGAAAATAAATAAAAAAAATTTAATATTTGTTGGTTACTCTGCAAGGTGCATTTGATATGGGGTTAAACAAATGAGAGCAAAAAAGTTAGAAGTAATATTTATTAGTACAAATTTTAAGGATATAAAAGTTTTTTTTTGTTAATTATGTATGGTTGTATTTGTGAATAGAGAGTGAAATATTATATATATAACTATTAACTATCTTTGAAACAAGGATAATATAAAAGAAAATTGAAAATATCATTAATACATTAATGTAAAAGAGATGAGATGAGATGAGAGAGAGTGATAGGATTGTTTAATATTTTGTTAGTATCAATATTTCAGTCCATTTTTATTTGTGGGTGCACTTGATATGGGATTAAAGGGGGTAAAAAGTTACTCTTAAAATTTTTCATCTTCTTTTAAGCATATTTGGTATGAGGTTAATTTTTCTTTTTTAAAGGAATAATTTTGGCTTTCTCACAAAAAAAAATTCATTTATGGAAAGTAGATTAATAGAGTCAAAGGTAAGAATGATTCAAAGGATGAAAAGGCATGAAATATTAGGACTAATAAATTATTAAATAATCTCACTACTTCCTCCCATCTTACCTTTTTTATAGTAATGATATTAATAAAATATTAATAATATTTTCATCTCGTTTATATTAACTTTATTCCGAACATAATTAATAGCTACACATGTGATATTTCGCTCTTTATTCCCACACATAATCAAATATGGTTAACAAAAAAACTTTTATACCTTTAAAATATACACCAAAGAATTTTACTCCTTTAACTTTCATCCTTATTTTTTTAACCCCATACCAAACATATTTTTTGAATAACCCTGTTAACCTATCCCCTATGAAAAAAATTATCTCTATAGAATTTTCATAGAAAAAAAATTATTTTTTAAAAAAATTAACCTCATACCAAACACCTTCAAAAGAAGATACAAAATTATAAAAGTAACTTTTTATCCCCCGTTACCCCTATCAAATGCACCCTTAGTTTTGAATGAATCGAGGTGTATTAAATATATTTAATGATCTATCATGATGTTAACATAACTCCTTGGTCCAAAAAATAAATCTGTCAAGATCCACTCTTCATAGCCCCCAAAATAATGAATACTTTAAATCTTTAATTTATCTGAATTATTTTGGTTCAATCATAATTCTCCTTTTTATAAGAGGGATGATAATTTATTTTTAAGATGAGAAACAATAAATACAAAGCAGTCAAAAATAAAAATACATTTATCAAGTTGCATAGCTATAAATAAATTTATAATCAATCTGGAGTTCATAATTATCCATGCTGTCTCTTATGAAGGATGAAAATGAAAAACTTAAGCTTGCCCATCTTCGCAAACTCTCCTTTAGTGATTAAATTGAATGATCCTAATATTTTCTGATATTTTTTTTTCTTTTTTTTTTTTAAGCTTAAATTTAAGTTGAGCATGTCAATGCTTAATATTGGCAAGTTTGTTCCATGCAAATGTCCCAAAGGGAAACAAAATATAAAGAAAGGATCATTTATTGCCCTCTCCCTCTTTCTTAGCTTAGTAGAAAGCCAAGGCCCACTCCTACCCCTCTCATCTCTCTTCATGTTAAGTATTTGAAATTACTTAAAGCATGCATTATTTTGTTAACTAAATTTTAAGATGATGATAAATTTTTAATGTTGCTTTACTTGTTAACCCTTTTCTCCTTCTAGACACACCTAAGAAAAAAAAATAAAAATAAAAAATTACATAATTAGTTCAAATACTATCTTATTATTTTACTTAACAAAATCGAGCTGGATTTTATCGAGTACGGCCAAACCCGAACCCCTTTTATATTACGTCTTTTTGTCCTACCCTGTCCGGATTGCACGAATCTCAACGACGGGAAGGCTAAGCGGTCGACTCTCTCTGCTCCCGCATCCGAACCTCCCCTTCTCTTCCCTCCGCTCCGGCACCGTCCGTTCACCGTCGCACACCACCGTCGGACCTTCCTGGCGACCGCGCTCGCTGCCTGGACGCCGGACGTCTTCAAGGGATCCCATTTTCTTGATCTTCTACTCCAACTTCGTTGTTTAGTTCCAGCCGAGCTTCTCATCCCGCTCCTGTCTCAGACCCAGGGCCGGAAGTGTATCCTAGGGCTTCTTCACCGTCCAAAAGCTAGGGCTTTTGCACCGGATTCTAGGTCAGTTACGAATCGGACTCGAGTGTTGTTGTTTTTTTTTTTTTTTGGTCACTCGGCTTAAGAAAATGTTATATCATTTATGCAATTCTCGATAGTTTGGAGAATATATTGTTTGTTTATCGGGTTTAGGTTTTTGATTTCTTTCTCTATGACCCCGTTTTGGACCGGAGAGTCGGAGGTCGAAGCTCCCCCTTTTACACCGCCAAGTCGGAGGCCAGACTACAAATTGCTCTGTGAGACCGGAATTCTCCCTTTTTCTTCACTACTGCCAAGCCAGAGGACCGAGGAACCCCCTTTTCTTCACTACCATGGACAACTCCTTATATTCTCCTTATTGTCTGATAATTGTTGCTGTTGGCAGCCAGTGGGGCTTCAATTTTTGGCAAGTGGCAAAGTTTGAAACCCTAGCCGCCTCCTCGAGTCAGACGAAGAGGAACTAGGAACCCGAAGCCCTTTTCTTCACTACCGCCAACCCAAAGCCTCCAATTCTAGAAATTCCCTTTCTTCTGTTGGCTCTGTGAGCAATTTTCAGTCTGATCATTATGCTTTGCAGATCAGCTCCTCTGAAACCAAGGGTTCTCCTAGCTACATATCTATCAAAAGATTAATTTTAATTGATTTTTAGTCAAATTAGTGTGAATACAACAGCATATATGCAAGTATTTGATTGCATCAAGCTTGAATACCACTTGGTTTTGACTGGGCTGCATGCCTAATATCTGTGGGATATTGTTGTTTGCATAGTAATTTTTATTTTTTTGAAATATTGTTGTTTGCATGCTAGTTATTTTAATTTCTGTGGATTGTGGAATATTGTCGTTTGCATGTTAATTTTTATTTTTATAATTTATATCATTATTTGAGCAGATTGTTTTACTACAAATCTACAATGTCTTGTTCTACAATGGATGAAAATGAGATTGTTGAAAGTACAAGAGATAGGAATATTGTAATTGAAGAAGATAATGAAAATGAAGATGATAAAGCTTCTAAGAAAAGATCCTGGGTATGGAATCATTTTGTTGAGGAGAAAAAGTCAGATGGACCTACAGCTACTTGCAAATATTGTAAAAAGTCATTAAGTAGTAGTGCTAGAGGTGGAACTAGTCATCTAAAACGTCATCTTGAAAATGTTTGCAAAAAGTATCAAAAAAATCTTGCCAATCAAATGCAAATGGTAGCTAGCTCAAAAGATCCGGTCAAATCTTTGAAATTTAATCAAGAAGAGAGCAGAAGGATTCTTGCAAAATTTATCATATGTGCTGAGTTGCCTTTTCACATTGTTGAACATCCAGTTTTCATGGAATTTATGAGATCTCTTCAGCCATTATTCAATACTGTGGGTTGTGAAGTAGTAAAAAGTGACTGTATGTCTCTTTATCAAGAAGAAAAGAAAAAATTGCATGAGGTATTTAAGAAATTAAGTTCCCGTGTCAGTTTCACTAGCGATCTTTGGACATCAAATCAGAAACTTAGTTACATGTCCCTCACAGCACATTATATTGATTCTAATTTTGTTTTGCATAAACGGATAATCGGCTTCAAGAAGTTACCTTATCCTCACACAAGTTTTATGATTGAGGATGCAATTGGAAAGTGTCTTGTTGAATGGGAATTGGATTCTAAAATATGTGCGATGACTTTAGATAATGCCATCACAAATGACACTGTTATTAGAAGAGTCCAGGATCACTTTTCTCAAGGAATGTTGTTCGGTGGAGAGTACTCCCATATCAGGTGTTGTGCACATATACTTAACATTATGGTACAAGATGGAATGCAAATAATTCATGAAGCTCTTGAGTGTATAAGAGAGATTATCAGATACGTGACTGCAACCCCTTCCCGAATGCAAGCATTTAACGAAATTGCACAACACATGAGGCTTCCTATTAGAAAAGGACTCACTTTGGATGTTGCCACGAGGTGGAATTCTACATATGAAATGCTACAGGATGCAGTTAGCTGCAAAGATGTTTTTATTATATATGCAAATGAACATTCATGTGAATGCCCCACCAATGATGAATGGAAGAAGGCTGATGTAATTCTTAAATTCTTAGAAGCCTTTCTGGATGCCACTAAAGCATTTTCAGGTCATAAGTATCCCACATCAAATTTGTACTTAAAAGAAGTTTGGGGAATTAGGACTTTGTTGATGGATAAGAGTTTTGGAAATGATGAAACTTTGAATCAATTGGCAAATGAAATGCAGAAGAAGTTTAACAAGTATTGGTCCCAATGCAATTATTTGTTAGCATTTGCTTCTATTTTGGATCCTAGGTCAAAAATGATGTTCATAGACTTTTGCTATCAAAGGGCATTTGATGTAGAGGAGAGCAATAGAAAGATTAATGACGTTCGTGATAGCCTATATAAATTTTATAATGGATATGCAGATGCAGTAAGGGCGCAATCCTCTGCGGGTTTAAGTGACATAACATCTGATATAGGTGGACAAGGTGGTTCAAGTTCAGTTAATCTGGGTAAAAGAAAACTTGGTATGGATTTTGCTCAGTTTAGAAGTCAAAGTTCATTGAAACGACCAAAAAGATCAGAGCTAGATAGTTATTTGGATGATGATGTGCTTCCTGACTTGGGAGATAAGGAGTTTGATATCCTGGCATGGTGGAAGAGTAATGCAACAATCTATCCTATACTATCAAGAATGGCTCGAGATATTCTGGCTATTCCAGTTTCCACAATTTCATCAGAATCAGCATTTAGCACTAGTAATAAAGTTGTGGATCACTATCAAAGTTCTTTGAGTCCACCGACTATGGAGGCCATAATTTGCACTCAAGACTGGCTTCGTGAAGAATATGATGAAGGTATACATAACTTGGTTATTTATGCTTGGTTTGTGTTTTATGTACTTATTGTGTTTATACTTAAAAAATTGCTACTCGATACATGTTTTTTCAGTTGCAAGCAGCTCGAGTTTTTTTAAGTTTGATGTGGATGATTGCATCCCTGAGTGGGCTGAGTAATGAATATGAAACATAGGTATATAGTAAATTTTTTTGATGCAATTACAGCTTTTTCTTTATGCAGTAAATTCTGTTCTCATAGTGTTATCTTGATATGCAGTTATTCAGTATGATAAGAAGAAGGAGAAGCTAGCCCATGGAGTTGATTAGAGTTACATGGTGTCACCTGTTATACTTCTTATTTTGTTGCAAACTCTGTCATGTTTGCTTTTAAATATTTGACAGTATGAACTTGATTGGTTGGCTTTTTCTGGAGGTTTGGTTGGCTTTTTGTGAGCTTAATTTTCTGTTGGTGCTTAAATATTAACATTACCATTTACCAGTTAAGATAGTTCTGGTGACTTCTTATTTTTTTTGTTTTTAGCTACTGTTGTAATGATACTTCTTTGGGAATTGAAATATAGTTGATCAGCCTTTTACTTATGTGTTGTTTAAAGTGTTAGTATTATCTGTCTTTTCTGGCTTCTGTTGTATATTGCTTACAGGTACCATAAAAGTTTCTATTTCATGTTTATGGACATCTACAGGTCTAGAGTATCCAAGTAATGCTGAGTTAATCCAAAGTGGGATTGCGGGGCTGCAAAATTTTATGTGATCATTTTCACTTTTTTAACTCATCAGTCTTTTCACTTTCTTTCATTTCAAGAGGCAGGAGTCAGATCCAAGGGGACTGAATGGCTCATTAACACACCCAAGGTGCAAAAGTCATTTTGTAGAAGTTCATTGGCTATTTTAAAAATTCATTGGCTTTCATGAATTGGTGATGCTCTCTACCATGCTTATTAGTTTTGTATTTAACTTAGTAACATTAACATAAAACCAGAAGTTAGCAGATTCAGTAATGGGAACTTACTTAGATTTATGACAGTTTTTTTGTTATTATTGTTTAGAGGCTAAAAAGTTGACAGTTTTCAATATTTAGAAGTAGAAGCATTGGCAGGACAGGAATAGGAGCACATGGATTTGCTTTTTAATCTCTCTTTGTTTGGCATATTTCTTGGTTTTTTGTGAGAATTTTGTGGATTGTATTTGAAACATAATTCATCATGCTTACTGATTATGGGAATACTTTTACGTCTAGCTATTATTGACGACTATGTCTTTTTTTGGATATAGGATGTCAGTAACTTGGCAAATTTCATACCAAAACTTTTGGAATTATGCCAGAAGAGAAACAGCTCTCTGTCAGTGGCCGTAAGTGGGGGAAGTGGATATAGATGGTTGGTAAACTTACTTCAACAGTTTGTTTTCTTTTCCAAGGTTGTGGTGTGTTATTGTTTACTGACTATTATTATTATATTATAGCATAGGAGATTAGATATCATTTATGTAATCTTTTTTACCAGCAAGTGTAATACTCTTCTTTTTCCTTGGATTTGCTTATTATATATTGCATTTGTCACATATTCAGAACTTGATTCCAGTTCTGTCAGGGCTCAAAAAATATGAGTATGTTAGGTCCTTACTTGCATGGTTGACAATTCTTAGTTGTATTCTTGTGTTATATACTGCATGTTCAATTCTAGCACTTACTGTTGGATCGTATCAATTTCCAGTCAGAGGTATGTGACTATCAAAAAGCTTTGGAACTTCTGGCTTTCCTCGGCGTGGCCAAAGATGAAGGTACCTTAATAATGTAGAAGTCCTGACTAACACGAATTACCTAATGGTGTGATTCCTACTGCTTTTTAGTGACCTGCTCTAAAAGTCTTGCTTGATGCTCCCTTTCAGATCTTTTGGAAGGTTACAAAGCAGTTGAATTAACACTTTGAAAGTTGGAAGAACACACGTGGTTTCCTGCCAGCAATATGGTATTTGGCAACGTATGCCTGATTAACTCTTCAACCCGTTATTGGTGAAACTGACCGTCAATCTGTCCGTCAATCTGTATAAGCTCTAAAATCAAAGGTCAATTTGAAATTGACTCAATTTGAATGTAACCGAGAGTACCATGCTGGAAAAACAAAGATCCAGAATGTTTTGAGTTTTCTGAGCTGTATATTCACACAGATCAAACATGAAAGCCAAAGTGTCAATCTGACGATTACTTTTTCTCATGTTATGTTACTGTACTGAATAATGAAAATAGGTAAAGGCATTGCGTAAGTTTTAATTTTTTTTTTAATGAGAATTTTATGAGAAAGTTAGTTAACTTTCTTATTGACCAACTTATTCAAATTCTTTTGGTTTGGTTAAAGAAATGAAATGGGTAAGTTAAATTTTTAAGTTACCATTTGCTTGTTAAATTATACGAAAGATTTACAATCGAAAGATGGCTAAGTTGGCTTATGGATTAGATTTTTTTTTTTTTTAATATCCTTGTATGATTAAGATTTTTTTTAATTAAAGTACATATATAACTCTCAGATTTAAGGGGTGTTTCACTTCCATTTCTAAACTACAAATTTTTTTAAAAAGGTCCTTGAACTTTTTTCTTTGTTTTAGTTTAATTTCTACTGTTAAAATTTGAAAACGCTGTAAGAAATTCGCCGACGTGGCTTGCTGATGGTAGCTAAGAGGTCCTAACTGGGGTTAACTATTAGATACCTTCACGTCGTGCTGATGGTAGCTAAGAGGTTCTAACTGGGGTCAATTATTAGATACCTTTCAAAAAAAATCCGTTAAAACCTTATCTTCCTTCCTTCTTTCTGCAAGCCCTATCTTTCGTTAACAAGAGCTCTAGCATCTATCCCATCCCTATCGCTATCCATAACCCTCTCTCATCGTCTCCAATCGGTCATTCGTCACTTCATGTCGCTCAACCACCGTCCCTGGATGGCGATTTGTTGCTCTGCTCCATCATATTCTGGGATTAGTCATTCGCTTGGGCATGACCCTCTAGCTGTCCACCCATAAACCCTAACCGTATATCACCATCATTCACTCGCTGCCCTGTTGCCCCATTCCACTCAACCATAGTTTGCCTTACCAAGCATAATTCAGCTATACCTTATCCCTTTCTCTATCTGATTGTTATTTGGCCACCCGTTGCCTCTTTGCCTCAATTCGCTCGGCCACAACCTCCATCACGAAGCATCGCTCTGCCATACCTAATCCCCCTCCCTATCTCATTAAGGCCTAGTGGTCACAATCTTTCCGAGCCACTCCGGTCATAATCTCCTTAAGGTAATGTCTCTATCATTAGCTTTAGCTTTAGGTTGATTTTGAATTTTTTACTGGGATCCCTTGTATACATGCTGTTTTTACCATTTAGTATCTGAATCGCAATCTTAAGGTGTATGTGCATCCATCTTACCGCAAAGAGGCCTATATAAGAATATATAGCCCTGTTGTTTGCCCTATTAGTGAGTCTAAGTTGTGACCACATACTAATATGAATGTAGTCCTTCCTTCTAAAATTAGAAGACTATCTGAAAGACTGAAGGAGGCTAGGAGGGATCCAGATAAGCCCATAACATCCAACAAAGTAAGTAGGATGTATAGTGAAATAAAATGCTCCAGATGCTAGTAGTATGGTCATAATGTTAGAACATGCAACGGCCCATAAAAAGATAAGCTCCTATTAGGAAAGCTTTCACTGGAGGGAGGAAAGGCAAACAACCAGCTGTGAACTTACAAGTCAGAATATTACTCAATTAGCTTTCACATATTGATCAGGAAGCTCTTTAGCTTTTACTGTTTGTCATTTTTGATGCAAACCAGGAGGCATCAAATGATTATGGGCTTCAAGTCAGTTAAACATGGCATGGGATAACAAGAGTCATGTACCTATGTCGAGACACCTACCGGGATGAGCCTTATATATAGGGGATGCATTTATCAACTTTTCATATCTTTCAAGCTACTTGTTAGTAATTAAATTGTGAAACTAGTTATATGTTTTTGTATGAGGACAGAAGACAAAAATTTTGAAGGAAATCCTATGTGCTATATCGGAGGACTGCAACTTCATCTGGTGTCACCATCAAAGAAGGTAGCACTGAATCCAGTGTTTCAAGACCATCCAGGAGGCAAAGAAGGAGTTCCAATGGCTCTTGTTAGTTGTTTTGATGTATTGTGGAGGCGGTATTGAGAGTCGCAGTTTCGACTGTTTCGCGGTTTGGATTATTTTTGTTTGTTGTATGGTGAATTGTTTGGATGTACTATGGTAGTGGTGGTTGTTTGCAATGGTTGTAATGCCGTGGACTTTGCAATGGTTTGGACTTGGATGTAATGGTCTTAGTATGGACTGTTAATGTAGTTTAGACTATGCTGTCTTGGTATGGATTTGGTTGTCTTAATTTAGACAGTTTAGACTGTGATTATGTGACTGTTATAATGTATTTGGACTCTTGAGAACTCATAATGCTTTTGGACAATTTATGATGGTTGTAATGATCAGGCTGTTAAATTAGTAGGGCAAGTAGGGTATTGCTTGCCTTACATTTCGACAATTTGATTTCCCTGTTATAAAGTATTTTTGGCCATCAATCCGTTGCTTTTATGGTTATTTTTGCTGTCACAGGTTGGAGACATTGCTGAGCCACTTAAACAAGTGAAGCTATTGATGGCATAAACAGTATCAACTATGTGGAAGTAAGGCCAGATCCTTTTTGGTAAATATGTTGTACCTAGCATTGTTTTCCCTACTAGATGTTGTACCTAGCATCAAGTTACTAACTTAGCCCACTGATACTAAATGCTTGTGTCAAATAAATATGCTTTGTAATGCATAAATTCACTGTTGGATGAAGCAGGAAATATGTATTTATCATTGTCCATGCAGAAAGTTGCCGCCACTTCATTGTATCGGAGCTGAAACTGTAGGGTCTCAGAAAGCTAGTTGTTAAGGAGAGCAGGTGAGGTGGGGACAAGATCTTTCAAGAGAAATGTATTTGTTCTGATGCATGGCTAATGTTCTCACAGAAAACAATGTGATGACTGTAATATTGGTTGTAATAATAGAAGTATTGCAATGTATTTATTGTTTTGTACTACTAAAATGTCTTTGAAGTTTGGAACTGATATAATGTCCTTGGACTTCTGAATGTTATAATGTATAATATATTTGGAGTATCTGCTTTTTTATGTTACATCCAGCACATATTGTTGTTACTTCTACACATTAATTGCAGTTTATGCAAATATTAAACTTGCCAGGCTACTTCCAATTGCTAGGTTTCAGACAGTTTACTTCATGTTGCTGGGTTTCACCCAGTTTACTGCAATTATCAGGGTCTGCACAGGGTCCGCACACAACTACCATATCTGATTGGTTGTCATTCCATTTCACCCAGTCAATGAAAAACTGGCATTGAATCTTATTGATTACCTGTATTCAATCCTTTCACATGCAAATCACAGATTTTGGAATAGCTTTATGTTAAAAAAAAAAAAGAAACACATTTTTGTTGTGCATCGGTAATGTAGTTTCTTTGACATAAAACAAATATGTACATGATAGAGAACTAAGATACCGCACCAAATATATAATGAGAGATACAGATTTTTCGCTTTCTCACTCCTTTCCAAGTACATACCCACTACTACCAAACTATGACTAACTATAAAATCAGTATGATACATCAATAAAACTTCTCCCGCATCTAATGCATGGCTAATTGATTCTTAAGCTTTGAACATTTCTTCAATAATCCCAATATCAATCTCATCCCCTAGGAGTGAGAGGAGGATTGTATCAAATAAAAAACCTACAAGTTCCACTGGCTCCATATCATCAACAGCTGAAGAACCTTTTACCTACATTGACATTCATCCATGAAGGAAAAATCTTTGCATCTTGCATATAGTAGCATTGTCTCTTAATGCCTTTCGTACGTGAGGACGAGAATGAGGATTTTGCGAGCGAAGTCATAGAGCAAATCTATACAAAAATAATAAATTATTATTAGTAATGAATATTTACTGAACATGTATTTAAAGGTTTCATTTCAGTCAAAAGAAGGATGGGGATTCCAATTCAATTGATCACAAAACAGAGCACCATTTCGATCAAAGCATAATATGAACAAAGAAATTGGACAAATAAAGAAACTATTTGAGGAACATATTGACTATAAACTTAAAAATTAGATAGATAGATAAGCCTAGTTAGATACAGTATAAACTTAAGAGTTATGAGATGAACCTGGCCGGCCTAGTGCTCAAGCTAACTGCTAGCCGACTTGGTGCTCTAGCTGACTACTGGCTGTAGAGGAAGGCTTCCTGGCTGGAGAGACTACAGGAGCTGGTCGAAGAATTAAGAGTTTGGTTGCTACCTCACCCGAGCGAATGGGAGGCTAATCGTTGCCTGGTCAGTGAATGAAGGCCGATTGGAGAAGAAAACTGCTGACAGTAATAGGGCGCTGGACAAAAAGGTGGTCAAAAAAGAAAATGAATAAGAGAATGCGGTGAACAGTTAGTATGATCGATGTGCATTCATCTTACTACTATATTGGACAGCGAGCTGGCTGGCCTACTTGGACATATAGGTCATCGAAGAAGAAGATGAGAGAAGAATGAGGTGGCCAACTAGTTTGAGGTGGTTGGATTTTTTATCAAAAAGGATACTAGAGGATTAGGGCATAGAAAAGTGCTTTTTATCAAAGAGAGAGAGTTCTACATAAGCAGAATACCAGCTAGGGCCTCTTAGCCACCGTCAGCATTCCACGTTGGTGGATTCCTTACATCATTACCAAATTTTAACGGCGGGGATTAAACTGAAACAAAAAGCAAAGTTTAAGGATATCTTTAAAAAAAATTGGAAGTTTAGGGATGAAAGTGAAATACTTCCCTAAGTTTGAGGGTTAAATATGTACTTTAACCCTTTTTTCTATTATTACTCCTTGATTCTTCATTTTTCTTCCCTTCTTTGATCTTTGTTGGTGAGTCATTTTTTTGCCTTTTACTCTTAATGCATTTCAAAAAGAAAAAGCAAATTAAAAAATTTTCTTTATATAATAATTTTGATAAAAATAATAATTTTTAAAGAAAATTTTGATATAAAATTTCATCTGAAGGGTAAGAATGTAGCATTTGTGCAAGATTTTATTATTAAAATAAAAATATCTTCTTATTATATAATCGATATTTTAGAAAGAGTTATGATATCATTATTTAATCAATAAAATAGTAACTATAAAATTTATTTTTATTTAAAAAATAAAATTTATATATAATTAATGTATATATAAAAAGTATGATTAAAAATATAGTTTAATAAAAAATTTAAGCTTCAATCACAAAATGATAATTTATAATTAGCATGCAAAGTAGGTTGGTGATAACAGAGTATTATGGAAAAGATGAATTTATCTTACGAAGTTATATGGGAACATTATAATATAAAAAAAATATAAATAACAGATATCATAATTACTTTCAATGTATAGAAGAGAATGGATAAATTATTTTTTCGTCTAAATGTTGTCCATATAATACTTTTTTTAAAAATTTAGATTTTCGAATAACGTTGATACTCTTCAAAGAATAAGCCATGAAAGCATCGATTTCCATCAATAATCAGGTTAATCGGGCCAACCCATTGTTTTGTCATAAATGAGCTAACTTAAGTTGGCCCAATAGATTTTGATCCGAGTTCGGATTTAAGTTTTAAAACAATGAAAGCATTAATTTTTCGTCACCATATATGCCAATTCTTTTTTATTATTTTGACCTAAATGGGCTAACTCGAGTTAGCTTAATAGGTTTCAGATTAGGCTTGGATTTGACTTTTGAAGAAGAGGTTTATTGCGGTATTTCTTTATTATTTAAAAAAATTGCTATAATATTTTTTTATTATTTTTAAAGCTATCTTGCGGGTTCATTAGTGTTGATTGTTTATAGTATTTCCATTAAATAAACCAATTATTCTGACCATTTCATAATTTTTTGTTTTTGAATAAATTCTCAATTTCAATCTTCGATCTTTTTTATTACGAGGATTTATATCTTAGCCTCCGGCTTCCCCTCGTACCCTGTCTCGGACTGCACGAATCTTGAGGCCCTCAATTTCGTGACTTTTCCCAGCTACGAGGAAGCTAGTCCTAAGCGGTCGACTCTCTCTTCCCAAACCCGAACCTCCCCTTCTCCTCTTCCCTCCGCGCCGGCGCTGGCGCCGCCCGTCCACTGCCGCTCACCACCCGTCGGACCTTCCCGGCGACCGAACTCGCTCCCGGACACCGGACGTCGGACATCTTCTCTCCCTTAAGACAGGGTGAGGCCTTTGCCCCATCTTCTTGATCTTCTGCTCCAACTTCGTTGATCCGTTCCAGCCGAGCTTCTCATCCCGCTTCTGTCTCAGATCCCTAGGCTGGAAGTGTATCCGAGGGTTTCTTCACCATCCAAAAGCTAGGGCTTTTGCACCGGATTCGAGGCCAGTTACAAATCGGACTCGAGTGTTTTTTTTTTTTTTTAGGTTTCAGAAAAGGCTGCTGCTTTTGCCCCATCTTCTTGATCTTCTGTTCCAACTTCGTTGAGCCGTTACAGCCGAGCTTCTTATCCCGCATCTGTCTCAGATCCCTAGGCTGGAAGTGTATCCGAGGGTTTCTTCACCATCCAAAAGCTAGGGCTTTTGCACCGGATTCCAGGTCAGTTACGAATCGGACTCGAGTGTTTATTTGTTTATTTATTTATTTTTAGGTCTAAGGCAAGGCTTAAGAAAATGTTATATCATTCATGCAATTCTCGATAGTTTGGAGAATATATTGTTGTTTATTGGATTTAGGTTTCTGATTTCTTATCGATTTCAATTCAAATTTGGAACTTTCCATGTCTATGCTGCGAAGCTGTTTTAAGAATCCAGGGTTTGATTCAGTGATTTAGTGGAAGTTAAATTAGATTCTTGTGCTTGATTTTTTGGTTCAGTAATACCGAACTTGCTGCTGAAAAGGAATACTAATATCAGGATTATGGGCGATTTAAGGGACCAAATGGCCATGTTGAGACAATGGCGCTATTCTTGTTTTTGTTTATATTAGTTTCCCCTCTGGACCTGTTAGCTTTCACTTGAAAGGTTTTGGCTTTCCATTGGCATTCGAAGGACCTATTTCTCTGATTGAGTTGATGTTGATGACTTATCATTCTGCTCAGACCGTATATTTAACTTAAATGGGCAGATCAGCTTCCAAAATATAGAAGCAGGAGGCATTCGGTTTACCCTACTGATATCGGTATCCCCTGAGTCACAAGCTTGGGGTAATTGGTTTTGCCAAACATGATCAAACATAGGGTTGTTAAGGTCGTTAGTTGATCTCTAGACCCTCAAGTTATCTGTGCAATTATTGCTTTTGTAGTTGGATGGATGCAGTTCATGGATTCAAGCCACTAACTGATATAAGTTAATCAGTGGCAACTTGTTAGCAAGTTGGGTCAGGTACAGTTTGGCTGCAAGAAGGGCTACTTAAAATGGGTTTTTGCATGATTGTGGACGGATTCATATTATATTGGTTACAGAGCTCATTCCTAACCTAGTCACTGTATGAGGGTTGAGTTTGGTTGGGTTTCTCAGGTCAAGTTGGTTCTTGTATAAACCCAAAATTCCCAGACCTTATTGATAAGGACGTCTAGACTGGGTTTGTTAAATGCATCAGTGTTTTGCTTGCAAGGAAACAATATAAATTGTAGGCATTATGAACAACTCTATTCCATGGTAATTAGTTGGCAACCATGTGGTAGTTGTGCTAAACAGCACATTTAACTGGTTAAGTACGTGAAATAGTTAGATGTAGCTGGTTCAAATTCTGTTAGCAGAAGTACATATGAACATCATGCAACACTTGCATCTTTTATAATGCTTAGCTACACCTGCTTGCATTTTCTCATTAAAGTTAACAGTTAACATGTTAATTTTATCAACAATTCAATGTTACTAACTAAACCTCAGCATTCTCTGGTGGGCTGGGGAAAAATTGTATTTGTACTAGTTCAGGTTGTGGTGGTTTTGCCCAGGGGCTCACATGGTTAATGACTGATTTAAGCTGCACTTTTATAATAGCTGGACCTCAAACAATTTCACTGTGGGCAGGATTTGATCAATCTTGAACCCAAAACAAGTTACTTTGATTCAACTGTGGTCTTATGTATAGTGCTCTGGACTAAATGAACCTTACAAATGCCACCCATTGCTCAACAATTCATTTTGCATAATGCATTTACTGTGCAATGAGCTTGGCATAAAGTTTCGATTCAATATATTCCAAGTGGTGTCACTTGCTTCTAGATTGCTGTTGATAATTCTGCCAAAGTTTTCAATTGTGTGAATATATCTGTTAAGACTTTTTGTCAGACATCTTAGCTGAGGCAGGTCCTTAAGGATGTAGAAAAGTTCGATCGAGGTGGGTATTGGAGTCATTATAAGGTCTATATTAATTGTTGGATTGAGTACAGAACCTAGATGATAGTTTGAAAGAAAATAATTTGAAAGAAAAACTCTTTGTCCTCATTTTCCCTTTGCTGAATTTTGGTCCTTGGTTTTCCTTTTCCAAGAGCAATATGGGGGAGGGATTATCCCTCAAAGGCCCAAGGATATTGGTGGCAAGTGTGCAAGTACAGTGTTTTAATTCATGATGTTGTTAAAAAAGAAGATGGTGAGGGTGAGTGGCCACGCTATTTGCAGTCTGCTTAGCTAAGGAAGAAGCCATTAATCATGTGCTTTTCTTGCCGTGTTGTTGTCTACAGGGTATGGATATCATAGCAGGGATCTTGTCATAGAAATCTACCTTTTTGTTCAATCATTGTTCTTATTTCTAAGCCAATTGGAAATGAATTGCTCTGGTATTGTTCTAGTATCATTAGTTTTGGCTCTGAAGCTATGCATTGCAAGCCTGGAAATCATAACCTTAAAGAAGTTTGAAGTTATTTGAGTGAAATATTTTAATATATATTGAATGAATTGGGAGCTATCTATGTGCTAGGCTAGTGCATTGATTGGTATCACTCTGTGTTTGGTCCATTAGATTTGTTTTCTCTTCTTTTGCTGCTATTTTTTTCGTGCTCTTGATAGGTAATTTGATAAGGTAGTTGTGGTGCATAATTGGTGTACATAAAGAATCTCCTACACTTTTTTTGTTATCAACAGTAACATACTTAACTTGCTGCTTAAGAGATGGCTGGTGGGGATTTTTGAAAGATGATTAATGAGCCAATTAATTTTTCAACCATTTACTAATTGTCTTGATCCATCAGCGCTCTGTGATGAAACTTTTGTCAGCTTTGATATCATCTTTTGGTATTGAAGTTTTGACATGTAAATGCTTGTTTATGATCTTCATGATGATCATTTGGTTTTTGAAAACCCAATCTCTCCTGAGTCTCTTTAATTTATGACGGTTCGATTTTGACTTAAGATGAAAAATGTCCTTGTGTGGGAGGTGTCATATCAAGGATGGGAGCTAAATCCAGAAGATCTTTGATTGGTATGAGTTTAGATTGTAGCGTATGTCGAAGTTGGTTGAAATGCTATGCCAATCTTAAGTATCTCATTTCATGCCATTATCGAAGTTTTGTAAATGCCATACATTATGGATCCTTTAGAAGCTCTATGGTTAAATAAAACATAATGCAAGAGACACGTATATTAACAAGCCAAACCAATGAACTATGTTGGAAAATTTAATTAGAAAAGAAGGCTTTTGTCAGAATATTTGGGGTCTAATAGGTATTAGTTGTATATATAAGTGTATCAAAATGTACCGGTTATTATGCAGTAATATAGAACAAAGTAAGCTCATGGTCAGTGCATTCTGCCTTGCATTAGAAAGATCTAGTGTGGCGCACAGCGATACTGTAAAAGACAATGGGAGCAAGTTGCAATATTCATTTCTTTTGAACATGTTTAATGCATAACTGATGCACCTGCTCTTGATCTTACTCTTTCTTTCGATGCCAATGTGTTTCATTTTATGTGTTGGAAGATTCAGTATGCCATAATTATATGGTTCTTAGGTAAATATTAATGGCTTGTACTCCAAAGAAAAAGGAAAAAAAAAAAAAGGTTCTATGTGTTACTAGTTGGCCTGCTAATTTGGGCCTTTCTTGTGCTTCCTCCAATTCATTCTTGAGAATATGAAATCTGATCAGGAGCAAGGGTCAAAGCAGTAGTACTAGTGTCCATGCCAGTTCAGAATCAGTATTAGTATGGTACTTGTGTATTCTGTATTGTACCAACACATGGTATAGTTGTTGGTGCTGGCACCACAAAGGTGACACCACTTGCAGTACAGTATCGAGGGGCATATCGATCACTGATTCCCTCCCTATATGGTACAGTATACCTGGCAACCAGCATGAACAGGTACTTCAACCCTTATCAGGAGTCGTATTTGATTTTGTAAGTACGCATTTGTTGCACACCGTAGCATTGTATTGGATCTCTGATCAATGCTTGAACGATAGCATGTGATGGAAGTGATTTTCCATTGGTATATGTCCATGCTGAACTGCAAGACCTGGAGGAAGTGCAGAGCAATCTAAATCATCCATTATTTGCTGTATATAGAAAATTGAGAATGCTTGATGACAGACAAGAGGACAACACGTTGATATTTGAACACATTTTTGTTGCTTTATATTTGTGTTCATCTTATCAAAGTCTTCACATTTTCAGGAACCATGGCAAGCAAAGCTGGCGGCGACAGTAGGGAACCAGTAAATGAGCAAGCAATTGCAAATATGTATGCAGCCATGCGCTCTGAGATCAACCAACTCTACTCAAAGATCACAGAGTTAGAGATGGAAGTCAGTGAGCATTCCCTTGTAATTGGTGCAATACAACCACTCGATCCCTCTCGGCGCTGCTATCGGATGGTTGGTGGTGTGCTGGTCGAGAGAACAATCAAGGAGGTCCTGCCTGCAGTGCAGCGTAACAAGGAGGGCCTTGAAGAGGTTATTGCTCGCCTTAATGAGGCATTGGAGAAGAAGAAAAAAGAGATTCAAGAGTTTGAGTTGAAGCATAAGATTAAGATCAGAAGGGCAGACAGTGAGGCTAAAGACGACAGTAACCCGAAAGAAGGTTCAGCTCAGGGTGTTCTTGTGGGTCCTGCAAATGAGTAGGGTGAAGAATTGCACATTAGGCTGCATACAGTTAAACTTTTAGATGGAAGTGTGGTTACTGTTGATCATGAGGACAATATTTTATGCATGGGTACTATCGTATTCTTGTGTGAAAGGATATGTACTTTTGTGAGGTTTTTGATTGTCTAATCTTTAGTTCTCTGTTTCCAGGTGGTCTTACTTCTTTCTATGTTTGAAAGCCTATCCCAACTTATGTGTATCACTTGCTTGGGGTTTGTTGGAATCCAATGGATGAATGGTCTCATGGCGAAATAGGTGGGTGGCTGTAATCTGGAAATAGATGAATGTCCACCCCAAGAAACTGCAAAACGTGCTCACCTGTACTCAAAATTTTGGTCTCCAACCAGCACTTGTAACTCCACCTCTGCTCAAACTTTTTGGTCTCCAAGTAGCATTTTAACTGATTAATTTTTGGATGATTCACGGAAGGCCCAGGCTTCGTTGCCTTTCCATTTAAATGCATACACGTAGAGAGAAGGGTTGGTCTCATGTTATCGGTTGAATTAGCCTGTATGACCTGCTATGAACACCATAGTTGGCTCACTGACCATATACTTGATTTTCCATGTGCATAAAACCATTTGAATTCAAATTTCTTGTAATGAAAAAACATAAAAGTACTTTTTTACGATTTTTTTTTTTTTAAAAAAAAGTTATATTGTTTGGATGTAACACATATGAGGGGAAGTTTTATATAATTCATATCCTAGATAAATTCAATCTTCTTATTCAGAAGGTGGAGTCCTTTATGTATGTACTTCATTTTAAGAAGGGTTTTACCCAGATGTTTCGACCGCTAGAATCCTAGGTGCTGGTTGGTTGGAGGACAGAGTCGACAATAATATGGTGTAATTAGGGATATTGTGGACAATTTTTTGGGGGCCTAAATCAAATCGTTTGGTTGGGATTAGTAATAAAAGGTTTGATATTATACATAGGTTGAGTACCAGTATTAAGTCTCTATCCTAGAGTGTGGTTGGTCTCTCTTCATATGGTGATGAACAGGAATTTGTAATCAGGGTAATGATTATTTTGTAACTAAACAGGTATCCTTTTCTGAACCACATTATCCTTATTCAGGGGAGAAGCTTTCTTTCTATAGATTATAGTTCATCCGTTTAAATATAAAGGGGCATACAGATAAAATTCTAACATAATGGCAACACATCTAGTAGCATAAAAGCGTATCAAGTATAGGTACATCCTTTGTACTGCTACTGATATAATAGTACTAATACAATATAGTGTTTCCAATACGACTGACTGATATGGCAAACTATGCTATAGATAAAAAGAAAGTTTTTTTTTTAATGAAAAGGTTGTTTATCAATTGAATTTATATAAATTTCAGAACCTTATTTTGTATCATGTTCTTCTCCTTCTCATTTTTCATCTCTCACTCCAGTATTATGGCCTTTCCTAGCTTAGACGAATTTGGAAGCAAGTTATCCAACAGTCGGTATCACCAGTGATATATTTTCACAATATATAAAGAATAAAAATTCAGGCTTTCATCATCTTCCATCACCATTTTGTCCCAATTTTCATCTCATCTTACTCAGCTATACAAAAATGCTGGTGGTTACTTTCCTTCGTAGCATAAAGCTCACCAAGCACCCTCAGAAGTATTTTCAACAATTGCTGTTATATTATCTGATTTTGCTCTCAGTTCAGCAGCACACAAACTGAGTAGTTCTTGCTAAAACCCTGATTTATCTCTTGATCATTGGCTACTGCTAGTGAAGTACTTCATGTATAGGTGCAGGGCCAGAAATTTTGAAACCACCTCTTGGTGTATTCAGGCCTGAGTTATTATTGTTCCAGGCTCAAGTAAAACATAATAGCCTTCTTGGTTTCCAAAGGATTCCATGTTAGAAGCCCAGCCAATGTGCTTCAATATTTTACTAATATCGTAAAGCTATAAGGGATTGGCAAATTTACCTCTCTTGTGTTTTTCAATTCCGTGTGGAATTGGATTAGCAATCTCATACCGCTCCAATCAACCAAACACTCCCTTGATGGCTCATACAATTGAGGTACTTGTGAGGTGGTTGAGTTTTAAGCATGATGAAACGGCATGGAAGTTAATAATCCATCTTCCACTTGATACTGTGATTAAGGTGGCCATGAAAACTTCTACGTGGATCTTAGTATATGATTTGCCTCTGGGTGCATCTCTGGAATCATCTCCAATTTTACATCCTCTGTTGCTGGTCGTTTGATTGAAATGGGTCTCTAGCATGATTCATACCGGAATCACTGGAATTCATGGATCCAGTAGTCAGTTCAAAAATTAAGGTATAAGCATCTTAATTAATTAAGAACTACAAGTTATGGATTACTCTTTCTGTGTCCAATTCTTTCTTACACTCTCCAGTCCTCCACTTCTCAGCCGCACCAGAGGTTCAGCCTGTCCTTGTGCTGCTTATGGTATTCCAAAGATATACGGAAATATATATATATATATATATATATTTTTTTTTTTTTTTTTTTTTTCTGACTGTAATTGAGGGGTATAAAATCCTTCCAAGCCTTTATTAATAAGAAATATATACAAGAAAGAAGAATTTAGAAGGGAACTCATGAGATGTTACTAATAATCAAAAGTTAGGAGGATCTTTTTAAATAGAATCTAGGCTGAGAAGATTGAGAGAAGAATGCTCTAGAATTTTTTTCTTTTCATATATATCAAGTAGATGCTCATTACCTGTAGGTTCTAAGCTAGTCTTTATTGGTAAGAAATATATCTAACTTTTCAAGATGACTTCACAACCAATCGAGATATTTAAACGAAAGGTGACCATGATCTAAATAGAGGTAGTGTAAAGATAGAGAAGGAGGAGATGAAAGGTTAATGGACTTCTCATACAAATAGCATTCAATGCTAATTTATTAGATCTTTGATAATATAATCAGTTTTTTAGATTTAATCACATAAAGATACGTATCTTATCCTTGCCGTTAAGTCATCATCCTTTTTCTTTCTTGCATAAATCTTCTATATATAACCTCCTTTCATTTTAAAGAAGTTGCATCCGAGATAAATAGCACAAGAAAAAAGAAACATGATTTATTTTTTAAAATAAGACAAAACCACCACAATCCATTACTCCTTGGAAGTTAGAAGGCATAATTTGTAGGCCTACTTAGCTCATTTATTTATAACATAGATGATACTGGGAATCAAAAAGGATATATCAAATAAAACTAAGGTTCCAAATGGATTATTTGATAAACTTTCCGAAAGAGAGAATTAATAAAAAAAAAAAAAAAAACTCTCTATTTTTTAAAACATTTTTGTATCTTTTCGTAATGAATTAAAAGAATTCGAAGTGGATCTTTTTTTTTTTTTTTTACCTCCTGCGTAGTTTATGTCGCCCTCTTATACGACGAAGTTTACCACTCACGACTTCTCCTCCGTCTCCTTTGCGTCCACGCCGAGCACCATCATCGAACACCGCCAGCATCGCCGTTCTCCCTTCTTCCACCGTCAGTTTCGTCCAGAGCCGTTGTCGCCGCCTCCTTTCTTTTCCTCCACTGGCGCCCTTTCTCTTCCTCCGCCCTCTGTCATCGCGGTCCTCTCCCTCTCCCTCTACGGTTCCACCTCCACCGGAATCCACCAGCGCCGTGACCCCATCTCGCCGCCGTCTCCCTCTTCCTCTTCCTCCCCTTCTCTCTCTCTCTCTCTCTCTCTCTCTCTCTCTCTCTCTCTCTCTCTCCTCCCGGGATCGCCAACGACCGACCTCCACCTCTTCCTCTTCCTGTTCCGGCGCCGATCTCCCTCTTCCCTCCTCCACTCCGGCAAGGCGTTAGGGTTCCGTCGCTGCCGCGCCTCCTTCTTCTTCACTTCTGCTCCTCCCTCTCCTCCCTCTGCTCGCCGTCGGCCCCAGCTCCTTCCTCTCTTGCCGACCGCTGCCGCCGTGGCCGTCCGCCATCGTGGCCGTTCTCCGCCGCGTCTTTCCCTCCTCGCTGCCGGCTGCCACCGCTAGCACCACCGTCTCCTTCCTCCATCCTCACGGTAAATCTTCCTGAGCTCTGTTGATCGGATGGGCCGCCTAGGTGTGTATTTGGGCTGGCTGGAGTGTATGGGTTGGGCTGATGTTGGGTATTAAGTGGGTTGGGTAAATAATTTATGGGCCTGATTGGGGGGGAGGGGGGCTGGCCTAATGGGTTGAATAGGCTATGGGCCACCTGGGTTAATGGGCTTGGGTGCTTAATAAATACTAAATGGGATTATTCTTAAGACGGGCCAAGGATGGATTATGGCCTATGTCTCATTTGAATAATCAATGGCCTGGCCAGTTGGATTATTGGGTTAGGTCAGATGGTTGCATGGGCTGGTGATGGGTTGATGGCCTGGTTAGTTGTTGGGCTAGTCGGTTAATCAAGCCGAAGTCCCAAAAAAAAAAAAAAAATTCAAAGCCCAACATATTATTTAAGCTTATGCTTTGAGATGATTAAGCATAGGTTAACAAAAGCATTTTTGTAAATATAATGAAATAATGAAAATTAGCAATATTTAAAAATAATTAAATTTGAATTAAAACTAATTAAGTAAGGGTTAGTGATCATTAAATTAGAGGGGTAAAATGGTTTTTTTGAATCTTGAATTAGAAGGGTAAAATAATAATTTTTTTAATTATAAATTATGATAAATTAATTAATTATTTATGTTGAATTATAGGTGATCATTGACCATTAACTTGATATGTAAAGATTATTGGAGTAACGATTTGAGGTAAGAGTTCTGCACTCTATTGTTGTGCAATATATTTTCATGACTTGCATATCTGCATATATCATAATTTTGTTGTTGATTTTTCTCTGCATGATTTGAATTGAGCATTTTGAATTATTGTGAATTTGTGTATATATGGTGGTATATTATTTTATTATAAATGATTTTTAGTTTTGATTCAAGATTATAAGTTTTGGATATTCTATAGGTGGTATGGTGTGGCTTGGTTGAGAGATATGTAGCGGAGTTATGATGGAAGTGGTATCGTGTGGCTTTGTTGAGAGATATATGGTGAAGTTATAATGGATGTAGTATGATATGGTATGGCTTGGTTAAGAGATATGGAGTGCATGAAGGATACTGTTGGTATCTGATACTAATTCTGACAATGAGGGTTGATGCCCTTACTTGCCTAAACTAGTGGCACCAAGGAAGGAGGTAGGCCCATGAAAGGCCGGTGTAGAACAAAGTCATAATCTATGACATGGCTGAGTTCATTTACACAGGGCACTAGTATATAAACTAACATGGGCGGAAGAAGTATCGCCAAGTTAAGTTGTTGACACGTAATACTAGCGCTAATATGTACCAGCAGTACTACCTCGTGATGCTTATGTGCTGAGGGAGTGACTCACTTAGTAATACCTTACGTGCTATGGTAAGGGCTTCAGTGGACCTATTCCTTACTAAGGAAGGGCGACTTGCTTAGTAATGTCTTGCATATGGGTGTATAGATGGTTTGGGGGTGACTATGGTTACATTATTGGTTTGGCTGTGGTTATGATTATCTTGGATGGTTAGGGGTTACCATGGTCACACTATTAGTTTGGCTATGGTTGTAGTTATCTTGATCGACATGGCTATTTTGTGTTTGTTAGTTTGGCTATGGCTGTGATTATATGGTGGATGGTTAATATTTATTCTTATAAGTGGATTTTATTAGCTTTTTAAATGATTATATATTATAATGTCTTTTGTTCAAGCATATTTTAGCTATATTAAACTTTTTATTGGCATATTTATGATAGTGTGTAGAAGTTCACTAAGCTTTATAGCTCATCCTTCTTTCTTACTATTTTACAGGACATCCCCCTATTATTATTTTGCAGAGGATGAGAATGAAGCCACTTGCTACATTAAAATTTTGAGGATGGTCGCTAGGAGTGAGGATAGTAGAGATTTCTTTTTCTTAATTATTTTATATTGATAAGCTGAAAATGACAGGTAAAGGATTGATAACTTGATATGAAAAGCGATATATATTTAAATCTCAGCTTCTGTAATTACGTTTTATGTTTTGCATGTATTAAGATTTAGTAGACTTTGTATGCTCTTCAGGTTCATTTTAACAATATGCAGCCGTGTTGCGGTATCACTGGATTGGAGGTCGCAGCATAGGAAGAAAGGGCGCTAGTGGAGGAAGGAAAAGGAGGCGGTGACAACAGCTATGGATGAAGACAACAATGGAAGAAAGGAGAACGGCGATGCTATCACTAGATCGGAGGTCGCAGCATAGGAAGAAAGGGCGCTAGTGGAGGAAGAAAAAGAAGGCGGTGACAACAGCTATGGATGAAGACAACAGTGGAAGAAGGGAGAACGGCAATGCTAGCGATATTCGATGACAGTGGTTAGCTTGGATGCAAGGGAAACGGAGGAGAAGCCGTGAGTGGTGAACTTCGCTGGAGAGGAGGGTGACATAGGCTATGGCGACAATAGCTTTCCCATGCTCAGAAATAGGAAAGTATGAGGATGAGGAGGAGGGAGAAGAAGGGTTTTTGTCGGCTGATTGATGGGTTTTATATAGGTGATCCCCTTCAAACTCTCTCAATCTATTATGAGAAGATGCAAGAATGATTCTTTCTCTTGGAAAGTTTCTGAAAGGAGAACAGGGTGTCATAGGTTACATAAGAAATTAACAATTTCCCACCCACACAAGATGCACTTTGCTCGGTTACCTAGTTTTCTTGATCATTCAAAGAGTCCAAGCATTGGTGCCTCATCTGCTGGTAGATCCTCTCAATGAACTCCTCAGCTCTCATGCCAATCGAATGCTAAAGGACTTCTCTCATCAATAGTTAATTTCCATCATCGTTCTCAAAATTAGGACGCTGCGCTTCTTTGGTGGCATGTGAAGAAGAGAGATGGAATTGGCGGTGCTTGTCAAGATGCCATCATTCTCTTCTCTCTCATGAAGAAGAGAGATGGGCTCGTTGGCCTCAAGAAGCCTTTTCCTTCGATTGTGAGGACTAAAAGGAGGGAGAGGAGAGAGTCTTATGATTTTAAATCTAAGCAGGATGTTTGTAGAATGTTTCATAGGAAAATCAAAGAGGTCCCAAATCCTATGGAATTTAAAATTTTGCATACATGACTAACATAGTGGGTAGAATGAAATGCATGCATGCATAGTTGTTTTGGCTTCGAAAGTGATAGAACTAAATTATACTAAAAATTAGCTAGCATCTAACTAAGCGATATATGACCATTCATCTACATCGTCAGAACCTACCGCAATATGATAGTGTCAGAAGAACGAGATCAGAAAAGCTGCTAGCATCCAGCAGAGCTGTAAACTACGCAGATGCAATAAAATTGAATACGCATGCCTCTATTATAGGAAGGTGGCTCATGACAATAAGAGCTGCCTCATTTAATGACCAACTCCATCATATCAAGGCATATGTATGATAGTAGCATGAGCAATCCTAACATCTGAACTTGAGTCTACCTATAAAGGAAGACCCATTCGAAAACAAGGGGCTTCTTTTTTTATTTATTTATTTTTGCTTCTCCCTCCTCTCCATTGGTAGTAAGCCTGAGAGTTCTATTTTTCTTAATTTTTTTTGTATCAAGATGGCTACAAGGCACACCCTTGGACTCCTTTAACTCAAATGCAAGACATTTTCTTACTGGACCAACTGCTACCCTCATTCTTAGCTCATCATCCCTATTATCATCACTATTAGAGCATAGGATCCCTCTGTCAAATCTTAGTATCATCTACAAGACTATAGGAGACCTCCTATTCTAGCTAAAGCCATTTTAACGACTAGAATTGTTGGTGATGTCTCCTCTAGAGATTGATTAGAGACCATGATGGCCTCAACCACCAAAGCGATGCCCTCTTTCGCCATACCAACCTTGACAGAGGATAAAGTCACATATATGGCTGCCTCCACTACTTGGGCCACCTTAGTAATCTTTAAAGATAAAAAGTCAAGGTTTGGATGCTTGGCTACATTCTCACCATGATATTACACTGTGCTATGGATTAAGCCTCGACAAAGTAGTACAATAGGATCGACCTAAGCTCGGCTAATGCTTTATTCCTCCATCACTCCTCTTAGCAAAGAGTTGGCACTCCTTGGCCAAGGCCATCTTTGATTGGACCTCCACTGCCTTAGCCTCAACAACCCATACCCTTGCTTCCATTTCAGCAATCCTTGCCTCTGCCTTGACTACCCTCACTTTAGCTTTCGCATCACCTTAGCTTTAACTTTCGCTAGCTTCACCTTAGCCTTAACTTGGCCCTCTTGATCTCTGACTAAAAATCATCGAGCTTTTTCTTTAACCCATTGACCTTAAGCAAGGAAGCCCTCACTCTGTGATACCTTTTGAAGAAAACTAGCATGCATTGAACAGACAGCATACAAGTAAAGAATGCGATATTCTTTAACTCTTGGTCTAAGAGAGCATCAAGGTACCTACAGTTTACTAAGAGCGTAACCCCATAGCCATCGCATGGTGATTATGCCTAATGCAGGCAAGCGGAAGGGGGTAACTACTGATCTTGCACTAGCTCCTTGAGGGTTTTTGATTCAGCATCTCCGACCATCTTACAAAAAGTTGTAGCCTTGCACCACTCAAGTTAGAAACAATTTCAAGTCAGGAGAAGAGAATAATCTCCTATAATTTTATTACTCAAATTATTCAATGTTTCAATTGGGGTATACTACGGGCCTATCTATAGAGCAAAACTAGCCCAATGGAAGTCTAATTAGAATTAGAACTCTTAATCAAATTAAGATCAAAACACTTTCAAAAATAAAATAATAGAACCATTGACTGATTCAATGCCGACAAAAATAAGACTCCTAAAAGACAACAAAATAGGACTTCTAAAGATAATAAAATAAGTTTCCTACAGAGATTATGAATAAATTAAGACTCCTAAGAAGACTCATAATGAAGTTTTCTTAAAAACCAAAACTTTCTTATTTTTGCTTTTCTGGGCTGTATCAGTACCGCCTCAAATAGATTCCGCAAGAAATTAAGTGGAGTAATACTAAAGACTAATGCCAAAATGCCTAGGTAAGGCACCAGGCATGGAGTCACCCAAGTTGAAGGGGGGAGGGGGGGTGGGGGTGTCCAGGTCTGTAAGATGAAGTTGGGGTATCATTTGGCCTGAAAATAGGAAAAATTGGTCCAAACTCATAAGAACTTAGGAAGTCAAAGGAGATAAAACTTAATGTTGAGATAGTAGAATGGAAGAAGCTACAAAAGTACAGATGACTACCACTAAAAGAAGGGATGGCTCCACTATGCGAAGCACGACCTTCTTGAATGGCGAAGATATGGAGCCAAACAGCACCCTACCTTCCTTGGTTGACTTCTCTTCGCTCGACCCTTTCTATGATTTCCTCTTAGTGGCATGTTCCTAAAGAAGCAAAGCCAAAAAAAAAAAAAGAATCACAGCCAAAGCAAAGAAGACAAACAAGAGAACAAAGGCTATAAACCTTAAACTTTAGATAGGATCCAATAGTCAAAGCGCCCTTGCCTGTATTTACAAAGGGGTGACAAGAAAGGCATGCACTAAAAAGAAATTAAGGAAGACAAGTAAACCTATGAAGCACCAAGTAAAAGAGACAAAGAAACCAAAAAAGCGACCCAAATACATAAAAAAACATCAAGCATGGATATACCAAAAAGGTAACAATGAAATCGGGACATTTGCCCCTAAAGGCATAAAAGAGCTGTTACTTACAAGCTATCGATTTTGGGTTAAATTTGTAGCCACGATGCATGTTCTACCCTTACATGGCAAAGAGAGGACATACAAAGATCAAATCCATAAGAAAGCCCCCAAAAGGTTATGCATGATCGCTACATTCAATGCAATACAATCATCACAAGGCATCCCATCAACACCCCATCTGACCATTCAAGGTAGTTCAACAACCGACCTCTTGGCTCAACTAAATACCCCATACACCAATCTTTTGATGTAAGGAAAGGAGTATAACTAGTAGGTCAAAAGAACTCTCCTTCACAAGAGGAAAAAGAGAGTATGCAGAAGCCCTTCTCTCAACCATCAAAAGAATCTACGGATATCACACTTAGAGCATAGAAAAGGGCTCAAAAGCACACCTTAAACACAAAAGATCAATCCATTTTAGGCAAAACTAATGCTCACTTAGATCTGCTTCCTCATTTAAGCAGATCACCTCGGCTTTGAGAGTAAAGAGGGCATGTGATAGGGCTGAAGTACACTAGCAATCAACCAGCATCCAACTAAGCAAATTGTGATAAAGCAACGTTAAAAGAATGAGACCAACAAGGTTGCCAGTTGCTTGCGCCACACAAGCATGATAGAACTGAACGTGCATGTCTTTATTGCAGGGAACATGTCTCACGTCAATTAGAACAATCCCGTTCAATAACTAACTGCATCAAGATAAGGTATATGATAACAGGATGAGCAGTCTTAACATTTGAACCCAAGCCTACCTGTAAAGGGAGAGCCTATCTGAGAATAAATTTTTCTTCTTTTTTTCGTTCCTTCCTCTCCACTGGCAATAAGCTATAAAATCTTTTACTTTCCTTAATTTTTTTTTCATCGAAATGGTTATATAGCATGTCTTTAGCTTTCTCCTTCTTCCCTCACTAGCTTGAACGTTGTTGGACGACCTTAGCCAAGCAACCCTTAGCACTCCTCACATTCACCCTCTATCCTTACAAGAGCTTTATCTCATATGCAAAAATTATTTTTTTTTTTACTGGACCAGCTACTACCTCTATTTTCATCTCATCATTTTTATCATCATCATTATTATTATTGATGCATAGGATCCTTGTCAAATCTTAGCACCAATAGAAAGCATGTCAGTATGATTGGAAAGGGAGTGTGAATTTATTTTATTTTATTTTTGGTTAAAGAACTATAAAGAAGCTAGCGTTGGGATGGCTCATTTTAGTTGATGGTTTCTGGTAAATTGAGGAACATGAGATTGGATACGTGGGAATTGGTGGTTTGATGGTAGTCTTTGGTGGGCAGGGGAGTTCGGCAAGAACCAGCAGCGTAGGTAACGGCGAGATTGGTGGAGGAGAAGCTGTGGTCGGAGTTGCAATTCCCCCTCTTCCATTTATTCTAGCCATATTCAGCTAAAGAATTTAATTTAAACATTTTTAAAGTTTACTTTTTCGAAAGGATAAAATAAATATTTTTGAGAGGTTGGTCAATGATAAATGTTTTCTTAATACAGTAGCAATTTACTCTCCAGTAAAGATGGATTAGTTTAATACTCTTTTTCTCACTCCATCTCACTCCAATTAGCTAATTTGGATTTTTTATTTTATGAAACATAGTCTAAAGACATTTTAATGTATTAGTTCCTCTTTCTCAGTCCAATTTCAAAAGTCTTTATATATATATATATATATATATATAGCAAGGTATGAAGAAAAAAAAAAAATTATGATGACTAGGAAAACTGGGAAAATTGTCTTCCACCCAAATTAACAAACCATCAATATTTGTTTTACATATCTTAGTAATATATTTACAACTTTATTTAATTCATGGTTGATATGTGGAAATTCATAATTCTTGTAACTTTGTAATTGTGGATTGTATAAAGTCCCAATCCATGAAAAGGAATTGAGCCGTCCCTGCCATTCAATTACTGAGTAATTTTAGCATTTTAAATACTAGATGATAATTATAGCCACGTTAGTTCTCTAACATTGTATCACAAACTTCTAGGATGATCCATGTCTCCCCAGTCCTTGTTTTGATATTATAATAATAAAACAAATTAAAGTTACAGTTTACAACAATATTAACTGAGCAAGTCACTATTTGGATAGCAAAGATATTTTTATCTTACACATTAAAATAAAGAAGAAAAAAAAAATCAAGTTTTACACATCTTAAAAGGGATGGTTTTGTAATTGGATTGGACAGGAGGATCAATGTGTCATTTTCTCCATTTTTTTTTTTTTTAATTTGGATATTCATCCATATAAAAAATAAGATTAAGATATTCATTAGTGTTTGAGTTAGGATAGTTAGTGCTGTCAATCTGTCAATTAGTTCAGGTTCAGTGCATGCTGAAGTCTCCTCGGACCTTGATGCTGGATTGGTGGCAACTTAACAATCAATCATCTTTATGTTTGAATGCAATAATTCCCACAAATTGGACTAGTCCTCTTGAACCATGAAATAAACTCCCCATGGTATTGCTAGTTGGCAAGCTATGGCTTCTTCTAAGGCGTGGGGGAATTGGTTTCCCATAGGATTCCAACTGTCTATCTTGGCAGGAAGTTCTTTTTAGGCCTCACTTCTTTTTATCGTTACGGTTAGGATGATGATTTGTTTGTTCTTTACGGAACTTTTACTTGGCTTGCACTACAGAGCTAGGTGAGCTGGAAAAGCTCCAAGGCCACCACCCATGGCACTTTTGGCGTGAATGAGATCGATTGGGATGATCAGAGGGAAATGGCAAATATTTGATATAAAATTAATTCTTTTATAGATGTAATCTTTCTTCTCATCCTTTATTCCGCAAATTATTAACCTAAAAGACGCAATTTAACAGGATTAGAAACAAAAAAAATTTTAGAGAGTTAAAAAGAACCGAAGCATTGAAAGTTTGAAACATTAAATAAGTTTTCCCTTTTCTTCTGTATTAATTGTTTTACACATTAACAAAATATGAATAATATTTTTTTTACGTTAACCTTATTTTAAATATAGTTAATAATTACATCTATAATATTTTATTCTTCATTCATATATATAATCAAATATAATTTATATTAGAAAATATCAATTCTGCAGTTTTTTATTCATACTTTTTTTTAAGCCCATAGCAAAGGCACCTTGGCTGAAAGCTTGCTATGGTTTTTATGTTATCTATTTACCCACAAAATCCATATTCTTTTTAGCATCAATGTCGCAAAGAATTCGTTTCACATGATGATAACTAGACGACAAAAAGAATTAGCACTGTCACCAGTAAGATCTGGGTGCCATAGCTGTCATCACAGCTGGATGATCCCAGCCTCTCTCTCTCTCTCTCTATAGTTAACAACAGGCGTCCAGCCAATGCTAATACCCCTTGGCAAGGGAGACAAATTTGGTTTTGGAGGCCAACCTTGCGCCTTCTCCATCCCATCAAACAACCAGCTTGCCATAATTCAAACGAAGTGTTTAGGGACCTCATTAGGATCCTTCCTCTCAACAGCATCCTTTAGAGAGAGCAAAAGACTCGTACAAGGCCCTCGTTTCTTAGTGTAAAAGAAAAATAAAATAAAGAATCTTCTAAGTTCAACCAAGAGCCTGTTTTGAAGGGAGTGGCAACCATGTGTACACCATTGTCATTTCCCAAAATGCCCAGCTTTAAGAACTTCCTCTCAATAGTTATCTTGTATTATCTTAGTGCGAGAAGATTAGTCGATAAGTTGTATATGGTCTACTTTTTTTTTTGGATAATCAAGAATAAAATGGATGGAAAGAAACAAGGAAAAACAAAAATGAAGCATAATTTATTGAGGATAAAAAAGAGTTAAGGATATTATTTAATGATATGAATTTTTACCACTCAAAAAGATACATAGTAATTATGTCCACTTCGACTAAATTAGGCTGTGAGAAATCGTAGGAATAGATTTTACTTAATATAAAAGAATCTTTATTCTTTTTTTCATATCTTTTAAAAATTTTTAAGATCATAAACATTTCTTCAAACGGTTAGCAAAAATTCTTTACTTAAACTTAAGCGTTAAAGAATTTCCTCGCTTTCTTTGTTCTGCGGCCGCTGATGGTTTTATAATTCATTTTTTAGGCGTTAGGAGTCGTCATCGGATATGGACTGTATCAATGTCAATTGAAGTTGTGGATTGAAATCTTTGATGGAAATGAGTGCTGATGGATGTTTCAGAATGCTAGCTGTTTTCTTGCACGTCGGAGGGCAATTTGGAAAGAGATCACGTGGAAAGCTTTGCCCTCCTCCATTCAAAACCGCGTCTGACCCCAGGATCCATTCCCACATGCCAACTCCTCAACTTTTATCCCAGATCCAGAGAGTTTAATAATACCACCATCCCAACAAAAACCAGCCCATCATTCCAAGAGAACGCGTCTCAAACTTCTCCACATAAAAGCCAGACCCCATCCCCCCACCAACCCCACCCTTCCACCCCAAACAACTGCTCCATTCTCTCTTCTCTCATCAACATCGGTGCTTCCTACTAGTAGCAAGAAGTAATCGATCTACCATGGCGAAGAAGAAAACGACATTGACGAGCCGAGCATGGAGCTTGCTTCGCATGGCCTTGTTATGGGCCAGGAAAGGTGGTGGCTTGAAGCAGCGGCTCATGGCCGATCTCCGCCTCGCTGTGAGACATCTCAAGAGTCTCGGAGCCGGTGGCCACCTCTATGGAGAGCTCCACCGTGGCGAGCGAGAGCTGTCGTTCGATGAAACCCCCACCTTCCACTTCAAGATGCACCGGCCTCGCTTCCCATGCATCGAGCCACCCTTCACTCCTGATGACAACGATGATGATAGCAGCGGTGTCTTCTATAAGAGACGCAGCGAGAAGAGCTGCTTCTTTCGGAATGTAGATGATCATGATGAAGGTGGTGATGATGATGATGATGATGGATCGAAACGTGGGATTGTATCTGAGGATGGAGAAGGAGGAGGAGGAGGAGGGATTGATTCAAAGGCTGAGGAGTTCATAGCGAAGTTCTACGAGCAGATGAAGCTACAACGCCAAGTCTCGCTGCTGCAGTACAACGAGATGCTCTACAGAGGCATGAGTTGATTCAAGGATGCCACCAAGTTCCTCTCTTTCTCTTCGTCGTTTTTTTTTTTTTTTTCTTTCTTTCCCTATGCTTTGATTGCGGCAATGCTGTAAATATTGAGAGCTCTTAGCTATGATGGAGCTTTTCAATAAGTAGTGTTTCATTGAATGCAAAATCTGTTCCTCTTCTCCTAAAATCTTTAGCTTGAGATAATCTCTACCTTGAGATTGGACTTAGAGGTTGAAATTTTGAACTCTGAAACCAGTTGGACTCTGCAACAAAGTTCCCATCATCTTCGGTCAGAGCCAGCTTCTTTAGCCATGAAAACACAAGTGAAAAATCCGACATCATTAATCCATTCCATCTATCAGCAGCGAAGCCATGTCCTTGTGGACACAGGTTAGCAACCCAATCAACCAGTTAGCAAAATTATTAGGCTTCATGAGAGCTATTTTGGAGTTGCCTCCGACTTCGTAATGGTTGTTTCCGATACGCAGGACCTAAACCAACCTCTAAAGCTAGCACCTTCAACTAACAAATTAATGGTTGATTAGTGGTGTAATATTATCCTCAAAATTCTGTGTTGCCAACTCTTCCACACCATTGGTGAAGAGGGTTACTAGATGTTTTTAACCAGGATGAAATTCAAAGCCATCAATGACCCAGTAATCAAACATACACAAGAACAAGATAAAAAGGTGGCACTCGGTATATGATCTTAGAATTTATAGAGTATACAAAAATCTGGAAACCTGACTTCCAGAATTATCCAATAAAAAGCATTCCAATAACCAACAAATGGATGAAATTATGTTTGAGAAAACAATCACGAATACAAAATTGTTGCCCTGGGAAAAGTACACAATGCTCGCCTTGTTTAACTCTTGATGCAGCTCCCAGGCTCGACACTGGTAGCAACAAAATGAGGCGCTTTTGCCTCAGTGCAAGAGCTTAAACATGCATTCCCTACAAGAATTTTTTTCAGATATTCCCTGCACGAATAGGAAGATCATCAGTTCAACATTCAGGAGAATCACTGCTATGGTTACTCAGACTAGCAAAAACTACAAATTTCCTGCTATGATGAACTGGCATTCATGAGCTGATGGTTTACCTCCAAAGGGGACCACTGCAGTCATCGAAGGGCTTCTGCACTTGAATCACAAATCTGATTCAGATGTGTCTGCAGTTGGCCGGTTGCTGCCAATATAAGACCTGCAGTAGAAAAGAGAGACTATCACCTTTTGGAAAATTAAGTCACTGCTCTAAATATTAAAAGGGATGGTTAAATGTATGCATGCATGTCCAGATTTAAACTTAGTTACAAAGATATCATCAGTGGTTGTCCAATGAGTCTCAAAAAATTATGGAAAGAATATTCTGTGCCCATCATCTCATTTTAAGGAAAAAGACAAGTTAGATTAAAAGGACTCAGCTAATCAGAATGATAAATGCCCAATAAATGTCATGTATCACAAAAAGTCTTTTTTTTTTTAACTCATGAGAGCAATTATTCAGCAGAGTTAGTCAGCAAAATTTGCACCACTACATAAAAAATTACTTTTGGCCCTTGGACTCAAATGAGTTGCCAAATTTACATGATTTCAATTTCAGAAAGGTCACGGAGTTCCAGGAACAGAATTGTCCAGCAAAAGATATTTGTTTCATAAGATTTTTTAAAGAAACTGTGAAAGGAATTATTTAAAATTTAAAAAAGAAAAGAAAAACAAAGTGCGTGAGATATATCTTGCAAAGTGCAGAGGTTAACAAATACTTGTTCCACCAAATACTTACCTAAAAACAAAGCAGAAGGTCTTCCAGGCCTTGATTTGAATTCCGGATGAAACTGCACACCTATGTAATAGGGATGATCTTGTAGTTCTGCAATCTGTACAAGGATGGCAAAATGAATCATCATATGTAGTTGCTCAGGAATAAAATCAGCATAAGCTAAACAACAAGCTCAATACCTCCATTCTTTTTCCACTTTCATCCCTTCCTGCAAACTTTAGGCCTGCACTTTCCAGCTTTCCAATAAAATCAGGGTTCACCTATAGCATGGTAAATTGGTAAGCACAATATTTAAGGATTTAGATGTTAAATTATCAATCCTAGCAATTATCAACCTATAAATACATATATATGAATCTACCTCCACAATCAACTTTTGCATATATCTAAAAAGAACACAGACTTCTAATTGAAATACCAGAAAATCCCATTAAGCTTCTAATTCTTTGTAGCTCATATTCTTGCATATTGCCAAAATGGCTGAATCAAGGGAGGTAACTTGGTGATGATGGAAGTTTAAATGAGAAGCTTTTCGACAACACATTGATGGTATCACTGATATTAAAAACAGGAGCATCATTTTGTCAAAATATTTGAGGAAACAGTTCCATATTGGGTTTATTGCATGAAAAATGGAGTACCATGTGCAGGCCTTGACAAGGCAGTGCAATAACATAGATCCACTACATTACATGATTTTTAAAGTGAGTTTTGATGGTATCTTTTGACACGAAGACAAGCTATGTTGCATTCAAGAATAGAGGTGTAATGCCTCAGGCTCTCTGTTCATGTATTAATTCCAGAATTATAATGAAGTGACCGTGCACTTGTTTGTTTTCTTATCTTCCTATCATAAGAGAAATAAAGCAAGCTTTTCTTCATCATCCTACATCACTTTACCTCTAGAATCCTTGGCCTTAATAATATATAACAAGAAAAAGGAGCTTGAAGATTACAAATATCATTTAGGTGCCATCAAATGTATAATGCGTTCATGCATTAATAGTCACATGGCCACAAATTTTGATATGTTCAGAGTAAAAATTTCCACCAAATAGAAATGCTAAGAATAAAACAACAGAACTACCTGCATATGTTAGACAAGAAAAAATAGCATGCCACATATGCATTCATCAAGGTTAGAGGAAAAACGACGAAAAAGAACATATGCCAGGTATCACAAAAATTTAGTATTTATAACTAACCTCATATCTGTGACGGTGGCGTTCATCCACAAAGTCAGAATTCCGATATCTAGCATTTCACAGAATTTATTCAGATAACATAAATGAAAATATCAGTGCAAAACATGCTAAAGGAATTTCCATGGCACAAAACACTATAACATGATGGTTTTCTGATAATCATGCAATTGCATGTCTTCAAATAACTAGAAGATACTTGCATGTACAGTGTAAAATCCATCTTCCTCGGTAACTTACAGTTGTCAAAATCTAACCAAGAATAGATTCACAAGAGTGAAAGGTTTATGTCATACAGCTTTGAGGTAATACACTCAGGATTTTGGAAGAATGTTTTCCGTGACCCCAATCTCATTGTACTTCCCATGTGTGTTCTTGAACCCTGCATACATTTTGATGACATGATAAACTCAAGTTTTTGCTTGTTTCAAAACATATTTAGCCATACTTGACTAGCTAAATACCTCAGGCATGAATATTACAACAGGGTCTGGTGTTTCATTCCAAAACTCTTCACTGTTTGCTTTTTCCAAACCCAAAACCTAACAAAATTTCACAAAAATAAGAGGGGAAGAAGAAAGAAGGGGTGGGGGGGTTAGGGCAAGTCAGAGGCATTATAAAGCCAAAGAGAAACAGAAGTTACAAATAAAGCACATACATATCGAGAAATTTCAATCACAGAAATCTGCATCCCCAGGCAAATGCCAAGATATGGAACTTTGTTCTCTCTAGCATATTTTGCAGCCAATATCATTCCTGCCACTCCACGGTCCCCAAATCCACCAGGCACCAAAATGCATGAAGAACTCTAGAATATTGGATCATGTAACTAACAGTTTTCTTGTTCGGAAGCTTATGTGGGTGTTATTATGTAAAACAGATGCTTTGAGACATTCCATATAATTTGTGCAAAACAAGAAGGTAATAGACATCAATCAAATTCTTACCTTCAGAGCTTCCCATGCTGCAGCATGTGCCTCTGGTGCCTGTATTAGAAGAAAAGACCCAAAATAAGGAAATATTAAGTTAAAAAAGCAAGAACAGATACCTTTATTGAAAATGGTCAGAAATTTATACCGTTTCTGCACTTTCATCTTCAAGGTCAGATGCTGCAATCCATTGTATTGATGGCCTCAATGAGCAGGAAACACAGGCATGTAGAAGGGCCTGCCAATATTTCATATAATGCAATGCATACAATAAGACACTAATCTTAGCTTAAACAAAAGCTATATTCTACTAATTGTTTCATAAGGGCCATATGCAGATAAAATTTGAGAATCTCACTGAGATGAACAAGAATGAAGATAAACACAGCTGTAGCCAGTTTATATGGTTTATAAAAATTGCTAAAGAGATTTTGCATGTTGTAGGACTGAAAAATATTTAAAAAGCAGGAAACCAATGTAAAGATGAAAGCATTATCAAACATAATCCTTATTTCCTTAAAATTCCACCTCTTAAGTTTAAATCTCTTTCTTACATTGTCTTTTCTACTGGAATAGCAATTCAACATTTTGTTTCTGATAGATAGTCCAGCTTGTCATATTAGAATTATTGCCAATACCAACAATACCATAGCATGGGAATCTGCTTCAAACAGAAAACAAATACATAAATAAATAGCAGCAGAAATTTTAACAGGTGAATTTCTAACAGATGAAAAGCAACATGATTTGATTCCCAATTGTATAGCCACTTACTTTACTCCAGGGACATGATACTAATTTTTAGCCAACGTTGTGGCATCTCATAAACTAACAAGATCGAACCTGTTGCCAACTCTATTACTAAAAGATGAGTCCTGAATTGGGATTGAAGGGTCTGAAAAGGTGGGACCATAGGAGATTTGATGGAACTAGTGAAATATGAGAAGCTACTCTTTTCTAGGACTGATGGAACTGATCCTCTCAGTATGTTGTGATTTCATAAAATTATAAAATCAACTGCCTATCACTAGCAATGAAATTAAGTTTGCAATTTTCATCCATCTTTATACACACTACCCACTTTACGATTCTTAAACTACCTGAATTTCTTTACTAGAATTGAAAGCCTGACAAAACTCTTCACACATTAAAGTTGCACTGGCAATGAAATTAAGTTCGCAATTTTCATCCACCTTTACACATTCTACACACTTTACCATTCTTAAACTATCTGAATTTCTTTACTAGAATTGCAAGCCTGACAACTCTTCACACATTGCACGCCTGACAACTCTTCACACATTAAAGTTGCAGTCTTAGCATCCCAAAGCGGCAGGCTGCCAGGATGATAGGTGCTGACAAACCTTTCCACAGAAAAACCTAATCAAGACATGAATTTATATAGTTGAAGTCACACCTTCACTACAGATAAATAAGAGTCTGTCAGACCAATATACTTTCCAACCATAGCAATTTTAACCTGCAGAAAAATGATGTCTTGATCAGCCAAAGGACTAGAAAAGAAAAATATCAGCACATAGCATGAGGGGTTGTTGATAATACTGACAGAGTTCGTGAGGTTATCATATGTCTCTGCCATTATTGTCCACCCTTTTAAATCTGGAGGAGCAGCAATACTGAAACAAAGCTTCACTAATTAATCCTACAACTTTATATGGTGCTTAAAGATATCACTGTTGTAGAAACTATGAGAAATCATCAAGACTAAAATGTGTCTTACCCAAGACAATCCAACTGCTTTAATATGGCTTCATGACCATTTTGGTTCTGGAGAAAGGCTATCAGTCAGAATCTTGAGCCCAAAGATAATAAGCATTTTCAGGTCAACATATGAGTATTTGACTTTAGGTGGTACATATAATTTAATTAAAGGCATATATATTGAACTCACCCTAAGTAACAATGGAACATGCCAAATGTTTGGAACATCATGGATGTTAAGAATATTAACAACCTATCAAATACAAGTAGAATTTGAACAGTGAGATCACTGAAGATTGAAGAGATACAAAGCGCTTATAAAAACAAAGAACTCACCGGGACATGACAAAATTGTGAAAGTTTCTCTTTTGTACTTTCCAGTAAAGGCTGAAAATTTAAAGTAGATCTTAAGTTCTTATAGGCTTAAAACTTAAATCAAAATTTAACAAAAAGAAAAGATCAAGCAAAGAGATGAGTGATAGCTTAAAGAAATTTCAAAATTCATGGATGCTCAAGAGCTATAAGACTAAAAGCTGAGAAATACCTAATGGCACAGTTGACCACAAAATATATGTGGTAATTAAGTTTGTGAACAAAAATCAAATAGGAAGAATCGAAAGGGACCTATTTAACAGAATCTAGAGATCAAAATTCAATAGCTGAGCAGCTAATAAGTCCAAAATGTTAGACGTCAAGTAAGCTAACAGGCATCGTAAAAGGAAGAATCTACATGTTGTATCTGTATTGAAATAACTCAAGTAGAAAAAGGAAGTCATAGATAAATTGCTCAACTATGACAATCCTAAGGAACAGAAACACATAACGAGTTCTTTCCCATGGTATAATACATGATTTCGTACTAAGAAGACTGAAATTACAAATCTGATGGTGACATACTTACAGAAATTTTAGGCCATGGTAAAATCTCTGCAAACTGAATGCATCCCAAGGTAAAGCAAGTGAAAAGGCTAACTTTCTAGAATGAAATTTAACAAAAAAAAAATTAAAATGATGAAATTTACAAAAATTATATCTTTTATTTTCTTTTTAAAAGAATGCTTCATTTTCTGACTTTAGAACCAATTGAATCAGAGTTTATGTGAGACTACAACAGAAAAGGCAACACTCTTCAACCAACAAAACATTTAACAATTGTTGAATTTATGAATGACCAAAAATTTCTGTTCTCATAAGAATGATGTAGTATTAATCCAACCTATGTCAGAGCCCAATGTAAGAGTAGAGAAGCAGAAAACATTTTCTTAATCAGTAAAAGATACGATGCTTACAAATACAAGCATTAAATCCAGTTGAACTTTTCTAAACATGTCCATAGTGAAGAGATGAGAACACATTAAATATATATCATGCATGAGTTATGCATCATCCGAATTCCCTTGTCAATCAAGCCCAAAATGCTCACCTGAGCAGAGCGGCATGCTAATAAATCAGGAGTCAAACCTAAAGCCCTTAATTCACGGACGCTATGTTGTGTTGGCTTTGTTTTCTACAAAATAAAAGTTCTAACATTAGGCTTTATGTTCACAGAAAACAGCAAATAGTTTATATAATACAAACATCTAATTTGTGCTTGACCATGGTGTAGAATTCTGTAACTTTCTCTAAGGAAAAAAAACAACTCAATGTACATTTGCTCTACTTCCCATCATCTTGTGACAATTTGATTTTATTCTTCCTTCCAACTTTATGATTTATTTTATGGAACAAAGTGCAGGAACGAATATTTACTTGCTCACCAACTACGCCCAATACTGGTACAAGGCTCACATGAATGAGGCAGAAGTTCTCTTTACCTGATTGGAAACCAAGATCAATCATGAGACACAGAAACAGCATTGCACTGCAAGATTCAGTTTATACATTTAGCTAATAACAGCACGTGCAAATGAACAAAATATTATAACTATACAAAATGAGTGCAATAATCAACGATCAATGTAAGCAAAACAACCATTAAAAAGTGGACACCATGGTGCAGGATCTAATGGTTGCTTTATGATGCTTAGAAAAACTTAGACAACACCTCAGAAACACCTAAGTCAATATAAAGCAACTAACAAACTCTTCAGCAACAACTAAACAGTCTTAATTATATCGGTTTATGAATAGGATTATAATTTTATTTTAAAAGTCGTATAATCAGGAGAAGGCTATATTCTTAAAGATATATGTTGCAAATATATTGGCCTTTATGTATTTCATGCAACACAAAACATAGTACCTGCAATAATCACAGGTGATTAGCACCTTCCAGATTTTTATCCCAAAAATTCACTGAGAGAAATAGAGGAGGAGGAGGAGGAGGATATGATGATGAATGCTTTAAGGGATTCAAAGAAGAGAGGTGCAAGATGTCAGACATTATGTTTTGTCAGGTAGCATGCAAATCGTCAGATATTATGTTTTGTCAGGAAGTAGGCAAATCCTACTGGATATGAACATATCCCACATACATAGAATTTGGCATAAAATTCACTTGAGTGCCAGAGTTAGGAGGCAAGTTATATATATTATACATAATATGTACATATAGATTTTCGTAAAACAAAGCCCAAGAAACTAATTTGTGGCCAACTTTATAAGCAAAACAAATATAAGTGTCTGTGTATAGGCCAAGGACAGGAAAAAGATTATTACAGTTGAGGGAACCACACGTAATTGAATTCATATAAGTCAATTAACTCCATTAAACAGTGATGTAAAGCCAAAGGTGATAGCAGACCTAGATGTCAAGTGGCTCCATAAATCAGAGTAAAAGGCAAAAGTGGCAGTAGATCTAGATAAGTGTTGCAAACATACCAACAGAAAACGACAGCTGGCGCAAGGCTTCAATAAAAGGCATTGACTCAATATCACCTGGTACACACAAGAAATAGAGTTCCAACTGCATAAGAACATCTAATGTGGCTCAAGCCTTTGCAGCAACACTTGTTACAACACTTGTTAATGTAAATTCTTGTTAGATCATACCCACAGTCCCACCCAACTCTATTACACACACATCAGCTGGGCCCTTTTTTCCGTCAACTGGAATAGATGATACTCTCTCAATCCAGTTCTTTATGGCATCTGTGATGTGAGGGACAACCTGGGATCCAGGATAACAAGCAACCCTTCAATTACTGGAAAGCAATCAAAGTGATTTTGTTGACAAAACATATGATTATGTTTAACCACAAGTGGCCCACAAGGTAATACCTGAACAGTCTTTCCCAGATAATCACCCTTCCTTTCCTTGTCAATGACAGACTGAAACATCGTAGATTATGTCAGAAATTCCAAGAAGACTTTGAGCTTTTTTTGCATTGAAGAAACTTACCTGATATATCTTGCCTGTAGTTATATTGTTGTCTCTGGTAAGGGTGACATCCAAGAAGCGCTCATAGTTTCCCAAATCTAGATCAACCTATCAATGAAACACATTCACAAGGAAACATGATATAGAAGCAGTATAGTAGATAACAGAGGTAAGTGGGTAAAAGATGAATGCAAATAGCAGAAGTAGGATCAAGAAGACAACAGAATAAATCTAACATTGGAGCATGTAATTAAAAGCAAACCAGAAACACAACTTCCTAAATCTCTAATTACTCCGAATTCCAGAATTATGGTTGATTGACTAGAAAATAGATCAAAAATGCAAAAAAAAAAAAAAAAAGGTTAGAAATTAGCACTGTCTGTATTAGTCATTAATAAGGCTAACATGAAACACAAGATAGAGAATATGATCACCAACAACAGAAAAAATCAAATATATCTGATTCCTTGAAGCTTAATGACCCATTAGTCAGCAGGTCATATTGCAGAATTCCTAGCTGTTTTCTTTTCAATTTCACAAGAAAGTTAAAAGTCCAAATTCCAAATATATGAGGTTATATATAAAGAGCCTTTTCTTTCATGTAAAAAGCCCTTAAAGCCTGTTTGGAAAATTCTTGTACATCTTGATGTAAGGCAAGCTCAGTTCACACCAAAATTTCTGCATTGCAATTGAACAAAACTCTTGTCAATTAACTACTTCAGGTCTGAGTACTAAATCAGTGGATGAAGAGCCCTGGGGTTGAAACTGCTTCTTAAAATACATAAAATTCAACTTCTTTCGAGGGAAAAAAACATAAAATTCAACTTCTTTCAAGGGAATCTAACATGCGAAAAGGGCCATGATAAGTAGAACTCCAACATGATGAATTAAGGTCCTTTACCTCAAAGAGAAAGAATTCATATCAGTGCGCTTGTGCACAGGTCAGAAGGGAACAAAAGTTAAGAAGCCCAAGCGAACCCCCTAAAATCCCTAACCCATAACAACTGCAACCAACAGTGAATGAGGCTTCTGTCAGACCATGGACAACCTGCTTCAATTTCTTCCCAGAAACCCATATATAGTTTCCTAACCATTAGTTCTAGCATGATCCTTTGGCTAAAACACCAGTCATCATACTTTCATTTGACTACCATTCAAGACTTTCAGAATATATATATATATATCCACAAGTCCATTTTAAAATTCTGGGAATAATAGTTCTCCCCATTGATACAAAACAAAGAATGGTTGGGAGCAGAACAAATGTAGTAAAATACATTGAAGTGCAAGAATTCTGGGAGTAAAAGAAAAATAGTAAAATATATTCCACTATATACAGAGCATGATAATAGCAATGTCTCTAAATTCTATGCGTGTAGAACAACAAACTTCTAACAATGGAAAACATTATTTGCATTACAAATGAACCTGATGCGACTTCCACAGCCCAAATTCATGCAAAGTTGAAAGGAAATAAATGAAAAGAGGAAAAAAAAATACTAAAAGTTGCCAACCATGATTCACCTGAAACAAGCACAAGGTACAGCATATAAAACTAATAAATGGTAAATATAAAAGAAGAAGATGCGACAAGTCTTCATTTAAGCTCCTCCTGATTATTTATTACAGACTAATAACTAAATGCTATGCCTGAACTATATACATCGAATGGGGAGCAAGGAATAAAAAATCATTTCTACAACAGATGTAAGATAGAAAGAGACCATAAAAAACAAAACCATGACCAACAAGTATCCTAACAAATATGTATAGGTGAATGCTTGAAAATTTAAGTAAAATTAAGGCAAAGAAAGAAAACCTCGCCACCATCATCCAGAACAAAAACCTCCCCATGTTCAAAAGGAGACATGGTCCCTGCATCCGTGTTCAAGTATGGATCTGCATCCATCAGTAAGTAATATGTATCAGCAAACTAATAACATACCAAGAATCTGCAAGCATAACAGAAATGCCCATGATAAAAAACCCTAGAAGAAAATGATGTAGGAAAAATAAAGACTGAAGAATACTTAAACAGTTAAACTCCTGCTAGAATCAATCAGAGACAAACCAAGACTGCAAGCGGTTGTGAGAGAAGGAAAGAGAAGATACCAGTCAACAAGAAATCATTGCAGATTAAACATTTTAAGAAAATGATAAACGAAAACGGTCTTCAAATATATAAGCGTCTAGGGTTTGTTTAAAATTATGTTTTTCAAGAGTCTATTTTGGAATTACGTGGGTATGAAGATATCAACTTGGAAGGTTCGATATAAACAAAAAGGACACTTCACATTTACATCAAAATCCCATGAATCCGAAGCTAAACTGGACTAGGTTCCATGAAGAAGATAATTTCAAGAACGATCTATGAATGAAATAAAGAGAACATAGGTAACCGAGAAAAACATTTCACATTCCAAACGAAACCTAAAAAACGCAAAGCTAAAAAACAGTAGAAAACAAAAGGGAACAGCCAAAAGAAGCTCTTTCATAGAGAATCTAAGGAAAACAGGTGACTAAAGAAAAATAGTACGCTTTCCCTAAAAAAAGTTCAGCTTTAGGCAAAAAAAAAAAAAAACAAAAAACAAAAAAAAACAAAAAAAACAAAAAAACACACAGAATAGAAAACCACGACGGACACTACCAGAAAGGTATCTTTTTTTTTTATTTTTTAAGAAAGACGATCAGAAAGAGTTCATTCTAAACAAAAACTTAATAACTATAGAGCTAAAGAAAACAATCACAATCAAATCTTTTAAATAAGTACTTATTCAAGAAAGGGCAGCTATTTAGATGATTAGGGCAAATACATCTCAGAAAGACCCAACAAAATCCAAAGCCAAAGAAAGCTATCAACCACAATGAAGCAAATATGATAGAAATCCATAAAAGAGACAAAAGGGAATACAGATGAGTAGAGAAAAGCACATTCATTTCCATTAACAAACCAATCAATCTAAAGCTAAAGAAAAATAAAAACCACAAGAAACCAACAAAAGAAGTTAATTATGATCAAAAGATAAACAAGACTGTATATTACAATAAAGCGAATACAAGAATATCTTTTTAAAGAACAAACTACGAAATAAAGAAACGAAATAAAAATAAAAGGAGGAGATACTTCGCATACCCGGCTAAACGGCACCAAATGCAAGGCTAATGGAAACCATTAAACACAAAGAAACAACCACATGAAACCTTTTTTTTTTTTAAAGTAGAATCAGCGGAAATACGTCACATCCGTGTTAAAACCAATAAAATCGATGGATAGATAGGCGAAAAACCACATGCAACCATTCGAAAAGGTTTTTTTTTTTTTTTTTTTTTGTGACAAAGAACCGATGAATGAGAGAAAAAGAAGCGGAAAAGAACCGATTTTGAACCGATGAATGAGAGAAAAAGAAATGGAAAAGAACCGATTTTGATGGAAGTGACGCGGAGGCCGCAGGCCTTGAGGACGACTCCGATGCTGCTGGCCGTTACGCCCTTCCCGAGGCCGCTGACCACACCGCCGGTCACCAGGACGTACTTCATCTGCCGACCCCCGGTTCCTCGCTCCATTCGCGCCCTTGTTCTCGCCGGCCGGTGACCCGACTCCGACTCTCCCCTTTCTCTCTCTCCCGCTCGCTTCTCAGCTCTCAAAGGAGGCGCGTCTGCGAGCGAGAGGGCGGAGCGAAAATAAAAACCAAGGGTTTACGTTACGATGCTCCCCGGGAGAACCTGATGGTTTTTGATCAGGCATAATGGATCAGCATCACCGTCCCCGAGGTCATCTATATCAGACAAGTCCAATCAGAGCCGTTCACTGCGAGTCCAATCAGAGCCGTTCACTGCGTCTGCGGTTGCGTAAGCGCATGCAGGACCTTTCCTTAACGCATTAGTTTTAAATATGAATTTGAATACGAACAAGGCGTCCTCAAAGCAAAAGCCTGTTCTTTAATAAATATTTAATTTTACGTTAATTATATACTAAAAAATTTTAATACTTATATAAAATTTAAAAACTCAAATGATAACTTTTTGATAAACCTTTGAGAGATCGGTAATAATTATTTTTTATCAACTAGTCTCAACAGTTCTTTCAAACAAAATCTCAAACTATTTTGATTTATCGATAAAATTATTTAAAAGTGATTTAAATCAAGAGAATACATTAATTTTCTCCTACTAATAATTTGCAACTCAATTTAAGGGCAATTAGCCATAACTTGCAGGATGATTTTAAACTTAAGTTGCTCAAGCTACATCCAATTACTTTTGAACAATACTCATTACAAGAGAAAATTTAAAATCTATTCATCAACTTTAGAATTAATGGATTAAGGTGGCTCACTGGCCAGGACTAAACACGTAAATTGATCAACTAAATCTTTGACTCATGCCCAGCTCAAGTTAGACACAACCTAACATGGAACATGCTTCCATTTAAACTTAAAGCTACTCATCCGATCAAGTATGGCATGTATCTAAAATTTAAAAGCAGTTGGTCCGCCAAAGATTGCCCTTCAACCAGTCCACTAAAAGTAAGAGTTTGATCCATCCAATCCTAGTAATTGGTTTTATCAAGATTTATAGTCTTCTATATCAACCTAATCCGGTAGGGCTCGGATTAGACCCAACCATATCCGATATCCAATTGCAACCTTAGAGTGAAGTCTAGGAGGCTAATGTCAACTACTCTTTAACTCCTCATAGCACCAGAAAGTCCAATCGGCTTCAACGATTTGCGTATTGAAACAAAGGCATATGGAGGAGGAATAAAGCCTCTTGCCACCACGAGTGGATGAGAAAACGAGGTAATGCGTAAATAAACAGGCAAGAGATTTTTTTTATCGGTCTACTTTGAGAGAACGGGTCAGTCTAAGAATATGATTTCTTCCCTAATCAAGCATCTAGAAATAGAAGACAGAGGCTTACATGTGAGGTTTATATTAAAGCAAGACTGGTCAAGAACCTTCCTTTATGAAGGGCCAATGAGAAGGTGTGACCATGGGCAATCAACGTGTCTGAGAATCCGGCAAACGGAATCAAAGTCGTTTGATGGTGACCAAATGCCAGCAGGATGGTGGAGATGATGGAAGATAAACAAAAAAAATGAGGATGACTGTTTGCTTGGCTGAAACAGAGGTTGAAGGTTCCAACTAAGACCCTTCCACATTCAAATAAGTTGATGAGGAAACGATGGTGATAATGACTAAAAGTAAGCTTGCAGTCTTCTTCTGTTTGGAGAGATAGAGAAAGATGGAAGAAAGAATAAAAGAGATTGGAAACTCTACCGTAAGATGAGGGATGGGCAGTAACAGAAAGGACTCCCTTGTGTAATTTGTTTAAATCATACTCAATGTACTTTATCATGATAAGATCGTCTTCTCTAACCACACTGATTATCGTTAGATGCATTCTCTGCAAGGAATGATTGGTCCTTCCAATTTATATCCTTTCTGATTAGATGCGTGTCACCTACTGTTCTACCAGTCATGCACTTCTGAATCATGATGTCAATTACTGTTACAGATAGTACCCAACATAGAGCAAGCCACCATGCATCGTCTTACTAAAGGTTAATGGTTTATGGCCCATTTGTGTGCTTTTTTTAATTGAGGTGGGCTCATGGACCTATTATTCCTTAAGTAGCGTTGAGCTGTCAAAAGAAGAGTTCCAATAGGTGGCAAACTTTTTCCATACGAGTTAATTCCAACTCATGATTAATGCGAGTTACTGAGCTAAAAGCCTCCTAGGTGTGTCGACTCTGCCCAAGCCTGTGCCAACCTATCAAGTCGGGGAAGCACCCAAGCCAAGGGGTGCATAAGGGTATCAGTTTGTCTTTTTTCAAAATTCTCACACTAAGAGGGTGTTGATACTATAATAATGGCATTGTGACGCTATTTCCTTGATCTTTGAGCATGGTGTTCCTCTGATGATTGCACCATGTTAAATGCGTTGGAACTCGTATTGCTACTAAGGTTCTTAATTAGACTTGAACTTTAAGCACCCTTAACTCGCCTAGGGGGCACACAACACATACATTGGGGGAGATCGCTCATTCGTTCGGTCAGTTCACTTAAAATCATTTGGGTCTTTTAAAGGTTAGCAATCTGCTTCTCTTCCTTGCTTCTGTTTTTAGTTCTTCTGATGGCTAACTCTTTGCCTTAGGTCGTTCCCTTCTTCGTCACTTCAGTTCTTCTTTTCTCTAAGTTCTCTTTGGCCTAGGTATGCCTCCTTTTCCTTTGTCATAAAATCATCTTATCATTTTCTAAGGGCTTTGGATAAGCTTTCCTAAATTTCTAAGGATTGTCTTAAGGAAGCTCAAGGATCAGTATATAGTTCCGCCAAAGGTGAACCTTATGGTACCTTCAAAGTAGGATACAACTTTGCGACCTTTCTTCCAATTATCTTAGCATCTATATGGATGCAATTGCTACCAACCTTAGACTCTCCATTCATTGAGCCCTCCTGGATAGCTGTTGAAAATTTAGAGAATTTTTTATCCCAGTTGGTTCCAAACTCCTGGTACCTTCTAACGGGGTCCATTGCCTTGCTAAGGCATCAGGGATACAAGTCATTTTACCCCTCTATCCTTTGAACTTTCTTTATCTTGAAGTATCACCCGAGTGATCGAAGATGGCATTATCTTGATTTTAGAAAAGATTTTTTTATCTTCCATCTTCCATCCATGGAAGAAAGAATGGGTTTTTCTTTTTTACATGAGCTAAGTTGCACCACGTCTACCAACCATGGCAAAAGCCATTCGAGAGTTAGGCCTAGGGATGACAATGTATGAAAAAACCAAATTGCCATTGAGAACTATCCTGATGAGGATGGATTTAGAGGGATTAAATAGGGATAAAGGTAGCAATAAAGAGAATTTGTGAAAATCCACTGAGTTTAAGAATGGGATCCCTATTCCCGAACCTATCCCTTGACCCATCTTGAAATCCCAATCATTTTCTTCAAATTATAATAAGTGTAATTATGCAAAATTAAGTCTTTTATTGTACTCTAAATTCTAAATGTTAAGTTGAAATCCTTAAATTTAAAGATTTTAATAAATATTTATTGATTTATAATATATTTTAAAATTTGAATAATTTTTTTTAAAATAGAACTGGACCTAAAGTTAACAACCAATTCTAAAAGAAAGAGGGGGATCGAGGATTCTCTATCGGGAATAGAGAACTGCAGGGGTAAAGAATGGTAAAAAATCATTCTTTATTTGGAAATGGGCAAGGATAGAGAGCAATAGTAGGGATGAACAATATATCCTTCACCTCAAATCTATCCTATTGCCATCCCTAACTAGTCCAAGCCATCCAATCTCAACACTAAGGAGAAGGTCATCGCCTCCATCTTGCTTGAATTTGATAGATTTTAGATCCATGATCTCTTTAAGGGGTTAGACCTATCTCCTCCTCTATCCAAAGGATCTTTACAAGTTAGGGAGTCATAATGTATGAGTTCATAACTACATTCTTTGGTTGTTAGCTTTATCTTGGTACTGTGTTGACTGCTAAGTTTCTTTTTATAGAGATAAATCATTGGCACTTTAACACCCTTCAAGGTTTGCAAGGTGGCTACTCCCACTCCCATGGCCCAACCTGTCCCAATTTCAACCCAACCACTACTGCTCCCTCCTCCAATGGTTCTGGCCCCTTTGTAAACTCAAGATTATTCTTCCTCATCCTCAAACTATTCGGTGCTAGCTGTAGTTTAATCAGGTCTAGCTTCGACAACCTTGGGTTCTTTGGTTTCCACAATGGATACTAATAATTTGTGCCTCATTGCCTCATCAGATAGTATTGGGTGACCATTGAAAAATGATCGTTTTGTCCTGCAAATCATTACTTTGAGGTTAGTTTGCCCTGTAGAAACTATAATTTCACATTTAATTGGAAGGTTTTATATCCGAACATGGATGTAGGTTTTGAGAGATCATCAGCTTGTAATTTAGCAAGGCTTGCCAGTATAAAGAGTCATAAGAAAAGATAAGAAAAGAAAAGAAGCCATTTGCCAGTTATTTACAGCAAACATAGTGGGGTACAAAACAGTAAGCTTAAAACAATAAATGAAGTGGAACTCAGCACACCAATGGAACTATTGTGATAAAGAGAGAGAAAACAAGATAGAATTTAGAAGATTAATCTTTTTTTTTTTTTTTTGAGGTAATTGGAGTTGAATGAAACTAAAGTCAACCAGGACAAAGTAGTCAATGTCACTCATCCTAGGTCAAATAGGTGGATACCATGGTCAAGATTTGCCGTTCAACGGTTGCCTCAGCAATGGTGATTATAAATTGGGCTAGGTTCAAAAGAAATTTACAAAGGTTACATTTAAACTCGATCGGAGGTAACCCAGTCAACTCGCAACAACTCACTAGGCTAAAATTTGATTCAACAAATTCTTTTTTTTTATATTTTTAAATGTTGACGTAAAATCGAGCAGTATTAAAATATTTGCACATTACCACATTGTATTGATTTTTTTAAGAACAGCATAAAGGTATCAAATTAATTGATTTTCTGATAGAAAAATTACATATAATAGATAAAAAATTTTAGTATAAATTTAAAAACTCATTACTTTTTAAAGATTTAGTAATTGAATTTAGACTGGGCTCATGAATGATTATAAGCTACTGTTTCAGATCATCTTCGGACTTAGTCTTCAGATTGAGTCTAAACTAAGTTATTGTCTAAGATCATACTAAAATTTTTTGGACTTTAACTTTAATCGTAAACTCAACTTGAATTATTTTAAGCTTAGCCCTTAACATAAATAAGCTAACCTAAGAAGTCCTATGTCAGCTTGAGCCCACTTTCAACCTTATTTTCCCTCTTAATCTAAAATCAATGTTCTATTTAGCTAATAACAAGATAGAAATCTTTGCAAATAGTTTTGGTATTTTATGATATGGCCTTATATATTTTTGGTGTTTGAGTTATTTGCTTGGGAAATAACTTATTTTTAGCCTTGCAAAGTAAAATTTACATGTAGAATTTCTCCTATGCAAAACATGTTTGTTAAAATATTATAACTTTAGAGATATAATTTTTTTAAAAACCTTAAAGTATGTTCATTTGTAAAGAAATCCATGAAAATGTAATAGATTTTCATGAAAAAGGAAAATATTTTAACAAACACACTAGTTACTAATTTTCAAAATGCATTATTTTAAAAAAAAATTTAAGAACGGTTAGATTTTAAAATAATGCAAGCAATATTCCATCTAAATATATTCTAAACAAAGAGTTATATTAATACATTTATAGATAACTTAATGCTCATCTCGCCTGATAGAGAATTCATCCATCCAAGTTTGCAAACTTGTGCAAAGGAGACTATGTAACTCATAAAAGTTTTAGCAAGAAGGTTGGGTATCATGACTACATTCTTTTTGTTTGCTGCCGATCCAACATTATAATTATTTATAGATAATTTTATGACCTTTTGCAATCATTTTTCCCTACTAAAAACATATATTATCCTAGTAAAATATCAAGCTTATCATGCAAAATAAACTATAAGCACCTATCTATGTAGCCTATAACATGGCATTAACGTATTTAAAATTTTAACGTTTAAAATGTAGTAAATTATTTCTAAAAATCTTGTTCTTCCTTAATTTTATAGGTAAGACTTTATACTTTGATGAAAAAATTTTATGAAAAAGTTACGCTAATTTTTTCATTGACCAACTACTTAACTATTTTCTTTTGCTTCTTCGATCAAAAAAGTTAAAATGATAAGTTGCATTTTCAAATTATCATTTACCTCTCAAATTTGGAAGAACACTTAACTATTAAAAGATGTCTAAAATGATTTCTCATAGTTTAAATAAAATATTTTTTTATTTTTTTCAAATATTCCTATACGATTACAATTCCTCCTTCTATTAACACTGTTCGATTTTTCTTTTCATTTATTTTTTACTCTCAATGCATTTCAGAAAAAAAGTAAACATATAATATATATGAAAGATTCTATAATTAAAACATAAATATTATCCTATGGTATAATCTATGTTTTGTAAAGGAATTATACTATTATTTAATTAGTAAGTAGTAACTATAAAAATTAATTTTTATTTTAAAAAATAAAATTTAATTTTTAATTCTTAAAAATCTTTACTTTTGAATAAAGAATTAATATGAAACTTAACTCATTTAATTTCAAACAGCTACTTGAAAGCATCCTAACAACCAGGCCAAATGTATCCCTTAGTCTATAATTTGCACTAGTATTCAAATTAAAAATAAATTTCTTTATTTTCTGAACAATTTCTAAAAAATTCTTGAGAATTTCTTAATAATTGTTATTTGTATGATTTCATAAAGCTTTATTATACGGGGAAGGTGATTTGCTAAGAATTCATTAGCAAATTCATTTCGAATAAGGATAAATACCATTTAAAAAGAGTGATTGTGCGCCTTAAAGCTTTAAAATTATTTGTCACTTTTTCTTGACTTTTTTTTTTTTTTTTTTTTTCTGGTCCTTCCAATCCTATTCCCTCGACATCTACGAGAAGAATGAGAGACGTATTTAATGGGGTTGGTTGTTGCCACAATAAATTACACTTTGAGATTATTTTAATCATCCAACAAAATTGACGTTGAAAGGGTCCATGCACTTCTGCCAATTTCTCATCTCTCTTTCCTCGTTCATTCGTTCTCTCTTCAACAACTCCCACCCCTCACACTAAGGCTGGAAAAAAAAGAAAAAAAAAAATCAAATTCATAATGGATGCCGATGTCTCCATGTCCATTTTGTTTGAACATGGATCCTAATAAGATTAAAAAATTATATTCATATTTGCTTTAAATAAATATAAATACAAATAAGATATTTAAGTATGGATATAAAAACAAATATAATTACAACAAAACGAGAGTATTAATAAATAAAAAAATAAATTAAATTAATATCATATTAAGATAGCTAATTATTTTTTATATTAAATAAGATTACTAATAAATTTAGATATTCATTGAATGATTATCTATCTATCTACTTATAATCATTCATGTGTGTGTGTGTTTTATGCACATAGATACAAATAAGAAGATCTACGGGATGTTTCAATCTACATTCATATCTACATTGGTTTGGATATGAAAAACAAATTTAGAGAGATAGTTTTGGCCCTACTTCACACAAATGGGTGCAGGTTGGCTCTAGTAGTGTAAAAAAAAGAAGGAAATATTTTTTAACAATGTAAAATATGTCTACATGGCACAGCATTCATGTCCAGATGAACCGGAAAGCATGTTGGCCAACAAAGGACTGGCCACCCACATGCAGAACAAAAGAATGCCTCCTAAAAAATTCGAGCTCAGGACCATCACATCTTCTTATTCTATCAGAGTTTTCAAACTCCACTGGCAAAAAATTATCATACTGCCCACATGGTTTGGCCTGTTTGAAGAGTGTCATCTCCACCATTGCACAATGCAAGCAAGCTTCGTCCATAGCCTGAGACATGCCCGCATGAGAATGTGCTCCCAAAAATACACAATATTCACATTTAATTCACTTGTTCTCATGAGTTGCATGGAGACTTTTGACTTCAAAGATGCAAGAGTTCCAAGCAATATAAATAACAGCTGGGCAACCACCATTAAGTTCTTTTTATCAGCAGTCAAATAACTCATCCATTCATTGCAGTTTGGAGAATAAAGAACTCTCGTGTGCCAAGGAAAGTAATTTAAGAGGCTTCCTTCCATCTGGCAATCACCAAGTTGGTGTGTACTCAAACAATGAACAGCTCCTTTCTTGTGATGCAGATGTCAGTCGCTTGTTTCTGGCAACGCGTGGCAATGGAAGCCATGATTTGAGGATTGTTGACTGGTTTTTTGTAGCCATGAGAGCCAAAACAAGGCCTGGTGTGGCGTTGCTCTCTGTCCCCATCTACAGTCATGCCGCTTCGCCATTATAGTCTCTCGTCCAAAATAATGGAGACCACCTTTATTTTTTTTTTATTTTTATTTTTTGCATGATAATTACTTTATTGAAATAATTTTTAAAAAAATTTAGCTATTCATAGACTTTTATTTAATAATATTTGGCTGCAAATATTATACTTGACTAATTCATATACTATGCATGAGCATCGATAGTTATTCTCGGAATCTAAATATATGCAGCCATCCAATACCAAGTGGACTAAATTAGAAGGATTGGCAGTAAGAAGATCTTTGGTTCTTTTTTTAATTTCTTTTTTTTTTTTATAAAAACCGCATTTAGATCGATAACTCATGCTCTATTTAATAAATTTTTGTCTTCATATTAGTTGATGTTTGTGCACCAATTTTGAATGTCAATGAGCTATGGTTTCTTTTTTTTAATCTTTTTTTCTATCTTTTTACAAGTATTTTTTAAAATAAATATTTTATATATTTTGTAATTTAACTTAGTAATGAAAATTTTACTAAAAGGATGAGTTCATATATATATATATATATAATATAGCGGTAATACATGAACCTTTGATATTAGCAAATCATTTCTTGCTTTTTTTAATGCAATATCAAAGACACATTAGTGAATGCAGATCTTAAAACCTGGCATTAATTATAAACAAACTCAAAATAAAATCCTCAAAGTCTAGGGGCTTGACCATGCTCTCCTAAGGAAAGTGAAAGTTTATAGTACATCCATATTTAACAATGATTGCTATACTCCATGATTGCCGTTTAGGCCACATATTTAATATAGTGCAAATCAAATCATACAACTTACATACACAAGTTTTTATATTATTAGTAAAAAAAATTTATAGTATAATAATTATGTAATTTTTTTTTTTGAATTGAACTTGATTATGCTTGCATGTAGCCAAACCTTAAATTCGATCGTCCTTTCTATTCTTCGATCTACACATCTCAAAACTATACCATCTTTTTTATCTTTAAAATTTATAATAAATTTAAAAATAATAAAATAATAAAATTTAAATTTAATTACATACGAGGGTAATTGAGATTATTTTTTTTTTTAAAAAAAAAATAATTTAATAAAAGAACTAACACCTAACAACCTCATGAAACAAAACAAAATAGGATTTCACAGCACCTCCACCAACTTTCTTGAGCTTAGGTGTGGTCTTGTGGTCCAAGGAAAACGGCCCCCACTCTCTCTTAAATTATAGGGATATTTTTGTTGAAGATAAAGGCTCGGGCGGGGCGGGGATAACTAATTCCCACGGTAGGATATCACGTTGCTCCTATCCTGGCCACGTGCAACTCGTAGATCAGGGGGACGCATGTGATGAACGCCACTGATGAGCCCCACCTTACGATCCAAGTGGGTCCAAAATATTTTCTTGTCCTTCCTAAGTCGGACCATTGTTTTGTTTTTATCACCCAAAACTTTCTAAAACACCACTATCCGGAATTAGAAGTTCCTCCTTCCTAATTAAAAAAGAGAGGTCGGGATATCGCTTCCCCCTCAAACCCCGCGATTCTAACCGTCAAGAGCAAATCGGCGAATTATCTTATCCCCGGTTTTTAAAAGCATAACGCCCTGCGACCCCGTCTCCTTGTGAGCGCCATTAATGGCTTCGACCGTCTCCTCTTCTTTCGCTTTCTCGGCTCCTTCCTCTCTTCTGCGGTGCTGAATCCCTAACGCTAATCCTGATGCCAATGCGAAGCGAAGTCGCCTTGTAGGAGCCGTGAGCTTTCTCTCTCACTCGATTTAGGGTTTGAGGTTCTTAAGCAAGCAACAGAGTTTTTTAGGGATCTGTTCGCTTTAGTCTTGTTGCTTCTCAATGATATGGTTCGGGTGATTGGTGGCTTGGGCTTTGGGGAAATTTGATTGGAATGTGGGTTGATCCGCTGCGGTTAAGAAAATTTTGCTCTTTTTTATTGCTCAAAACGTCTCCTTTTTTTTGTTGTTGCTTTTATGGAGATCTGAATCTAATGGTATTGAATGATCTGGGTATTGATTAAGGTGTTTTAAACTTTTAATGTAGGGAGCTAAATTGTACTTTGTTTCATCATTCGTCTCGCTGGATTTGTAGCTACGAGTCAGGTGGCTTCTTCTTTCTCACACATAAAAAGAAGGGAAAAAAAAAAAAAAAAACCTCTGTTTGGAAATCCAGTATTTTTGTTACGAAAATTAGTCGCTCTGAAGAATCTGGATTTGTTTATAATCCATTTGTTCATCTAGATATGTTGGCAAATTGATTTTTTTTTTTTTTTTTTAAATTTCTTTGTGAATGTAGATGCTTTGTTGTAATTAGCAATGTAGCAGCAGTTGCTGTTGGCCTTAGGGTGAGAAAAATGGGAGCAGAAAAGGGAGGTTCAGGTGGTTTCTTTAATCTGTTGGATTGGAAGAGGAAGTCGAGGAAAAAATTGTTCTCTAATGGAAGTGCTTCATCTGGTAAGTCCGCTGTCTTAGATTCAGAAAGATATACTTACCTAAAAAGTTTCAGTTTTTTTCTTGATTAGGGCTATTACATCTAACAACCGTCTTTTCTTTTTTACAGAAGGGAAACTTGATGATAATATGTCAACCTCACAGCTTCGCCTGGTGAGATATAAACATCTCTATGTTCGTAGCAGCTCTATCCTAGCCTTGCTAATTCTACTTGTTCAATTTGCCAGATTGATGAGGATGAGATGATTGGAGTATCAAGTGTGAAGGGAAGCAGCGACTATAGCTGTGCTTCTTCAATGACTGATGAAGAAGGAAATGCAATTAGGGCCCCAGGAGTGGTAGCAAGGCTTATGGGGTTGGACTCCATGCCTGTTTCAGGCACTTCCATACCACCCTATTCCACCCCCTTAAATGACTTGCAATCCCTTCAAAATAACCATAGTCAGAGAAATAGCACAGATTTCTCTATCAATGATCGATTCAATCATGTGATTACGAGAACTGAGGCTTATTCAAGGAAACCAGAGGAACTGAGGTTCCAGAAGATGCCCAGCAGCCCAATCGAGAGGCTCCAAACAGAAGCATTGCCTCCCAGATTAGCAAAGTCTGTCCCAATTGCACAACACAAGTTACTGTCACCAATAAAAAATCCTGGTTTCATCTCAGTGAAGAATGCAGCTCGCATCTTGGAAGCAGCAGCAATGGTTCTTGGGCCTGAGGTTCAGACCAGTACGAAGGGCAAATTTCAGTCGTTGGTGTCACTTTCAAATCCTATAAAAGTTTGTGATTCGCAGGAGATCATGGCAGCTTCTCAGAGGACATCAAGGCTTCCAGAATCATCCAGACGACCAGTTGAGTCATTTGCCATGAGGTCTCGTAGAGGACAACCTGTGAACAGAACTTGGACTGGTTCAGAAGATACCACTGCTTACAGGTCCTCTCCAAGAACAGCTGAAACCAATGCTGCTGGTGCAAAAGGTAAGGGAAAATCTAGCTCGCTTGCAGTTCCAGCTAAGGTGATTGTCCAGAGAAGGGAGGGCTTAAGCATGAGCAATAGGAGTGCATTATTGCAGAAGAGCAATCAGGAATGCAAATCAAACAGGCCATTGAAAACTCAACCAAATAATCCAAAGAGTTATCAGCAGAAAAGGGCAGCAACCAGTGCTTCCAGTTTACTCAGGCAAAATAATCAGAAGCAGAACTGCCCGGCAAGTAAAAACAAGTTACCTTCTAAACCATTAGCTTCTAACCAGCAGGGAAGAAAGATTCTTTCTGGAGATGCTTCTGCTGGAAAGAACAAAATTGTGAATAAGCTTTCAGGAAGCACCAGAATCAGTTTCAGGAAGGAAGGTTTAGTCACTTCTGACAACAAAAAGGAAGGGCTGTCATCAGAGAGCAAGAACATTCCTCGCAAGAAAAGATTGTTAGAGCGGGGCTCATCTTCTGAGAGAAGTGAGGCTTCTGATTGTAATTTGGTGGATAGGCATGAAAAGCATGTTCAGCATACAGTTGTGGTAGATGAACAGCCAAGATGGAGTGGGGATACAAGAAGAAATGGTGCAGATGTTGTATCCTTTACATTTACTTCTCCCATGGTAAAACCATTGCCTGGATCTCAGTTCTCCACCCACATGGCGGAAAAGGAAGACAAACATCATGGACACTGTTCTGATACTGATTGTGAAAAGAATGCTTTCGGTTCAGACAGCAGAAGCTTATCATCTCTCAGATCAGACGTGATAGAAGATGATTCTTTGGGTTTTCTTTTGGAACAGAAGTTGAGAGAATTAGCATCTGCAGTTGACTCACCCTACCGTAGATTAGTGAGAGGTAGCATTCCAGCTATGGCAACTGCTTCACAAGATTCACTATCTGCTGCTGATACCCATAGCATTGCACCCACTGAACTTGAAAGGGAGCCTGTAGTTAGTTCTTGTAAAGATGAACTGGCTGGAATCTTTGAATCTGGCTTCTCATTAGCTAGTGGTCAGATGTTTACTACGAAAAATCAGCCGGTATGTTGTCCTTATCTATACTAATGTAGGGTGGCCTTAATGTTTTGTTTCTTTTTTTAAAGGAAAAAAATGAACATTCCATAGTCATTTAAGCACAAAATTACTGTTGCATCGTTCAGATAGGTAAAAACTGTTCGAAGTATCAGACAGATAAAATAAAATACAGCCAGCACTTGATCTTAGTAGATCAGATGGATATCTGCAAATTTATTTTGCTACATCACTAAGGTGAAAATAAATTTATATATCAATTTAAAAGTTTTTTTAACTTGCTGATATAGGCCTGTAATGCTACAAAACATAAAGTCTAGATGCATGCCCTCACTCAGGTCAATTATTATCTCAATCCTTCAAGCCCTGCAAAGATCTCATATTCTGCAACGCATGCCATTTATGCTGATTACTCCTCTTTTTAGTGTCATGCAAAAATAACAGCATCACGTGTCTGAATGTAGTTAGATAAGCTGTGGTGTGTGACAGATACACTTATTCATCATTGTTGAGAGCTTCTTTGAGCGCTAATGCAAACATCTTCTAATCTTGCTAACCACCAGGGAGAGCCGGAAAAATCAACCCTTTTTCTTTAATTATTTGGGATAGGAAAACCAAATTAGGTCCTAATTGAAAGGAAATTTGGACTGAAATCTATCATAGCTTAAGAGAAAAGGAAAAACTAAAATTTCTAATGGCAAATATGCAAGCATACAAATTGAAGTGTCAATGAGGAAAGTAGGGATTTAGTAGATAGTGGACTCTATGATTGGTTGAAAGCAAAAAAGAAAGGTATGAAAATGTAGTGGTTAAAAGGAAATTGCAGATTAAAGTAATAATATTAATCACATTAAAATAGTGGGGTTAATGTTTGAAAATGACTTTTCAATTCAGAATACACCTTGGAAGTGAACGAATTCTGGGATAAAATTAGAAAAGCTCACCCCAAGTAGAATGTCAAGGCCTGTAGCTTTTTTTTAGGTCACAATTTATAATTGTTAATCAAATGTAGTTATGCAGTACGTAAGCAAATTAAAACTACTAGAGTCATCCTCAGGCATCTGTAGATATTCCCTTAATGTGGTCAATTTCCTCATTTATACCATTATGATGCAGCTTAGTGAGAATCAGTCACAGGAATTTACACCTGCATAGATTTTGCGGTCTGCTAGTTAGGAAATGATGGAAATTCGGCTCTTATTTATGAATTTACTAAGTCTTCTGTGTATAGCATTTGAATGCATAATTCCATCAGGTGCTTCCATTTTAAGTTTATCAATTCAATCAACACTTTTGAACATGGTTATTGGTCACTTATTTATTACATTTATCCTGGATATTCTGATTGGTGTGGAAAAAATGACAATTATAGATGATTCCACTGCACTTTCATATTTTTTCACAGAATCCATTACTTTTGCATGCTCAAACGTATTGCACTTCTGTCACAATGTATACAGGTTCACTATTGCTATTACTTAAGAAATGGATATATAAACATAGCACATGTAACAGCATAAAAATGCATAACTTCATGTATTTCTATCATCCTAGAACTGCTGTAGGAATTTGGGGTGGTTGACTTCACTAGTGGGATTACAAAATGGGATTTAATCTACTGAAACTCTTCCAACTTTCAAATCAGAGTTTTTTGATTGGCACTACTGCTGGGACTTTCCTTGATTAAGTAATGGTTTCAGGAGACAAGGCCAGACTAATTTAAACAAAAAATGAAAAGGCTATGCATGTCTGTCATAAAGAAAAATTCAAGTTTAATCATTCGATTTTTTTGTGGATAAAAAATTCAAAAGGAGGATTTTCCTTGATTATGACTTGTCCTCTATCAAATCATTGCATACCATTGAAACTTGTGCAGATGAATCCTATTTATTCCTTCTGTAAACAAGTTGCTTGAAATACAGACAACCGATAGTTTGGTTTGTCCTCAATTTGAAGCAACACATTCAATACCAAATATCTTAACAACTGTGGATTATGTCAGTTGAATAAGATTTGACAAAAGAAACAATAAATTTTATTTTGCTCGGCATCAAAGCGGCATAAGAAGCATAAATATCATTAGTGAATGGTGTCGACAGCATAATTAAATATCTTTGCTTCTAAGGTGTATTATAGATTTTGCCAACTTGGCTGCAAAACTGATGGTGATTTTGATTACTTGGAAGAAGGCAGTTTTTTCTAGCCATTATGACCATAGGGGTCTTGGATGGATAGCAAGTCCAAAATGGCCAAACAACATTCACCACACCTTTAATTTCATGACAACGATTCTAGCAGCATAGGTGGCTTTGTGTAATGGGCAATGTTATTTGAGAAGACAACAAGAAAGAGGACTGCCCAATGCACAAAGCTCTTGTCATTGCCTTAGCCCCGCATATAAATATGTTGTTTTCATGTTTTAAACCTGTGACCACTAGATAACACTGGAGCCACCTTATCATTGCATGAAGGCTTACACTTTCTGAGAAGATGACTAGATATCTTAAAAAGAATGTGGAAGTGGACATTACAGACGCATATGAAATGTTATGGAAGATTAGTTCCACTGCTAAGGAGAATTTTTCTTTCTGTCATGATCCAAATTTGTGATAGTCCTTCTGTCAGAGTGGTTGAACTCAAGGAGCAAAGAGATTAAAATGTTGAAGGGGTCATGTTTATATTGTGTTGTTGCAAGATGATTAGTATCACTTTTGGGGCATAAGATTTGGGAACCAAAAGATTGATTCATTGAACTGCTGCAAAGACGTTTTGGTGTCTAGCATATTAAGTCCTAGATCTGCTGAGCGTTTGGATATGAATCACTGGATGCATTTTTAGCTTTTTGCTTGATATGTTTTCAGTCATTCAGATCATACTGAACCACAGCTTAGAACAGTTCCATTTACTTCAGCCTTTCCAATCTGTTTGATAACTAAACTGATTTTGGTGTTATGTTACTGTCTACTATTCTCAATCGTTAATTCATGCTGCTAGCATACAGTTCTGTGTATCTATATACCTATTTGAAATGCTTACCATTCAGGCAAACATTTTCTGTTTGTACAATCGATCTACTTATGATAATAGTTCTAGACTTTCTTCTGCCTTAGGTGATCTACTTATGTTAATAGTTCTATACTTTCTTCTGCCTTAGGTATCCTTTTACTCCCTCTCAAATTTATATTAGTGGCTGTTTAGAACTTGAAAATTCTGAATTCTCGCAACCTTACCAATCAAAATTTTTGAAGATGCCACAGTGCATCCTTTAGTTAACCATTTCTATGCTTTGATTCTTAAGTCATATAGGTCTTTTAGATTTAACCATTGTTTCCTCTAGCATGTCTTCTCCATCAAATACTTTCGATGGCTTGTTTAGGACAATTGTTGGCGCTGAAGACCATTTCTTGATATTATTACTGGGTCAGTAAATGGGTTGGCTGACTGACTTCTTCTGATGGCACTATTTTTGTTATCAGGAGGCTGAAAGGATGGAATGTAGCAGCACCAATGAGGACCAAAAGGTGGCTGACCATCAATTTCAGAGTCCTGTTTCTGTACTTGAAGTTCCTTTTTCAAACGAAAGCTGCAGCTCATCAGAGAGCTGTGAAAGTTTAAATGGTAAAAGTTCAGCTGATAATTTAGAATGTTACTTGATCCTTTAGTTTGATGTTTGACATATTTATGAAATGATGCTTCCCTTTCCAGAAAGCAAGATACATGATTCTTCCATTCAGGCTCAACATATTGTTGATTTGAATTGCTTTGAAAAAGCTCCATCAGTGGAAGCTGAGATGGAGTTATCCGACTCAGCCTCCTCCTTGTCAACAGAAATCACATGTGAAGCTCATCTACCAGAAATCAGCAGGACAGGTCGGACAAATGCTTGCAACCAGGAACTGGAAGATTTGAGAGAGATATTAAGCAGCATGAAATGTTTGTTCAAGAATTTAGATTTGTGTCAAATGGACCATGATGGTGGGATCCCTGACCCGCTTCTTTTTGACAAGTTGGAAACCAGTGGAAGCCTGACTGCTCAAGAAGGAGAGGAAAGGGACTTTAGGATGAGGAGGAAAATGTTATTTGATTGCCTGAATGAATGCCTGGATTTGAAATGTAGTCATTATTTCCGTGCAGGATATCAGATGTGGGCTAGGGGAATGGCTGTTATCATGAAAGATTGGACAGAAGAACTATACAAGGAGATCTCAGGATGGAGGAGCATGGGAGACTGGATGGTGGATGAGCTTGTTGATAGAGACATGAGTAGTCACCTGGGAAAGTGGGTTAACTTTGAAATTGAAGCATTTGAAGCAGGAGTAGAGATTGAGATGGGGATATTAAACTCCTTGATGGATGAAGTTGTTGCTGATTTTATGATTGAAGTTCCATGGTAGCTTGCCTATTTTTCCACTCAATTGTAAGTTATCCACTTCAGATTTTTTTCTTTTTTTTTTGTAACTTTCTTCTAATTGAAATGCTGTGCCCATATGTTTTTGCCTATTCCACTTAGTTCTAAATCAATCCCTCTTGCCTTGTGTCAACATCAAGCTGCTCTATACATTGTCGAAGGCTAAAAAGGCTTCTGTTCAATAGTTTTTCCGGACCCCAAAAAAAATGTGTGTGTGTGTGTGTGTGTGTGTGTGTGAGAGAGAGAGAGAGAGAGAGAGAGAGAGAGAGAGAGAGAGAGAGAGAGAGACCGCAGTTTTATTGGGATTTCACATCTAATGAGCAATGAGAAAGTTGCAGATCTATCTGAGTAGATGAACAATTTTGTCCAAAGTTCAGGCAAGATTGTTTGGAAAAGATCATATCACTTGCCTTGCAAAAGCTTCTCGTTTTTCCATTTGTGAATCTAAAAGGGAAGAAATTCTCAGCTTAGTCCATACGTTTGCCATTCTCAAAACTCTTTTACTTTTCCATTTCTTTTTTTTTTTTTGTATTTTCTTTAATGGTTTTGTGTGATGTTTCCTGTCTGCCAATAGTTTGATGACCACTCATAGTAGAAGAAGCCAAGTACGTTGTTTTAGTTTCTAATTGAAGTGACTCAAGAGATTTATGTATTCTTTTCTTGATCTGATGCTAGAATTGACTTTTCAACAGAATTGAGCATAAGAATGACACTGTATTGGTTTGGACTTATGGCTTGTTTAGGACAACTGTTGATTCCAACTGTTGATTAACAGTTATCTCACATAGCTGCTGAAAAAATAACCACTTAAAAGGCATCCCAGCAGCCAAATATCCAGAGTCTCTAATCATTGCTGATCTGAGCTGGATGCTCTCCTGACTTGGCACTCAACATTCCCACATCTTTGGATATTTATGTTGACCATTGCATCATAACTTATGTGAACTATTCTTGGCCCTGTTCATGTGTTTGCCACCCGCAAGCAGATAAATAAACCAATTTTTCATGACATATGAAAATAAATTATATTAAAATTTATCTGGGGTCACTCTTAACTTTGTTTTCTAGTAGTACAAAAATGGAGGATTTCAAGTGTGTTTATACTTTTGTACATTTGTTTGGATAGAAGAAGCCCCACTGTTGACTATAGACTACAGAGAGTGTTAGCCCTACCCTACTACTACTATTTTTCCTTGACCCTAGTGAAGGTGGGACTGGACCTTAATTCTCTGTACCATAACAATCAAGAGTTCTCACCCACAAGCTAGCTGGCACCTTTATTCATCTTCAATTATTGTGACACTTAAATGGCATATGTTGCCATGTAAGATGCTGACTGTTTGAGTCGTACAATTCATTGAAATAATGATTGAATTCATCAACTTACATTGATCTGGAAAAATCTCATGGTAAGAAAATCTGAACCACATCCATTCAACAACTACTTCCTCTCGAATTCATCAAATGCATTGTACCTGGCAATTAATAGTTTGGATGACTCCAACGAGCAATGCTGCTATGAAAATTGACATGGCTTTGGAGATAGAAATATGGACTTGTTTTAACAACTGGAAGCATAGGATGGCATGGTGGACATGTCTTTGTTTGTTTAGTAACAATGCAACTGTCTTGTGCTGATGAATGATGACCTTTGATGCTCCATTTATGTCCATTTGCAGATGGCATGTTCCATGCACAAGTTGAGAAATGGCTCTCTTGAGTCTTGTGGAAGTGGAGCCCCTCCTACTGTAAAATTGTTTTCATGAGAAGAGAAGCAACATGTCTGTAGTGAAATATAATAATAATTCTGTCATGCTCAAAGGATCTAAAACTGGATCCCCTCCTAAACTGTTGGGATTTCTTTTCCTTTCAATCTTTTTCAGTTGCATCATGGCTCCAAAAACAATCCAACTACAAAGAGAAGGTTTGGGTGAATAGCTCTCTTTTATTTATGTTGTAAAAGGTTGTAGTGGATTACTATGAACTAGTTTTACCATGCACTCCACATGATAAACTCAAACAAGACCAAGAACCAGAAGGATGGATCCCAATTTTTAATCAAGAGGTTTTGTTCCTTTGAGCATCAAAGGAGCTGTAGGATTGCAAGATGTTAGATCCTGCAAGTACCGTTAGCAATTCATGCTCGTGTTCATATCATGTCGAAATTAAGATATAAAAGTATATGCGTCGATACAAATATGAAACGAACAGTTAATCATGTCAAAAATTGAAACACGAATCATGAGTAACACGTCATGATACGCATAATCTGTTTAATAAATAAATAATATTAGATTGGTATGATACAATTAACTCAACATAAATAGATACGATTTGTTTAATACGAATAAACATAATCCACTTAATATCTTATCAACTAAATAAGACTTAAATGGATCACTTTTGTGTTGGTGGGTTAATTCGTGACACGATACGATTGTTTCGTGTCATAATCGTATCAATATGTTTATGTGTTACAATAGTAAGAATCCATTTAAGATTAATTTGAATCTATTTATTTTGTATTGAATTCGAATCATAAATTATATCGTGTTCAATTTTGCTAGCCTACCTAGAAGTCCATCCTCCTTTGCACCCCCTTGCATATAAGATTATGATTGCAGATAAAAAGGGAACTTGGCTACAAGTTGAAGCCTGAGATATGTTTGTTGTCATGGTTTTGGCTAGGGGGAATCTGAAAGTCCTTATTGGTAACAAATTGCTATGGTTAACCTATCCTTGATGTCTCAAATTTGTTTGCTGTTCACGTTGCTAATTGACATGATCTAATCAAATGCCAGACTGCACTCTTTTCAAGATGAGACTATGAAAAGTGTTCTAGGACATGTCTGTTAAAACCTAACTCTTCACCTCTTTCACTGGATCTAAGAGATTATTCGGGCTTAGATTGCCCTAAAATCCAATGTAAAATTCTCCTTAACATGGACCTAATTTCTTGCGAGGCAGAGAGATGCTAGCTCTTACATAATATGCATAAAGTTTTTAGGTTGTGTTGTTTGTTTGTCTTATGGCTTCATTTATGGAGCTTTTCCAACAATACTAGCTTACCATGTCCAAGAGATGACAATATATTGTTGGGTATTGCAAACTCTAAAAGAAGGCTCGGCGTATTATCTTAGAATATTTGCTTCTGACCTACACTCTTATTCTTTTAGATAAGAAAGAAGATGCACGAGTGTACAATATCTCTACACACGAAGGATTAAATGTACATAATTTTACTCTTATGGGTGTATTTAGTATGAAGTTAAAGAGGATGAAAGGCTATTCGAATAATTTTTCATCTTCTTTTGAGGATGACTGATATGGGCTTAGGTTTTTTTGAATAATTCTTTCAAAATAATTAACTTAAAAAAAGTAAATTAATAAGATAAAAAATAAAATTATTTAATATTAAAATTAATAAAAAAAATTAAATAATTTATATTATTTTTTATTTTATTTTATTTATATTAATGACATTAACAAAATATTGATAATATTTTTTATTTCTTTTGCATTAAACATGTTTCAAATATAGTTAACGGTTATATCTATAATATTTTATTCTTTATTCATAAATATAATTAAATATGATTAATAAAAAAAATTTATTCCCTTAAATCTTAAATGAAAAAGTGTTAGTTTTATAATTTCTTATTTTTATTTTTTTAAGTCATCCGAACGTGATAAAATATAGCCTTGCTATAAGATTTTATGAACACCACTCTAGATAACCATCATATAAGCTTGGATCCTCTGTCAGATATACTCTCTCTCTCTCTCTCTATCTGATGGAGAGTATATGGGTAGAGATTGAATTCCTGCATCATCCTTCATGGAGAACTGCATGCCTGCGATCTCTGGTCCCCTACTAACACTTCATTAGATTAAACAAACAACCAATCGAGTCCCAGAATTGCTAAGTTAATCCCAAAAAAATATTTTCTATCCTCAGCAAAAGAGTCGTGGATTATTATTAATTAATTAAGAGATGAGAGAGGGTTTTTATTTGCTGGGGAAAAGTTATACTGCATGGAGAAGCGAGCACGAAAGGATGGCATCATATGCTGGCTGCCCCCGGCCTCGCCTGGGGAAACGAACATCCCACGTTCCCCTCCTCCCTCTCTCTAGGTGACATCACTCTCGCCCACCGCCGAACCTTTCTCTCTCCTCCTCTTTCCCTTCGTCCTTCCCAAAATGCCCCCCTGGTCCCCCACCGGCCCTTGTTGGGAATACCGAAAGTTCTTCCGGCCTCGCGTGGGGGCTGCCACCTTTTCCAGCGGACCGAACGACCCTCTCGGTGCTCGCAAAGAAACATCCATGCGGGAACTAAAAGACATTCTTGCTGCCGCTTGTGGTGCAATTATTTCAAATTCAAACCGAGCTTGATATAACAGCAAGCAAATTCAATTTAATAGTATTAAATCAAGTTAAAAAAAAAATTTCAAGTTTAATTAATTTTCATCATTGATCAAAATAATTTTTTTTTTTTATAAGAAAACATATTGATTGAAATTTTAGTTCGATCCTTATTTTTTATCAAGATAAAATTTAAATACAATTTGATAGATATTTATCATCAAATTTTCTACTTATTAAGTGTAGCATAAATATTTTTATATTTTATTAAATACTTAGATTTTCTTTTAAAATGATAAATATGTGTTACTTATTAGATACGATACCTGATGATAAACACCTAACGAGGTATATCTAATCTTTATCTTATTTTATAATAATATAAAAATATATTTAAGCTTTATTATTTAGCTTAAAATTAATTTTAAGCTTGTTTTACTAATTCAAGCTTAATTTGCTCAGCTTGGACTTAATTCAAGCTTTCACAATTTTATATCTATTTTCATCCTCTACTACATTTATGTTGAGGCAAAAGTAAATGGTAGTGGTGAAAATTTTTACTCGTAAAAGATAAATAAAAAAGTAAAAGTAAATTCATAACATGTTATTATTATCATCCATGAAATAATATTTTTTAAAAAAATTAATATAGGTTTGAATGTAAATATATTTTTTAACTTAACGAAAATAATAAAAATATTATATAATGTTCATTATAGTGACACAATAATTAAATAATGGCTATGATTTATCTACCTATTATATATTATATATTGCTCAATGAAAATTATTTGAAACCATTACACTACATGAAAAAATAATATAATGGATGTCCGCATGGAAGATTATATGCGAGGGCTGAGATCGTCGCTTTACATGCCTGCAGGGGGGGTAGGATCGTATTTTAATTCATCTCGAGCGCAACTAACCGTCCCTGCGGATAAGATATGGAAAATATCAGGATGTACGATCCAAATCGGACGGCTGTAGGTGGCCCCGCAGAAGCTGATCACGTGACAGTTACCTAAACGATGCATTAACGGTCCACCGATTGCGCTTCCCACGTTTGCAAGGTTTGGGCTTCGAAGGGGCCTAAACTCGGACACGTGTCCACATAGAGTCTGAAATACATGGTCACCTGTCGGAAATTAACGGAATCTGATCTCGGTATCGCAACTTAGCTTTGTTAGCTGACGTGTGTGGCCCGTACTGGCTGTCAGCTGGGGCCACTGTCATGTCAGTAGTCGTCCCCTTCTTTTTTTTTTTTTTTTTTCTTTTCACTGGTAAGTACTGTATTTTTGTCAAAATTACAGAAAACACTCCATATCCACTGACACATTCTACTCTTTAAATTTAATTTAATAGATTTAATTTCATTTAGCCCCCTGAGTTATAAGATATTTGCACTTTCAGTAAACTAAAAAAAGCCTCTCAAACTTTAATGTAATTTAATGTTAAAAGATCCAAAGAACTGAACATATGATTGTTATGTGGCCATTGAGCCACCATTTGGCTTTAATTTATACATGATTGTAGCCTTGATCAATAAGAATAAAGTTATTTTTTTTATTGCTAGGTATGCACTTAATGGCTTTAATGATCACATCAATTTATATTATTAAAATTAATTATAAATTAAATTATAATTATAAAATTAAATTTTTAAAAAAATTAATTAAAAAATTTAAATATTTTTATAATTTAGAAGGACTGAGTGGAATTAACTTCAAATAATAATGATGTTTCATGAAACTTATCCTTAAATTACAATAATAAAATTTTGTAGGGGGTAATCTGCGAAACTTCTTGCTTAACGACCTCCATTGCTATGTCCCTTAATAATTTTTAAAAAAAAAAAATGCTATGACTTAATAAAGTCAGTTAAGATAGAATCCAAAGTTAGTCCAGTTCTTATAATGTAATAAATAAATCTTTAATGGCTCTTTCGATAATTAATACGAATTTTTAAGGTTATTAAACTTGAAACGTTTCAATCTCTCCCTCCTTTGCTTATAAACTCCATCCCCCGCCTTCCCCCTGAATTATTGCGTGTCCAACAAGCCTTACGACCCACTCCAACTTCCCCTTCCGGTCTCTCCCTCTATCTTCTCTGGAGTGAGAGAATGGAGCTCCAAAACCCTAGCAATGGCGACCCAGCGAGCTCAGAGATCGCAAATACCAGCCATGGCGAACCCCACCTGGACCCTCCCATCTCCCCCCCGCGCTTCCCCCCCGACGACGTCGACAGCTGCTGCTCCACCCCCTACGTCAGCGCCCCCTCCAGCCCGGGCCGCGGCGCCGTCTCCGGTGGTTACTTCTTCAGCGCCCCTACCAGCCCTATGCACTACGTCCTCTGCTCCCCCGCTGCCGCCGACGACGGAGGCTTCCCTTGCGACTCCCCCGACGCCTCCGTCGTCGGCTCCTTCGAGTTCGAATTCTCCGCCCGCTTCCCCTTCTCCTCCGCCGCTTCCGCCGCAGGATCCATGACCTCCGCCGACGAGCTCTTCCTCAACGGCCAGATCCGCCCCATGAAGCTCTCCTCCCACCTCCAGCGACCCCAGGTTCTCGCCCCTCTTATCGATCTCAACGAAGAAGACGACGACGACGATAAATCCGAGCGTCATCCCTCGGAAATGGCAGCGAGAGGGCGGGATCTGAAGCTCCGGAGCCGATCAATCCACCGGCGTGCCAGATCCCATTCGCCGCTTCGGAACGCGCCGCTCCATTGGCAAATGGAAGTCGGGGAGCGAGAAGATAGAACGAAAGATCTAGAACCGGATCCAGATCTGAAGCAGATGGAGGCGGAGGCGGAGGCGGAGGCGGCCACTCCATCCGTCTCGGCGTCCTCCTCCCGGTCCTCCTCCACGTCCTCCTCCTCCTCTTCCTCCGGAAGAACCTCCAAGAAGTGGATCTTCCTCAAAGATCTCCTCTATAGAAGCAAGAGCGAGGGAAGAGAGAGAGGAAGCACCAAAGAGAAGTTCTGGCACTCGATCTCTTTCTCCCCGTCCAAAGCCAAGTCCAAACCTCCGCCGTCAACTACTCCTTCCTCCGCCGCCGCTGCCGGTGCCGCTGTTGCCTCCTCTTCTTCCACCAGTGCGATCTCGGAGGCCGAGAAGGCGAAATCGAAGAATCCACCGCCGTCGTCCAGCCGTTCTTCGAAGAGAACGACGGCGAAACCGGTGAACGGGCTGGGTCGGCGGAGGGGGCCGGCGCCGTCGCCGCACGAGCGGCACTACACGGCGAACCGGGCGCAGGCGGAGGAGATGCGGCGGAAGACGTTCCTGCCCTACCGCCAGGGCCTCCTCGGCTGCCTGGGCTTCAGCTTCCGCAGCTATGGCGCCATTAACGGCCTCGCCCGTACGCTTCACCCCGTCTCCTCTCGGTAAGCCACGCCGTCTCGCTTCCGTTATGCCCACCCTCCCACGGCTTAAAAAAAAAAGAAAAAAAAATGTTACCCCGAGTATGAGGTGTGTATAATTTCTAATTTTCCCTTTTTTTTTTTTTTAGTGGAATTACTGCTGTAATCCCCAATATGCTAGTTTTTATCTCAATAATTTGGTAATTTGCAGTCCCTTTTCAGATTTATTTATTTATTTTTCTCTTTTTTCTATTCTTTAAAATTATCAGCAGTCTTCTCTCTTCCAGGCCGCTTTGGATGACAGTTTTTATATTGGGTCCGGATTGAATTCGTTTTTTAATGTGAAAACGACGTGCAGTCCACGTGACATGCTGGGAGGCCATTTATTAACTCATTTTATTACGTGCTTTCACTGGAGCCGGGAGATGAAACGAAACTTAAAACCGTTTCGGCGTCCTTTATTATTTTGGGCCCGGGGGAAGGACTGCTGCGGCGTTTGTTTGTTTACGGTGTTTTGGATAAGCGTTAAGCGAATTTTATTGACGGGGACCGTTGGATTTTGCGGGAGCGTTTGGGATTGCTAATAATTGTCGCGTTACTGTACTCGGATCAGGCACCATCACCGAGGACAACGACGGTGTGCTTTGTAACTCTCTGAAGCAGACCCAGCCTTGTTTTTATCATGCGTACGGGTTGGCCAATTATTAGACCCGAGGACTGTGTAGGTCCATGCAGATGGTTGGATTAGTAGGTTCATGTGCTGGAGTTAGAACACATGACCTCACTCGAAGGCGACAAAATTTTCTCCGCATATAATTGGTATTTCATTATAAACATCCATCAGCATCCTTAATAAAAATATTATCATTAGAAAGTATTATTTGAATTAGGATGAAACCAACCCTTACGTTTCGGGCTTGACCTAGGTATTTGGTATGCTGTCCTTTTCCTAGATATTTGGTATGCTGTCCTTTTTTTTTTTGAACCGATAATTTTAGTAGCACTCCTTAAAATCAAGCCTTACTTTGGGGCTTGGATCCCGATTCATTTCTTCCTTGTTAAAAGATCTAGAGGTATTTGGTATGCTATCCAGGTATTCGGCATGTTGTTCTTTTCTAGGAAAAATCTTATCCACGTTCATCAATTGACATTTCTCTCTTTCTTTCACCATGTTTGCTTCCTTCCCTAGCTATGCACATCACAAAAATAGTTACAAAAAATAATATAAAAAGTAATAATATAAAAAGTAATAAAATAAATGATTAAAGTATAATAGCAAAGTTTTTTGAACTGTTTGATCCATGTAAGTATCGAAAGAACTTTGATGAGACTAAACACATGGGCTCTTGCAGGTCTGAGCCAAGACTGAAAATTCGAGTAGATATTGGGCTAGGTTTAACACTTTTGATCTGTTCACTTTCAAACAACACTGGGTCAACAATCACTCAAACACAAATCACCATAATAGATGCAAAACAACTAATTACGGAACTTGTAACGAGCATTACCAACATGACATTGCTTGTTTATTGAGGGCTATTTCCTATCTGATCTTGGATCGGAGGGTGAGTTAATCCAGTCCATTAGAATCCCAGTTTAGACTATTTCGGCTGCAGTTGGGTGGGAGCTGGGCCATAGAGGCCCAACCCCCAGCAGTGCCCACCTATAGCTGCCATGTGATTCTGGTAACCAGTCTATTGCGTTCAGTTCCAATCAGGATTGACGTTAACGTCGTAAGAATCCATCCGGTCAATGGAGCCAGTGCTCGGTCGGGGGGAAGAACACTTCATCACCACAACTACCGATGAAACCAGATGCTGGAGGAGTTGGGGCCCAGCAATGTGGTTGTGATCTCTGGTGGGGATGGCTCTGATTTACCCTTGTCTCTTTTTTTTTTTTCTTTTTCTTTTTTTTTTGTCGATTTTGAGGTACACTGTACCGGAGTCAGCCCTGCGCTCATCCGCAATCGTACGGTTAACATGGGATGAGGAAGGAGCCTTTGCTCCGACCACACGGCATGGCTCGCGAATGGTGCTTTTGGTTTCACGTTGTCCGGACTGACATCTTGCTTGACTTCGATAACTTGGTCACCAGCTACTCTCGGGAGTTGGTGTTATGTTTGCAACCAGCTGGATGTAAAACCTTTAGTACCAGATTCGACGTTAGTTCCGAGCTCCTTTTCTCTGGGATCCTCATGCGCGCTGTGCATGGAATATAGGGAAGAGGAAACGTTTTCACTCGTTAAAGACAATAATGGACCAAAATGACCATAATAAATTCCTCTTACTCCTCGTTTTGTTGTGGTCGGAGGAAAATGGAGAAGAAAAATCTATTTAGGTTTGAGATTTTTTATTAAGTTTTTTTTTTCTTAATTTGAATATATCAATATTTATTAATGATAATTTAATGGACTATACCATAGAGAATATATTTTTTTTTCTATTCCATTGAAAAACCCTTCCCATCAAAAAGTATTTTGACATCAAAATGTTAAAATTATTCTTTATCATTTTTTTTTATTTTCTTTCAATATTTTGTAAGGTGATTGATACCATGACTACTCATTAAAAGTTTAGACAAATAAATTTTAATTATTTATTTTATGTAGTGTGATAAATGAATGAATTTTTTGTTTATGCAATTAAATATAAGCAATGAAAGTAAGTGAACAAACTTAAATGATTCATTTAATTCTCTTATAAAAAAAAGTAATTATTTAAGGTCTTTATTCTCAAGGTATTATAGTGAAACCGAAATTTTCTTACGGCACATTATCACGAATCAAACATAGAAAAATATTTCTAAAGTTATTTTTTAAATTTTTTATTAACCAAATATGATAAAATATATTATAAAACTTTTTCTCAAAAAATTAGATCCCAAAAAAAATCATTTTTAGAGAAATATTTGTCCGAAAAATATCAAATCGAGCATTTAACTATTTTTCATGCTTTCAAAACGTATGGTGACCTCTAAATATTGGTTGTTACTTTTGTTGATTAATAATTTTAGCTTCTATAATTATTATAGTTGTTATCATTTAGAAGCATGCAACATGAAGAGGAAATTGGCAAACCCAAATATAGATTAAAGAAAATTTTGATAAGATTGTTCCATTATGGTTTAGATATCACTAAGTTCAAAATATGCAGCATGTAAGCTGATGAAGGATCAACACTTTGAACAGGAGGTCATGCAATTATGAACGATCTCGATGTGATAATAAAATTACTTCATTGTGACATAGATATCATGAGTTTAAAATATATAATATAAAAACGGTGCCATGCAATTGAAAGCTTAATAATTGAAACAGCAGATGTAGTCTGGTTGCTGGTGCTGCTGGGTGGAGTCTATGGCATAATAACGGTGGTAGTTCCAGGTTTACAAGGATGGTGGAATCTACCACCGAGCACAAGATTTAGCGAAGGCCTTGGATGGAGCACACCCTCTTGAAGCCACGACAATCTCTCACTCTTAGAGACAAACAGCCATCCGAGAAGACCAAGTGATATACAGCTGGACTGGCCCTATTCTGTTTGTAATTATGGATGAATCCAGCCTCCACCTCATGATTAATGGCTGAACTTTTCTGATAGCTGAAGACAGTTTCAGTTCATAGCCACATCACCCTATGGGTACTTTGAAATGCAGGTCCCACAGTATATCTTGGATTGGCCCAGCCTTGATTTGGCACCATTCGGCTAGTGTCCTGTGCAATTTGGCATGGTCCCTAGCGGTCTGGTGTGGTTTAATTGTCCATGGACTAATGTGCTTGTTTTCTACCACCAGATATGGTCAGTGGCAGAGCCATGAAAGTGCACAAAATTTTAATATTGAATGGTAAGATAAAATGCAAACTACCGAGCTCTTCATGAGTAGGACTGAAAGTGGATCGGATTAGGTCAGCTTAATTTTAAAATTTTTTAAGCTTCATATTAAGTTTAAAATCTTTTTTCAGAAATCAGACCTGAGGTTAGGTTTGGATTCGGCTAAAAACCTAATCAAGCTGACTCACAATAATTGATTTAAGCTAAAAATTGAATCGATAAAGTTGATTTTCAGTTTTAAAATATTTGTGTTCAAAAAATAGTAAATTTTAGTAAACCTAATTATAGTATATAAAAAAAGTTACGATTTAGAGAACTATTTTCACACGATTGATAGAAAAATCCTTATAAAATTTAAGAGGAGAGGTTGGATTTAGGTCATATTCAAATTTAACTTAAGACCAATGCTTCGAATTTATTTTTCAGGCTGATACTTTAGGTTGAATTCGAATCGGACCAAGTTATAGCTTAAGTCTGACTCGAAATTTATTTGGAGTATAGTTTTCAATTCAAATTAGTTATCCGAGCCCACTTCTAGCCATAGTCATGGGCCTTAAGGCCATTCAGCTATGGAAACAATTTGAGAGGTAAAGAGCCTATCATCATTGATTGAGTGAAAGATTAAAAAGATTATTAAACCTCTATTAAGAAAGGAACGACATGTGTCATCATCCATATAAGTAGAGCGCACCAAAACTCTCATAATTGCTGCAATCCACCGCGTTTTGAGCTGGATGCAATCGTAATCCCGGTGGACCACAACAGTGTTCGCATCTGAGCTAATGTTCAAGAATTGGACCGTGTCAGTTCTCCTTGGAGCCATCAACCATGGACGAGACCCAAATCCAACAAATGGTTCCGGACCCCGAAGTCCGGGTCGGATCGAGTGCCTTCTGGACCCGCTTTGGCACCCTTCTCGGAACCAAGCAACGAACTCGTCGCAGGAAAGGCCTAAATTTCCACCAAGGCGTTCTCCATCCAGATTTCTCTCATGCAATTCTGGCCGCAGAGCTGAGCGAACTCACTCCTCCATCTCGTGTCTCCTGGGAGCTCTCGATCTTGCGAGGTATTTCTCTCTCTCTCTCTCTCTGTGTCACCGAATCATTTTGGATCTAGGGTTAGGTTTTGTGTCTCTCTCTTCCCGTTTGATCGGCATTCGGCTGCCCCAGGATTGCTTAGGGTTTCTCCGATCCGAGAACACCATTCCTGATTCATCGGCCACAGATGCGAAGTATACGGATCAAATTTTTCTGTTTCATTACGTTTTTTTTTTTTCCCCTCTTACTATTGGAATTTGGGATTGGTTGTTTGATGAGAATGGAAGGCCTTTAACTCAAAAAAAAAAGAAAGGGCATAAAATTGATTCTCTCATGATTTTTCCGTGAATAATTTCTGAAATCTTTTATGGGTTTTATTTGTTGAGCACAAAAATGAAATTTTGCATCTGGAAAACTTACGGGAAGTCGAAGCAGGTGAGAAGATGCCCATATGTTTTGGCAGTAGATGTTGGAGTTATATCATGTCAGAAGGTTGAATCTATTGCTTGTTAAAGTGACAGATTTGTGTTTCAAAGAACCAAAACATATGTCAGGTTAATTGTTTATTTTTCTTAACTGGAAATCTTAAGTGGGACTGATTTGTTATATTTAAAAAAATAAAATAAAAAGGAAAACCAAATTTTGTTTCTGGAGAACTAATCTTTTATCTCGTTGTGAGAAGCTGAAAAAAAAAAATGAACTAAGATCTAGATTGTATCCCTTGATTGATAAAATTAGCAGACTTTTGTTTCAACAAACTCAAAATTTATGTGAAGTCAGCAAGTATTCATCTTTCTGGTATCGGTTTTAACTGTTTGTGGGTTAGAATTGTTAAGGCATTGCAATGAATTCATTCCTAAAAATTAATATCTGACTTTCTTACAATGAGCTATGATAGAATTGTTAAGACACTGCAATGAATTCATTCCGAAAAATTACTATCTGACTTTCTTATATTGAGCAGATATCATAGAAATAGAAGTATAAGTTGGAACCATGCCCTCTCAAAAGATTGAGACTGGTCACCAGGATATGGTCCATGATGTTGCCATGGACTACTATGGCAAGCGCCTTGCTACGGCCTCCTCTGACTGCACCATTCAGATTGTCACTGTTGGCAGTGCGTCCTCCCCATCGCAGCTTCTTGCCACCCTGAGTGGCCATGAAGGACCTGTGTGGCAGGTTGTATGGGCCCATCCCAAGTTCGGATCCATCCTTGCATCCTGTAGCTATGATGGCCGTGTGATCGTTTGGAAGGAAAGCACCACTCCGAACCAGTGGGTGCAAGCTCAGGTGTTCACTGACCACAAATCATCCGTCAATTCGATTGCTTGGGCTCCTTATGAGCTTGGCCTTTGCCTTGCTTGTGGGTCTTCAGATGGGTCCATATCAGTCTTCACAGCTCAGACTGATGGCAGTTGGGATACAATGAGGATCGAAATGGCACACCCAGTCGGCGTCACCTCCATCTCATGGGCCCCAGCCACTCCCCCTGGCTCGATCATTGGGTCGGGGGAGCTTATATATAAGCTTGCATCTGGTGGTTGTGACAACACTGTTAAGGTTTGGAGATTGTTCAATGGGAGCTGGAAATTGGATTGTTCTTCTGCCCTTCAGATGCACACAGATTGGGTGAGGGATGTAGCCTGGGCACCAAATTTAGGCCTTCCAAAGTCGACCATGGCAAGTGCTTCACAGGATGGTACAGTGGTTATATGGACAATGGCAAAGGAGGGGGAGCAGTGTGAGGGTAAAGTTCTGAATGATTTCAAGAACCCTGTCTGGAGGGTGTCGTGGTCATTGACGGGGAATATATTGGCTGTGGCTGATGGAAACAACAATGTCACACTGTGGAAAGAGGCAGTGGATGGCGAGTGGCAGCAGGTGACTACGGTTGAGCCATAAGAGACTCAGTTTGTATTCCACCAGAATATCTTCATGTTTTGGTTCACCGCAGTTCACTTTCTGCTTGCCTAGTTCCCTTTTTTCATTTTCCCTGGATTGTTATACTTGTTTTATCCTCATAATTGTTTGATATATTTGACTTGTTGACATCATCGAATTCTTAGTGCTATTACAGCACAGTTTGTAGGCCTTCACGTTTTTCTCACCATCTGTTTTGTGGGATTATTCTGGGCATGTTGCAGTTGTTGGCATAGACATTGATGCATTGTTAAGTTTGCTGATGTGAGGCCACAATCCGAAAATGTTGACTGTCCTCAGTTATATATATATATATACTCCCAGGATAATGTCACTTTCTTCTGTTGAATGACTATTGGCATCGTGTTTAATTACCTTTGAAGAGTTTTTTTTTTTTAGTGAGTGGTTGCACAATTGTGGCTCTAGCTTATTTGTTTTGATACCCACATTCATGGAACAAGGTCTCACGCTTATTTGTTTTGCTAGAATCTCAATAATGCTTCTCCTTTCCAACTTGAGACTGAATGAATCATCTTGTTTGGAGGATGCGTTGACATGGCTCTAGCATGACTCTAAAGGGTTCATGAATAAAGTGCATATTATTGAAAGGGCTTTTAGAAGGCAGTGCGTGCAAATTTTCAGGTGAACTTTTTTTTTTTAAAATCTCGTCTTCTTTTCTTCTGACTGCAAGGTTTTTGTAGTTAAAAGCTGGTCATTGTAAAGAGCCTTATTGTTAACATGCTTAGAGTGCAGCCCCCAGCTTAAGCTTGGGTTGATGTGTTAGCACTCTACTGGATCACCCTTGTCTTTCATGCTTAATATTTCCTGCCCGAGTGCATCTTAAATTTCATTTTATGTTGCATAGTTTCATTTGTAATTGATGCAAAATTGGAAATTTCAACGCTTCATGATGACATCGAATGCTATGATCGCTTGACCCTTGTGATCAATTTCTTTTGCCTTGTTTTGGTGGAGGGGTGACATTTGTGGTTAAAAATATTGAATTTTTGTTGGTCAGACCTAAACATGGTCCTGCTGATTTGGAAAAGCTTATGTTATAGCACGTATGGACAATGATAAAGTCATGCATGTTTGAACAATAACGTGTACCTGAGATGGTCGACTTATGTATGCTAGGTAAGGCAAAGTGGGCCGAATAGGGCCGGGTCATGCCTTACCGTGGTTTTAGCCCATAATTTGTTTTAGCTTTCGGTTTGGACTTGGGCTCAATTTTTTTTTCTCTTTTTTTTTTTTTCTTCTTAAAATTTAGGGCCAAGAATAATCCAATTGAGCCAATTTCCATCAATTTATTTGAGTGGATTGGTTTAATTTTTAGTTTTAAGTATTTATGTAAAATTAAGCAACATTTAAAACATTTAAAATAATTACATCTGTGAGACACGAATGATTATTCTGAGATAGTTAAGAAAAAAATTAATATAAAATTTAAAAATTTATTAATTTTAAGATTTTTGGATTAGATTTAGGTTTGGTAAAAAACTCATATTTTTTTTTTAGCTTCGGTTTCAAAGCTGGTAGTGCTTTTTCTTTTTTTCTTTTTGACTTTAACTTTATATTCAGACTCATTAAAATTAATCAGATTCAAAGATTCAAAGTCAAGCCAATCTGATGAATCACCGGCTGAGCCCACTTGGTACCCTAATGTCATATGATGGGAATCCACATTTTAGTAATTAAGGATTTACTTTGGAATTGGGTGATGCAATATGTTAACATGTTTTTATGAGAAAGCATCCATTCCACAGAATGACCATGAGATGACTTTTACTTCAGTACGTTTGAAGCATAATTCTTGCTACTACCAGTGACGCCAAATGTTAGTTGGCACGAAAGCTTTTGGCCATGGTTGATCGTGGCTAAACTTTTGAAAACATGTTGGCAATCGAGTATACACAATACATTTATAAAAAAATATATAAAATGAAATAAAATGATGATTATAAAAATGAATAAATCTCAAGGTTTTTTTTTTTTTTTTTCCTTTCAAATCCAAGTTTTGTTCTTATAATTTAAATTTTTTTTTATGCTTGACTTTATTTTGTAAATAAGGAGGTTGTTAGGATGGATATTTAGTTAAATACTTGGAATAGAAGAAAGTGTTTGAAAGAATTTGTAAATAATTGAGGATGTTTCCTTTATATCAATCGAAAGTTAGGTAAATTTTATTAATTAAATCTAATAACATCTTATGTAAGCGAAACAACCTTTTGGTTAACGATTCAATGGATGCATTTTATTTTTTATGTATTTCTTTCTTATTTTTATAATATAATATAGTATATAAGGAAGATACGCATTCCAGGAGACCCTTAGCTTTATCGATGATTTTGTTCAAGGGGCTGAAGGGATAACGACGTAAACCGGAACCAGCTCGTCCGAGGGATCATCAACCATCAACTGGGTGCAAAAAATAGTGGCCATCTGATCGCGAGATCTCAGTCTTTTTCCATCCACTCGGCGCCAACCCGCCGCTCCATCGAAACGCCTACCTTTGGAGTTTTGGATCCTTATTTTCCGAAGCCGGTAGCTGACTGGACTCGAACACCGGATATCCTCTCTGATGACGTGTCATCATTAGACCGTTAAATACAGCGCACTGCGCGATAACACCGACACCGTTGATATCCCTTTCTACGTAGTCCTCAAGCTTTCACGAATAAAAATACATTTTGGCCCTCCAACTTCTATTGTTATAATTATTTCCCTCGTATTTTAAAAAATATTTCACTCTAGTTGTTTTGTTACATGGGATGAATTAGAGTTATTAGAATAATTGATGCCTTATCCTAATATGGATACGTAAAGGCTTTCTTCCATAGATTCATCAGTTGTTTTTGTTAATTTTAATTATTTCATAGTAAAATATTAAAATAGAAAGATTTAACTATAATAATTAAAAGTTTAAGGATCAAAATAATTGTTGAGTGAAAGGTTGATAATCAAAAGCATTTTTTTATATCGAATAAAGCTAAGTTTAGGATTTAGTTATTTTCCTCATTTTTAGATTTTAGAGCTATCCCATCTTCACCTTTTATATCTTTGAGATCCGTAAATTATGTGAATATTTATGGATGAAAGAAATAATTAGATTTAAGTTGGCTACATTCGAATATAGTCAAATTTAAACCTATTATCATTGGATTCATACAGTTTACGAATCTCGTAAATGAAAAAAAGTAAAAAATATGAGATAACTTTGAGATTTATTGTAATTTTAAAGATTTAGGAGGTGATCTAAGTTTGGCTACATTCAAATGTAGCCAAGCTTAGATCTAATCATCTTCTTTATTCTTAAATTCAAATAGTTTATGAATTTTAAAAATGAAAAAAATAAAATAATTTTTAAATTTACGTGGATTTAAGAATGAAGAAAATATGAAAAAGATGATCGAATTTTGTTTACATTCGAATGTAACGATATTTACCTCATAATTTCAATGTCACACTAAAGTTGGAATTTTTTAACTACAACTCTAATAATGAATGTTATTATCCCTTAAATGAATACTTAATGAAGATGGCGCCGCTGTGAATTAAGTTAATACAAATCTGCATTTAATTTTTTTAATCAACTCGTCAAATGGAGCGTTCCTTTAGGTGCGGGTTCCACACGTGGCGGCATCTCACCGTCGACGCGTCATCAAACAGCATTGAAATCGCTTGGGGGTCGGGGGGACAGCTTTTGTTTTATCGAAGCGGCGATGGGATGCGGGGATTGAATGGCCGATCCTTTCCCTTGCTTTCCATTTGGTCGAAACAGAGAGCGCCTTTCCCTTGCTTTCAATTTGGTCGAAACAGAGAGCGAGAGCGAGAGCGAGCGAGCGAGCGAGAGAGAGGCGAGATGGGCGGCGGCGGTGGGGAGGCGTCGTCGTCGTCGTCGGCGGTGGCGAGCGGGTGTTCGTCGGCGGCGGCGTCGCCAAACGGGAAGAGAGGGAGAGATCCGGAGGATGAGGTCTACCTCGATAACTTCCATTCCCACAAGCGTTATCTCAGTGAGGTTGGTATCCTACTGTTGAATCCTCTTTTCAGGGAAAGAAAATATGAGTGTTTTGGATTTTGCGTTTAGATTTTGGTTTTCCTTCTTCTTTAATTGCGGGTAGTTTGGTGAAGATATAGGAAAAAAAAAAAAATCCTTGTCCGTTCGCATTTTATTTATAAAAAATTAATTTCTCACTTTTATTCGAACTCTTATGAAACTGTTGAAAGAGATTGTTATTCGTGTTTAAAATAGATTCAAGATTTTTGTTCTTCTTCAAAGAAGTCGGATTTTGTTTAAAATAGAATACAAAACGGCGATCTTCTTTGCTGGGAAATCTGTTATCATACACCTTGAAAGATTTTTTTTTAAATTTTTTATTTTTATTTTTATGTGCTTTGGAGTTTGTTTGGTTGATAGGTGTTCTACGTGTGGGTAAACATTTGATCTTTGGTATATTATAAATTCGTTGCTTTCAGTGCTTCTAGGTTTTGCCCTTCTATAATATTTTAAAAATAGTCTCGTACCATATGCTAAAGAAATATGTTATATGTTTATACTCAAATCCATCTGCTACCAATTAATTTTTACTTAAATTTTTTGAGCACGTTGTTTTGGACTTGGAGCATTACAAATGATATTAAAGACAATTGAGTGTACAAAAGTTAGCGCTTACCCTCAAGTCTTTATGCTATTAATTAACTTTCATTCAAATTTTTGGATCACATTGTTTTAGCTTGTTAACAAAGTTAATTGAACTAGCAGATGGGCTTAGGACGTTACACCTTCATTCCTCAAACTTTATTTATTTATTTTTAACTCATCCTCTGTTTCACTCAAACGTGGAGTATATTACCTGAATGATATAAGAAAAATAAGTTAATGGACTTCTTAATTGATTTTATTCTATTTTCTGTATGAATGAGTTTTCCCTTTTACTTCCCAGCAATCATCTTTGGGACTTGTTACTCTGTGACTATCAAGTACTTGCAGTTGGTTTGGTGCGTGATGATTGGCTATTTTATTGTGGTTTAGATAATGGCTTCCAGTTTGAATGGATTATCAGTGGGGGATTCCCTCCCTGAGAATCTTATGGAATCCCCGGCAAGATCTGAAAGCATGTATTACCTCAGGTATGTTTAATATTTCATCCTTCTAGATATTGAGTTAGCTATTGCATATTCTTTTCCATACCAAGGCTTCTAAGTCCAAGAAGATATATGAAAGAATATCTAGACATTGTCCCTTACTTGATGAATGATAAAATTTTTTGGCTGTCTTAGCCAGTGCATGAGAATTAGGCGTGATAGTGTCAGCATATATATAAACAAGTACACAACAAGAATATTTACTATAATTTCATGGAAACTGTTTGGATTAAATAGTCCAACATCTTCCTGATTGATATTGTATACAGCATGGTAACAAATGTACTGAAATATGGTACAGGCCACCATTCTCATCCTTTTTTCCATCACATGAACGAGGTTCTCTGCTTTTTTTATTTCTTTTTGTTTTTTGTTTTCTTTTGATGTATAATTTTTTTCTTCTCCGCTTATGCACCTTAATCATTTTCTTTGCTCTTCAAGTTGCAAATCGAATGCTAGGGTCTGTTACTTCTAATCTTAAAAATCCAAACGCTGAACAGAAAATTTTCCCATTTTCTCAAGTCCATCCTCCCATTTATGACATCAAGGTTTTCATTTCATATGAGCCCCCAGATATTACATATTGAAATTTTGGCCCTATTATCTTGGGCATTATGAACCAATAAATATCACAATGCCGGTCAAGACAATATAAACATTTTGGCTGATATTTTTTCAAACACCTTTTTTTGCTTCCTTAACTGGGTCATCTGATTAATAAATTTCAAAATCAATGCCTAAAAATAGTTGCTAATCTTGGATTTACTATATTGGCCAACATTTCAATATCTCGGTCCTAATATATTGGTTGAGGTTTCTGTCTAAATTTTCCCACCATCCAGCTTGACTGAGAGAACTGAGATCTTCGTTTTGGTTATCTATTGAGATGATGGTAACAACAGCAACAACAACAACAAAGCCTTATTCCCAAATTAATAGAGGTCAGTTACATGAAACTTTTTTTTTTCTGTTCTGCTCAGTTTAGAGACTGACATCTATTGAGATGACTAACATTTCAATTTTTAAAAGCTTTGCATGATGTTAAAGGCTTATAGCAAGGGCTACAATCGGTTTTTGAATTTGGCTTATCCAAAAGGAGGAAGAGATGGAAAATAAGAAGGGAATGAGAGTGTGCATATAAATTCGTGGAAATGGACTTTTCAACCGAAAAGAAGTCATGGGACTTGATGGAACCATGCACCGAGATATCAATTTTTAAAAGCTCATCTGTCGAGATGACTGACTTCTCAGTTTTTAAGAGATAGGAAATAAGAGGAAGGGAATGTGAGTATGCATATCGGTTGGTGGAAATGGACTTTTGGATCCAAAGAAGCCATCAAAGTTGATAGATCCATGCCTGCACCTCTCTGATTGGTCATATATCACCTAGAGTGAAAGTAGTGAGGAGGGCCATGCACCACCAAGGGAGACTGATGAGCGGGAGGCATTCTGATGTGAAGGTGCTTTCTGAGAATGGATTACGTCGAAATATATAGAGGGAGAGGAAGGGAGATAAGAGATCTTTTCAGATTGGGCTTTGCTTTAGGGTTTTATGTATATACAATGATATTTATATTCCCTAATTATTATTGTTTTCAACATGAGGGCTAGTAGGGTTATTTATAAGGCGTTTTTGAGGGTGGAAATGAGTTTGGCATTTGGATGCAAATCTTGAAATTCCGACCAAGCTAGTCCAAAAATCTTCCAGGTCTTAATTTCCAGTCATAAGCTCAGCATGAACCCTGAATCTTGGTTCTGGGATTGATTTCTTTCAGATGGGTTTTTAGGTGGATTGGATCTGCCCAGTCCATCAGCATTCCTCATGGAAACTTCCACGGTCATCACTTATTGAAGATGATAATTAGATCATCAATGACTTGGGTAGCATGAAGTGGTTGGGTTCTGGGTGGGCAGGAAATGATGCCTGCATTGATCATATTTTTTCAAGGAAATTGATAATCTCATCTTATATCCGTGTTTGATTTTAGGCCATCATAGGAAAGTCTGTATGATTATTTTAAGGAACAATTTATTGGTTATGAACATGGTTGGGTGCTTGCCTATCTTATAGGAATGCATTTCAATATTACAGATTATTTTGCATTTAATGAGAAATTGGATGGGTTTCTCAACCATGGTTGTGTCTAAGTACCCAATGGCATGAGATATTTTCGTACAAGTACCTAGGAGGGATTTCAAAAGAATGAAACAATATATAATTTATAAGAACCTAGAATAAAGACTAGTGTAAAGCATTGTGGAATCAGAATTCAGAACTACCAACGTTAACAGCTAATGTCTCAAAGTTTGGCATGGTAATGAGCTGATTGATTTTCAGTTTCTTTGATATGGATTTGGGAGCATTGTTCTCATTTAGAGCATTGCTATACCATGGTAAAATATGCCTACGGGCTAGCTGTTCAAATAGTTAAGAAGGGTTATAGGTTATATTGTCCATTAAAAAATATATTTGTTGAATGCAAGTGCTTAGGTCAATATGGGGAAAAAGATCATGGAGAAATATACTAATTTCCAATAAAGGTGCGGAATTTGTTCTGTCATAAAATAATGTGACTACCCATATCATACCATCTGACAGCATTATGCAGGTCTACTTGCATGATGCAGAGTTCTGTATCATGTATTGGCCAATTCTTGTTGATATTGGCTGGCCTGCTTGTATTACAACAATATATTTGGTGGCTGTCATACATTAGTAATTTGTCAAGTTAGCTTCAATTTTCCATCTTTTTCCCCTTAAGACATATCTGAAAGTCATTTAACAAGCTATAGACAGTGGAATTGACATGATCAAATGCACGTGCGTGCGCACGCGCGCGCACAGAGAGAGAGAGAGAGAGAGAGAGAGAGAGAGAGAGAGAGAGAGAGAGAGAGGATTCTGGCATTCTGTCACATGCTAATGCTGGCTATCTATTCATAAAATCAAGAAAAGATGCTGAATAGATATTAATTTTTAAATCCTTCACTGGATCCATAGATTAATATTCAAAACATATACGAGAACAAGGAATTTTAGGCGAAATGTGTTTTCCCTTCTTTTTCACCTTAAATTTCTATAATTCTGTAAATTAGCCTGTGTGAAGTCATCCAAATTGATTGTGAAACTTTATTATTTGGTGGGTTATTTACAGATACCACAAATATGTAAAAAGAAGGTTAAACATATTAACAAGATTTCAACTTAAATGCTTGCTCTTTGTTTTTTTGGACTATATATTTCTATGCAATGTTAATTGTGTTGTTTGGGTTAGATTCCTTTAAGTGATATAACTCCATGTTTTATATGTCATGTTCATCAACAATAACAGTTGTGTTTAATTTTGTTTAACATGCTTTCTGGCAGGATTAGAGTTTTTTATTTTAACATTTGTAAGAGTTCTATCTCCTACTAGAAAACAACTTAAATCAGACAAAAATTAACCTTCTTTGCAGATCTTTTTTCCCCCTTTTGGCATATGTTCCACAGTGTTTTCTTGTCAGCATGTGCTGAGTGTTAGCATTGGTATTATACAGTGCATAAATGGTGTCAGCCCTTGATAAGACCTGAAAAGCAATGCTCCTACCCATGGTTTGTCATGTATCTTGACATGATGCCCCAATTTGTGAAATGGTACCTCTGAACATTCTTTACAGAATGTCCTTATGGTGGGCTACAGTGTGTTTAACTTGGAGAGTGTGGGAACTATTTTCAAGATTATCTACTTTATGAATGGCGACCATCTCATTATTTGCCTCTTCTAAAGGACATGACAAAGGCAAAAGAACTTTTAATCCCCATGCACATTTGCAAAGCAAAAGGTATGGTGATGGGAAAAATTCATTGATACTTGTTTGGTGGATTTAGTTGCATAATGATCTCGGCTTTCGTTTATAAGATCAAATACTTTATAAGCTTTATGATGAGGTACTACAGTTTGACGTATAGTCTCGTAAGACATATGGTTTTAGATATTGGAAGGTTGAGCAATAAAGATGGCTTGTGCACATAATCATGGGATTGTTGGGATGGATTTTTTTCTTCTTTGTGTAAAACGACAAGTTATAATGATTATGAAGCTCATGAATGAAGTTTAATAGTCAGCCTGATAGAGAACAAAATAATGGAGAAGTTATTTCAGATGTTAGTGTTTTGTGCATTAGAGATGGGAGGATGCATTGATGAATGGGTTCCTATTTGCTTATGTCTTAAATAGGAGAAAACAAATTTTTAGTTATTATAACGGAATAGGTTATACTTCTATGCTGACCTGAAATGTAAGGCTCGTTTGTAGTTACAGCAACTAAGGCAATCATGTTGATGTGTGAATCCCATACGGTCAAATTTTTGCAGTCTGTTATTTTGTTTGTCTGAAAAGATGTTTTAATGGAAATTGTTTGGTTGCATTCATCTTCAAGAAAGAATACTTGGGGTGCATGGTTCTGGAGGCTGTCAGCTTTTTGGCACTTCTTTCAATTGATGTTCTCGATACAACATTTATTTAGTTGCCTTGTGGTCAATCCATATTGCATAAAGTTGTTGATTATACACTTGTTAATTGCTGTTACATTTTTTTTTGGAAGAAATGCTGCATACCAAGCTCAGTAAACACACAATTTGTTTTTGTTTTTCCCGTTTGTTCTTAATATTTTTATATGCAATTCTTTTAGGAATAAGGCTTGGTTAAGTTGGGTTAATATATGATTTTGCTGAAGCAGATGCTATAGCTAAAGTTTTTGCCCGAAGGTTTTCAGGAAAAGCCTCAATCTTAACACTGATGGACCGTTTGGACAATGCTACTTTTGTGTTTGCTAAAACTTGTATCCTCAGGTTTCCAGGAAAAGCTATGATCTTGCTGAAAATGATGGACCATTTGGACTATGCTAACTTTATGTTGTCTAGTTTTGGTTGACCTCATACAAGCAGCCTACTATACTTACAATAGCTCTTTTTTTAAAAAAAAAAATAAAGAAAAAGAGAAAAATGTAGAGTTCCAGTAGCTTTATGGGAATTCCTGCACTTACAACTGACTTATCATCTATTTTCAGGGATGAGATTACTTCACAATACTCTCCAATGTCGGAAGATTCAGATGATTGTCGGTACTGTGAAACCCCATTAAACACCACCACTGCCCAGTCTGATGTCATGAATACCAGTCCAGTTTCTCCCTGCAGGCATCAGAAACCAACAGTGTTCTCTTCTTCCAGTCCCTACCCTCTTCCTAGCTGCACCCTTGCCTCTGTTGTCTGCTCCCATCCACGCCGTGGATCAGACTCTGAAGGCCGGTTTCCATCTTCACCAAATGATGTGTGCCATACAGCAGACCTCAGGCGGGCTGCATTGTTGAGATCAGTGCAGATGAGAGCACAGCCACACTGCCCACCTGCATATGAGTTGCCATTTAGTGGTGGGCAAGAGAGTATCCAGAGTGTTGAAGAGGTGGAAGACCGGTCCTTCTCATGTATTAAAACTCTAGATGATGAAACTAGTTATCAAATTCCAGAACCTGAGGCAGACTTTATCGAGGGTCTCTCAGAGTCCAATCTTAGCCAAGAGTAAGTATTATTATGGTATTGTGCATTGGAAGTTAATATGGGGAAGCCTTTTATGGAGTATATGAAGAGTAGCCACTGAAGGAGAATGGTGCTGGAGAATGGATCAACTGTTCAGCTTGTCCGAAGCCATGATGCAAGGATTCACTTGGACTCATGGGATTGCTCAGATCTCTTGTACATCTGGAGGTGCATTGGCCCGTAATTAGAAAAAATATTCATACTTGCTTGCTTACATCTGGATCCAAAGGAAGGTTTTTGAACGTTGATGGATGGAGATTGTTAACATTGCTCCACAAGGTGGAACTAGGTCAGGTATTCCTTCATGTGGTGCCAACTATCGTTAAAAATTCAGATGCAAGTCATTTCTGAGAACCCTGAGCAAAATATTCAGGTTTGTTGGCTTCTAGTCTTTGTTATTTCTTTTTCGAGAGACTGAGGAAGAGTGAGGGAGATCCACTCATTATGTTTACCCAGCTCTAGATTTCTGTAGTCTTGCTGTTTCTTAATCTTAAGTGATTCTTCATTTGAGAATTTTGTCGGCAATGGTTTTTATTTTTATCTTTTTTTTTAAATTTTCTTTTATTTGTCCATTTAGGCTCACAAATAGCAGTATTAATTGAGCATAAGCCAATAACCTGCTGCATATGGTAGTGTGTCACCTGCTTGCCTCTTGATGGCATCTTAGCAGCAGCAAATGGTGATCGGGTGCTTACCATCGTTGTGGCTGAAGTTTCAAAAGAGACCGAAATTGAATTGATTCAGTCTAAAGATGCTCAACTTAGAATTAAGAACTTGTTCTGTTTGGTTCAAAGGTTAGCCAGCAATCAAATTCTTTAGATGAAAGAAGACCGACAGAACTGTGGGCAAGGAGACTTCTGCCAGGTGACTCATCAAAGTTATAATTCATCACAGTGATGATATTTTGGGTCATCAGCTTTGTAGGGGCTAGCAACATCAAATCATATTTTTAAAATGAATTAAGAAGAATATCATATATATTTTCCTACTTCAGTAATGCTTTGAAGCGTTAGATTGCATGAGAATTCCTGTTTGGATATGACCATTGCTAATTTAATTACTACAAAGGTGGATTCAGCTAGTACGGAAGCTTTCATTCAGTCATTTTATTGCATCTGTGAGTCTTAAGCTAAGGCAAATAATATTATAAAACAATGCTCGTGGAGGAGGTGATCTTTCAATACACTTTTCTTCTTATTATCGTCCAGGTTGACAACAATCCTCATAATCTTTTCTGTTACACATCAAAAACTTCTAAGACCATTCTCACCAAAGTGGCTCAATCACTGTAGCATATTCAATGAGAATTTCCTCCCTCTGATGTGCCAGTGGCATATCTTGGCTCTTGAAGGAGGTGAAATCTTGGCGACTAAACTATATTTAAGCATATCAACGAGTCGTATGAGCAAGTCAGCTATCAACAACCATGCTATCTAAACTTTATTTCAGCACCTACCAGCAGTCCAGCATCTCCATGACCTTTTTAATGTCAACAAATGGAACAGTCCAGTGAACCTAGGAAACGCTCAGTTGAACTCAGGGTAAGAAAGAGAGACATTGCCACAGTATGCACAAGCTGGGCCCAGTGCACAAACTTTTCATGAGTAAGCTGCCTGGAGGCCTTAAAAACTTAAAACCAAGTTGATAAAGGTTCTTGCCTGAAAAAAAAAAAAGAACTGCTGACACCATCTCTTCTTAAAAGGAAATATACATCATTAGGAGGTCACAATGACTATATTTCTATCTTCGGTGCATCAAAGGAACAGATTCTTGAATTTGCCATTTGCAAGCAGGCATAGTCCATTGTATGCTACAGTGTCTGCAAAAGAAAGGACCTTTTTCAGACAGAAAAACAACAGGATGAAAAATGGGGAAAAAGAGAATGAAGGTTTGCCAATTTCTATTGCCTCAATGGCAAGTAAAGACCAAAGAAATCACCATAGTTTTTTTAGCTAAATAGATACTAGTTCTATCCAAAGTATCTGATCAGAGCTGCAACTAACATGAGAGATCCAGAGGTATTAGAAAAATATGCATAAAAAGGTTTTTTTAATTATTTTTTAAAATTTATGGCAGCACCTAGCTACTTGCTTATCTCCCTCAAGCAAGAAAAAATTGAAAAAAATATAGTAAAAAAAAGAGCTCTGATTAAGAATGATGTTAGATTCATCTAATAGCTCTTGATTTAGAAATAAGGGATATGCTACAGGGATGAATAGAGAATTAACTCGCTCATAGTTTAATCTTAATAGATTGATGCAACATGTTGGTGACCTTCATATCAGTTATTCAATTTCAAAGAAACAATTTGATGTGGACTGAAAAAAAGTATCCCCAATTACCATGTAAGAATGCCACCATGTCGTTTTTCGTAAAATGAACTCAGAACAAAGGGAAACTAGTAAGATTAACAATTGGCCAATTCTCTGCCCCCTCCCAAAAATAATAATAAATAAATAAATACAAATAAATAAAAATACAACCTAAGCTCATATTTCTTAACAATGCTGTCGCAACAAAGGTCTGAAGGTTTGAGGAGAATAGAGGGATGACAAAAGAGGTAGATCAAGTAAATAAAACACTACAAGAGTACAAAGTAAATTACCAAATGCAGCACCGAAGTCGGTGCAAATTTCGGCACGAATTGATTGATTGCCATCAGCAATACCAATAACCTCCACAAAATGTGACAGAGGGAAGGCCTGAGAAACCTTCACAGTTAACTGATGACCATCAGTTGATTGACCTATGATGACCCCACCTTCATTTCGCATCACTTGAACCACTGCTCGAACTCTCCGGCCCTCGTACATCTTCAGAAGCTCTGCATTCACGAAAACTGTGGGGCTAGATGTATCCATTATTATCTGCAAAGCATGTTCAACAGAACTGAAAATGCCTCAAACTCCATATACTACACTTTGATGCTCAACAATTTCATATGATCCTTCTATATCAGTAACTTTAACTAGCTTATGGTAATACATTTACTAGCAGCTAAGAAAAAAAAAGAATAAAAATCACCGAGACAGACCAACTTGCAGAAACAGCTAAAGCAAAAGACAGAAAAACACAATGTTAACAAGAAAGCAATCACAGCTGAAACAATAAAATCCTTATGTGAGCACCAAGAATGCAAGCGAATAAGCAATGTTTAATAGATTTTCATAAATAACATTTAGAATCTAGTCATAAAGTTTCCTCTGGGAGAGAACTAGATTAAAGTTCCTATACATTCCCACATCTTGTTCTGACCTTCATGTTGTGATGCTTAACATATCACCACAAAGTCTGATAACCTTGACAGATCTATACAGCAATTGTCACCCGGTCATAGAGAAGTTATTGCAAGATTAACTGTAGATCACCATACTTTTCCTAGATAATATTTCTCTCTAAGACCCTAATCATGAAATAATGAAACATTATAATTAAGAACTGCAATGATATAAAATACATTCAAGGAATCACCTTGTAAAATTTAACGCTATATTATCAGTATCAACAAACTGCAAAAAGGAGATGCAATGTCTTTAACATTTCAACAAGCTCATAGAATTTTAGCTTTCGCATGCAATTTGATAAATCTAAAATCATGTTGGATCATCATATTGGATACACTTATATCAATGATTAGTTGCTCTTGTAATTGCAAGCTCAACCTCCAGCAAATCAATATTTACATTAGAAAAACCAGGCAGAATCAACTAGTCTACTTCAAAGTTTAAATAAGGTTTACATCACCTGAAAAGAAACCCTCAAAACATATTTTGACAATTTTGACAGCTTTTAAATGCATATCATTATGTTTTTTTGGCCATCATAAGCTGTCACAATAGCAAATGATGGGCAACAATGGTAAAATAATGGCATTAGTTGATTATTTCAATGTTCAGAACAAATAAAATATTCCTTTCAAACTGATATGAAGATTTTTTGAGAAAAGGAAGAGCACTACTAAAATGATGATTTGAACACAAGAAAACATTGTTTCAAGTGGAGGAACACGGAAAATATCCAAAAAAAAAAAAAAAAAAAAGGTACCATTCATGCCATATAGCAACCATTGCAACAGGATAACATTTAAATCATACTATTCATCATGTACACATACAAAGTAATGCATGATGGCTGTTATTTTAAGCCAACTAACAATTTATTTAAACAATACAATCAAGACAACCATCTACAGATCTTTTTTCATCTAAATTTTTGACGTCAGAGAGTTTTAATCCAACGGAACAAGAGTAACATATCCAGTTCTTAAACCTCAAGGAACATTAAAACTGTCAGAACGAAAAGTTAAACAACAAGTGGTATAAGCAAAAAAAGGAGAAGTTTTGGCACATCATATCACAAATAATGGCTCCAAATCAGCAATAAAACAAAGCAAACAAAGAGATCTTCAAGAAACTTGCATAAATCGATACGATTTGGTGCAAAGAAGCCAAAATTAGATCCCAGATTTTTTTGTCTTTAAATAGAAGAACTTAGGGATTGTGAATCCCCTTTCACGGAGAGAAGAAGAGATGCTCAAATCTCAATCGAGGCTAAAATGGGGGGAGAAACGAATCGATACCGTGCAGATCAGTCGAACCCTCGAGTGGCGATCGGAAGATGGGAGAGAGCGAGAGAGGAGCAGGGTTCCAATGGAGTTTTAGGTTTGGGGTTTGGCGCCGAGGCGTGGTTGCAGAAATATTTAATAGAAATGGGTTTTTTTTTTTTTTTTTTTTTGAACTTTTGGCGCCGATTGGTCCGCCTAGGGTTCGATTTTAGCGCCACAATATGGTTTTCGCGCGGTCGGTCATCAGATCCATGGCGAGGCATCAAGATGCGCGCTATTGTTCGATGACGCAATTTTTTTTTTTTTTTTTGTAAAAAAAGGGAAGACTGAGTTAATTACTTTGTTCTTTTATTTATTTATTTGATATGTAGTATTTAAATATTAAACGTTTGTGCTACATTTGAGGCCATAATCTGTTTGGTTTAGAGACTTATACGATTGTGGTTGTGTTCATTAAAATATTTTGAGTCCATTTACTTCCATTTACAATTTTAATTTTATCATCCAATTGCATCATTAGTTTATCAATTATTTGTTGGTGCTCGTGGAGCTAAATGCCGGGAAGAAGTAATGTAGCTGAGTTGTGTTATATTAACCATTTTGGTTCGGTGGAAGCGATAGGAGTCCATTTTGTTAAAGCCGCTTCGGTTTCTCCCCGACTAGAACCCTGTTATAGGTGTGAGAGTTCGCTCCATCTCCATTCGGGCTCCAAAATAGGATCGACGAAGACCGAATTAAATTCGGATACTTGGTTACAGACGATGAGTCGATGGGAGAAAAGCATGGTCAAGAACCATTGAGGTGTCTCCATGTTTTTGTCTTTGCTAATGATCTTTGGGGGCTGTTTCATTTGCAAAAATAGCACTCTAGGATGAAGAATCATCTATGCCTTTTCCAACAGCTTATTTGCGTGGAATCGATATCCAATTTTCATTCCACACGTTTTCATCCTGTGTAGAATGAGAATTATCTTTTAAGAAAGATTAGAAATTCGAACACTTATACAAGATTTTGATTTCGATTCTAATCGTAACTGTTTTCATTCTTATCGCTCGCCTATTCTCTTTCTTCTTCTCACCTACAACAATATAGGATAGAAATATACACTATCGTGACATATTAAAAAATAAAATAAAATTATAGTCAAACTCTAAGATAAAAATTTTAAAATAAAATTATAGGTAAACCATAGGATGCAAAATAAAATCATAGTCAAATCCTAAGATAAAAATTATAAAATAAAATTATAGTCAAACCCTAGGATGCAAATTTGCCAAGAAAATGAACTCGTGATGCTTATCTTTTGCATACTGATTGAAAATTCTATTCTAGATAAATAATTATAATCAACAACTATTTTATTTTATGAACTCTAAAAAATAAATTTAAAAATTTAAGCTGATTTCAATTTCAAGGTATGCTAAATATTAATAATAAAAATTAATTTACTTTTAATTTTGATTCCTACGTGAATCAAATAGATAGAGGAAATAGATTTCTACTTCTATAAAATTTAATTCTGATTCTGATCTTAATTTTAATGCTGAATTAAAGGAGCCTCTACTCATTTATTTTTTATTGCTTTGGATTTCAAACCAACTAAACTTTATGGTTGTGGTTATGACACGGACAATACGGAAGCATGATAATAAATCTATTTTTCAGGAGCACCCGAACACCTGATGGATATGATAAACTTGCAAAGAATTTTTCATTGCGGTATAACGAGAAAACCCAAGATCATTCTTTCTGGAGTCTTTCATTTAGAGTCACACGGACAGAGGCTTTCGTTTCTGATTGTTCTTTGAGGATTGTTATACGCGAGAAGATGGGCTTTGGCATTCATTATAATTTCTTTGTTTGTTTGTAAATTCTTTGTTTTTTATTTAACAATATCAATATCCAGTAACGTTAATCTTTTGATGCTTTGAATGAAGATGTTGGATTTTTGATTTTGTCTAAGACAAATCAAGCCAGGCCCTCACATGTTCAGGGTTCAGAAAGTCACTTGAGCAAACCCCACTCTAATTGAGCTAATCTGAACCTGCCACTTGCAGACTCTAGCTTCAGCTTCATGTGATGTGCTTAATTTACTAGCAAAAGCTAATCTAATTGTAAGAACAGCACTTCAATTGCTCTAAAACTGCTCACAATAGAATAGCACAACACAATTGCTCTAAAACAGACCTTAATTTGGCCCAATCCAGAAGGGGAGCAGCACTTCAATGGCACCAATTCTGCCCTGTTGTAGAGAGCTAAAAGCTGAAGCAGATTCTTAGAGAGCCAAACTGCTCTAAATAAAATAGCACAACACAATTGCAAGGATCTCCCCTTCTTGTTTTAAGGTAAGCAAATCCATTTAAGTCACGGTTGAATCATTCAAAAACAAACTGTAATGGAGATCGTTAGTAATTGCATATGATTATGCAAATTGTAATGTCTAACATGTGGCCCTGCTACACATAATTTGCTTGGTTACACTAATACCGACCCCAAAATGTTTTATCTCCAAAATCTTTAAATTATAGAAGCAGCCCGCATGCACCTAAGAAGCAAAAGTTGAAAGGATGTTCTTCTTGATGATGAACTCATCTGCCTTGGAAGGGCTTAACGACTGCAACCAAATGGCAAACATTCCTCCATGTTAGAACATCAAATGACAGCCTAGAAATATCTAATATATTTGAGATTTATTTCCCGACAAACTAAAATGAAAAGAAAAAATCACCATCCCACCTTATCCAGCATGCGTTGGAGCCGCTCAATCTCATTTTTGGCGTAGTCAGAACCTTTGTCAATGCAGCTTTTTGCAACCTTCAAATAGGTCTTACCATACCTGGCATTCATGGCAAAAACGAAAAATCAACTAAGATTGCAACTGCATGGCAATGCAAGTGGAAACATGGCTACACATAGATGCGATCAAGGTTTTAAAGCACTGTTTTGATTTAGGTTTTGGCCCTCCGGTTTGAGTCTCAGATTTGGCAGTTTCACAAAAAGAACTTTCAGAGTTTCAGTGAAAGAGAATCCGAAAAAAACTCAGAAAAAGAAAAATAAGGAAAAATAATCATGAAGAGTAACTTCACATCATTCCATTATACTTCTAAGAGGAACATATAAGTGTGTTTTTGGTAGTTTCAGGTTAAAACTAAAATGTTTTAAAGCTTAATATACCAAATATATTATAGTTCTCTCTCTTTTTTATAATTATCCTACACTTCTTCTAATTTTTATAATTTTCATGCATTTTTCTCATTTTCCTTATTTCACATATCCATTTAGATTTTTTACATTTATGTAAACTTTATTCTAAGCATGTTTCATTTTTTTTTTCTCATTTTAATAATCTAAGCAAGAGCAAAACCATTTCAGCATATTTCATTATATTCCATTTTTTAACAACCCATTTCCGCAATGATCCACCCAAATAAAAACTATGTTTCATTATTCCATGCTAACCTAGAAAAGAGAGAAGAAAAATCTTATAAGTTGAAAAAGAACTTATGGAATGCAACACTTTCTAATTAGTAAAGCTACACATCAGGATTGCATCTTGTACACTATAATAACTAAACATAGCTAAAAATAACATAACCTAGATCATTAGAGCCTTAAATACATAGGATGTTACAAAATATTTTAACATAAATACCTGTTGAAAAAAATATGAAAAGATATCAGTTTCTGAAGAAACTGACAACCGAACCTTGACGAAACCAGCCAAAACTGGTTGAAACTGACTGAAACCGAAAATTTCAATCAATTTCAGACCAGTCTTGGCCAAAACCTCCAAAACTCATCCATTATCAGTTTTGGTCAAAGCTTCAAACCTTGGATGTAATGGTGTTGCTTGGCTTAGTCAAGGAGATCAAAATCTTATGAGCATCGACAGTGAAAGCTAACATATACTCCGATATTAAGTGCCAAAAAAAATGATGCCTAGCAAAATTGGTGACAATTTGACACACTCCATATTCTGAGATACTGCAAAATACAATTCAATTGCATGAATATTTAATATAGAAGTTTTCCAATTATAAATAATATAAAAAATTCTTTATTTAAAAAAAATTCCATGCATCCTACATATTCCCTCCATGCCTATAGTCTAAAGCAACAAAACATGGCATGGTGGGGCCCGCATACCCTACCTCCCAACCACCACAGCTGCAAATAAAAGCTCAACAATCCAAGCCTCATTCCCTCTTAAGGTCACTGAAGTGATATGATGTCAAATAATTCCCAATTTGAAATATTCAGATATCAAGCTACCATATTTTCTATATTATACCATGCACATGAGGAAACATAACATGTGCTCTTTCCATTTGGCTTAAGGATAAAGTGTACAAGTGAGGGCTGCATGAAGGTCAACCCATGCCTATCCAGCCCATTGAAACATGGTGCCCAAGCCTGATCTGATTCTATTGAAGGTCTAAGAAACCCTACGAAGAGGGCACACCAGTGATATACTAGCACAGTACATACTGTGGCACACCACTGCATCTACTCATGATTTGCCAATATGAGGCCGTCCAACTTGCAATACAGCGTGGTATACAGTATGAACTGTGGCATGCGCAGTAAAATTATGCAAACAGAGATCAAGGGGATACAGTATTGTAAATAAATACGATTCACTGTGAGGAGCATTGTCAAGACAGATTCTGCAAATAAGGAGCAATGTCCTGAGACTTCATGCAGAAGGATGAAGATTTTAGTATCTGGTACTTTGGTTTAGAAAATATATAGTTACATATAGATATTTAAACAAATTTTAAGATCATTAGCTTATGAAGACTTCTCTGAACGGAGCTTGTGCTTGGCTTTGGAAAGGGCTTGTCGTAATTTGGAAAGGGCTTTGGAAACGACATTCAAACCACATCCAATAAAAAACTCTCACAAAATGAAACCAGAATTTTTTCATATTCATGATGATTTCCATATAGGAGGAATTGTAAGATTAAAATAATTGGTGAAATGCTATTTGCATTGCCACATTATGTAAAATAGGATATGGAATGCCCCAGAAACCTAGCACAGAAACCGATCATCCCACCAAATGTTCAAAACAGTTTTTGAGGTCAACTTGTGTCAAAATTCTTACCATGGACCACCCCTAAGAAAAACAAGTTTTATCTATGATATGCATCTTCTTTGTAGGAAGAGATACAGACACCATTCTGCAGCAAGTGATTTACTTTGGCATCCATTGAATACAATCCTTTACCAATTGAGTTAGGGATGACTAGCTTAGCACCTAGGCTAAGAAATCAAATAAATCTTATTCACACTAGAATATAAAGGATATGGAAGAAGAATACCAGAAGTGACAAGATTGTAACAGCCAACACATCTTGTGTATACATACATCGTTTCAACAGAGAATATAAATAAGGTTCAATTTTATTTTAGTGATGACCCAATTTTATGATAATAAACATGCTTCTCAGAATAGTGACAGTTTATTCATTGCATGGCCAGTCAATATAGAGAAACAGTGATAGAACATTTATGGCAAGAATAGTGAAAGAAAAATCAGGACTAGAGTTGCAAAATCCATTTGACAACAAATTTCAAATTTGTTAATCAATATATATCAATACAATTGATATTAAAGATTCAAATGGGAAAAGATGTTACCTTGCAGAAGAACCCTTGAGTTTGTCAGCCTCCTCTTCCATTTGAGATACAATCGCTTTCCGCTCATCATTACTGGCACTCACAAATTCCTTCACCAAAGCATCCAAGCTTGCTACAATTCCAGCCTACGGTAATTAAAGTTTAACCATTAAAGTGGATTCATTGACAAAATACAAAAATGTAGGTCTTCAAATTCTTATCTTATACAAACCTGAGAAGTAAGTTTTCCTTTTGCATCACGGTTTGTGCCACACTTCTCATTGATGAATTTAACAAAGTCATCCAAGTCCCGGCCACCATCATAGTCTTCACCAGCTTTGTTGCCCTTTGGGAAAAACTTTAATGTAGGATAACCACTAACTCCATACCTGAAATTATGTCATATGCACAGCGTAAATAAAACAATATAGTCTTAGCAATTAAACTAAAATATAAACTTTATTACATAGTAAACTTTTTTTAGAAGCAAACAACCAAGCATCATTGCTCCATTTTATTGATTTTCAAGAAATCTTCCTGCAGCAGCCATCAGTGATGCACCAATATAAGATGCAAAACAGGGCAATCAATGATAAACTATCGAAAAATGAATACAGTCAAGGAAATAGAAAATAAGGACAGTGATGCAGCACAGTAGGAGTAACGAGTAAGAAATGAAGACAATCAAGGAAATCCATCCAGAAGAACAATAAAGATCAGGCATTAGAGAACCAGATGAAATAGTTCAGCCATCTAAATGGAAGTCAAAAAATGGGCACATATTTGGGATCATAGTGTCAGAGAAAAAGGAAGTGAAAATGATTTGTTTTATTAAAATGTAAATGTGAAGAGGAACCAGCCTTTTCTGAATGAAATGCAAAGCAAGATATGCAAAAGCACTGCTACATAAGTGAATAACGCATGTTATAATGGTTACTGTGCATGTCAAGCTGTGCATTTAAAATTTTGATTCATTCCAAAGAAAATAATCTATTAATGCTTGAATTGAATAGCAGCATCGAAGGGGGGCAAGCAAAGTGAAAATCTTGCTTCCTTTGAATGCAAAGTGGACATCAAAGATTTTACTCTTGATGGGCACATGTGAAAGAACCTGAACGACATTGAAAATTGGCAATCAACAACATAATGAATCATGATTATACCCTAGTCAGTTAGGGCTGCAAATGGAAACACTGAAATGCAATATTCTGCTAGGACTTAATTTGACTGTAGTCAGTAGGCAAACCCCCTGATTACTGATCTCAAAGTAATGAACCTGAACTGCAAAACCACATTTATTTTGAAATACTAAGCATTACAAACAAGACAAGCACAATCATAATATCTGCTGGTCTTAAAATTTTGGTCACTTGTAAACACAACTGTAGATTATGAACTCACTTTTCAGCCAAATCCTTGTATTTGTCAGCATCAAGGTTAGCGATTACAACATCCTCTTCCAACTTGTAAGCAGTAGCTACCTTCTCATATGTCTACAAAGAAACAAAAGAAGATTAAGAACAGGTAAAGCTTCAAAGATAAAGTACATGAGAATGCCATTACATAAGTGGACCATTCTTTTGACAATTTTCAGAGGTTACATTCATTTACTTACAGGAGCAAGGTTTTTGCAGTGACCACACCTGTTGAAATAATAATCGTAAGATTATATCTCAACAAGTCAAAAAATTCCAATGAAATGAACATAGCTAGGACCAAACAGTGAAGGTAAACTAACCATGGCGCATAAAACTCCACAAGGACATCTTTAGTTTCATCAAGGACGACCTGGTTGAAGTTATCTGCTGTCAGCACTAGTACACTGGAAGGAACAGTTGCCACCTTTACGTTGGTCCCTGTAACCATAGACCAATATATCTGTTAGGTAATGCCAACCCTTTTCCATCCACTGCTTGATATGCAGACAACAGAACTATCCCACAAAACACAGGATGATATAAGGAATTTTTAAACTCATAAAACTAGATAATAGGAAAACAATTATTTAAATGTACAAATCTATAAGAACCATCTTGCTTCAAATGATAGAAGGAAAGTAAAACATATGAATAGGTTACTACACAATCATACCCAAGGTTCACAATCTTAATGCTGGACCTTGTACCCGTACCTTCTTGATATAATGTTGGTACGCCTAATACAGGGCTTGATTCAGCATACCGATACTTAGTATGCCCCCTGTACTGTATACTGGTTCCATACTGATATGGTATGGTATGCTTGGTACACACTAATATGAGGCAATATGGCATACCCTGGTCACACCCAGTTATTGTATCTCATTCAACAACTACTTATAACAGGTCAGCAGTAAATGACAGAATTACCTTCATCCTTTTAAGCCACAAATCATATAAGAATCAAGGGAAAACATGAACAGAAGCAAAATTGGGACAATTCAAGCTTGCTTAGTGACAGTTGCAAGACACAATCCATTATCAACATGACATGCAGGCATGCCACAATCAAGTAGGAATATGAGTAGAAGAAATATCCTTCCTATACTAGAAAATCTACTGTATGTTATATTAGAAGGGGTAAAGCACTGTAGCTCAGCAATGTGCTAGACTCTGAGGCCTTGACCTGATATATTTAAGATTTAGGATGCAGGATGCGGCCCACATCCATCAAGACAGTTGATCTTTTTCTTCTAGAAGGCATCTGTTAAACTCACATGATTGCTAGTGAAAATGGAAAATATGTAGGCAGGCCAAACTTGGAAGAAAGATGTGGCTGGTACGTGAAAGATACTTGTTAGAGAATAATTAAAAGATTGGGCAAGAAGTTCATTTAGACCTATTTCTTCATCTCTTAAATCCCTAATAGTTCAGACATATATTATTTGCCATTGACATTGATCACAGCATACCGTATGACAGACTATCTGCAATATTAATTGTGCCAACTGAACCTAATACGGACAACTCGTTGATCTCATCCAGAGCAGTCTAGTTCCTGCATTTGAATATGGATAATCTACGGCCCTTCAAAATTTGTAAACTTAAAAAATTGCAGTCACTTTCCAATTAGTAGACAAAACAGGGAATATACATATGTATATATACATATACATATATGTATATATGTATATATATGTGTGCACGCGCGCGCGCGCGCATACATATGTGTCTGTGTGTGCGTGTGTGTATATATATATATAAAGAACGTCATGATTCTGCTTCACCTAACCAGCCATAAATTTCCTTCTAAACTATGTAATACAATAAATGCAGATGCATACTTCCAGATTAGGTTCATGAACAAACATGAAAAACAATACAAAATTAATACTGATGTACTAAATGCAATTATGATTTAGATAATGAAATAAAGTCAGATGTAAGCATAACTAGTTTTCCATCCATGTATCTTTTTCCTCTGATCATGTGTTGTTATCGGTCTTCTTTCTACATATGCTTGTTTTGAACTGCACTTTGTGTGTGTGTGTGTGTGTGTGTGTTTCCATCTCTGAAACAGCACAAAGTTGCATTTGATTGGATTCATTAACATGAATACATTTTGAACAACTCAGCCTGCACCAACCCAAGTTTTTTTTGAATTAGAATTGTGTATTAGGCCAAATGGATCCAATTTGATGGTCAAATTGAAGTCAGACCACAGCCAGATCCAGTTTGCAAAAAGACATCTGAACCTTAGCTGCTTTAGATGTCTGGTAGATGAAAGCAGAAAGATAACTCAAAAACCTTCCAGATGTGACTGAATCTTACAGGTGAATGTTGGTTGACAGAGTTCTAATAATATATAGACTAGATATTGTTATATAGCTTATAAGTTCCCATGTGTCATGGGAAGATCAGATAAAAAGCAACTTTCTATATTGACAAGAAAACAGTCTATGACATTCTAGTTGTTCACATCAAAGAAATCTACCAAAAGCTTTAGAAACTGTGAGGCAATCAAACCATGTTGTTATGATCTATAAAACTCACTATATTTCCTATTGTAATGCCAACTTCTGGTGCGAGGTGCATGCATCTACACCGTTGCTTTTTCATCTCCACCGCGACATTTGTGTATTCATCTCCAACAAGACAAGAATGAGAACAGAATCTCAGGTTTTTATACATAAGTTTTTGCCAAGTTCTTGTGCCCTTTTCATTCAATTGTAACATAAACAACACCAAAACTTTCTATACTGACCCAAATCACATAGTACCAGGCATACCATCTCGACCTAATAAGGCAATGGCAGAGTATGGGGGCTTGATACAATATTGTAATGGTACACAATACAGCTGCACTCTTGTCTCCAGCAACATACCATGCATCGGTTCAGGAGGCATACCATAACAAGCTCACCCTACAGGTAAGCTATCAGCCCAGGGTCCGGCACCAAAAAGGAAAACCTTCAATGAGACAAACAAGACCATAACGAACATCAATAACAACATTGCCAACCAAGGCCAACTTTATCCATCCAACTTTGACATACAAACTTTTACCAAGGCATATAATCCAGATACACAAATTTTAATCACTTTCAACAAAAGCATTAAATCTTTAGTATAAAACCAAGATTGTTAATAATAACGAGTCACTGTCTCATAACTTTGGATATGCTACAGACATATCATATACAACAGCTATAAGTAACAAGAATGGAAATCCAATAAATCCCTTGCACATCACAAGTTAAAACATTACCTCCTTCATTATTTACAAATTCAGCAAGGGCTTCTGCAGTTCGTGGACCTTCATACCTCCATAATTATATCAATTTATTAGTGTCACAAATAAAACTGTAATACTCAAATGAAAGAAATACAGAGGAGCCAATCAAACTCAAACAATTTAATAAGCATTCAAAGCTGGGGGAAAACTGTTGGGATATTACACTCACTTTTTTGGTTCCAAGGTGCCTTTTGGGAACCATTGGATTGTTGGGTATCCCGAAACACCGTATTTGCTGCATAAGCTCTTATGCTCATCACAGTCCACCTACATTGGACAAAAAGAAGTTAAAGTGACACCAACATTTTGATATATAATCTAAAGAGTTTTGTAAAGATTCACTGGAGCAGTCAGGTTTTCATTTGTACAATCTAATCACGAAAAGGCTATATTTTTTGTTGTAATATCATTTTTATTTAATTCCAGCACATTTGATAGACTATCAACTGGACATAGTTTTTTTTTTTTTTTATTTGGGGTGGGGGGTGGGAGGGAGTACGTCATCCAGAATGAAAATGTCTCCCAGATGTGCTGAAACCTGTCTGGAGCTAGGACAAAACAATTGATGAAAAAAGATACATGCAATTAGAAATAAGACTGACCTTTCCTATCAAAATGGATTTAGCCTTTTTAAAACTTGAACCGAGCTTTTCATACTCAGGAGCAAGCTTCTTACAATGCCCACACCTGCCATTAAGAGCACAGTAAATAAAAAGTTAAGCTTTCATAGCGAAGAAGAAAATGAAAAGTTCCAATAAAAAAGGCCTACATCTCTGTTGGGGCACGTGCTTGGATGGGTGTAGCCAAGAACATGAAAATTTCCAATAAAAAACACCTACAACTTTGTTAGGGCACGTTCCTGGACAGGTGTGGCAGGTAGTTTTAAGAAACTACATAGAATTAGACACAAAGCATTACCATAAGAGTCTTCATTTAGCTGATTCAGTATTATTTATACTAACCAAACTAAAAATTGGCTAAGTTGACCTGACATTGTTAAAATCGGTTTGAAACATCAAGAACAAGAGAGGGAAACTACATTACTGCTATAAAACTAACATCACCCAGCAATACCACACATTCAATTTTTAAAGATGAACCATTAATAAACAGAGAAACAGCTTTGCTATTTCTAATAAAGAACTGATTATTATTAGAACTACAAAAAGCTATTTTTCAACAAAATCCTGAAAGATGGGTAGTACTATGCTTGCACATGGGCTTGAGGTTACACTACGACATGGCAGCACATGGCCGGCCATGCAAAGGGTCATAATAGAGCATTTACAGGGTGCAAGGCCTATCTATCACATGTCAATCTGAGAAAAGTTTAGGCTAACAGGTTCTCTGGGCATAAGAATTTCCCTAAAAGATGTATCACGTCACAAACATATAAGATTGGATCCTTGAGCAACTTCAACTGCACACACAGACCAGATATGAAACAATATAAAGTTATAAATCATCTCGACAACTCAATCTTTTCACCAAGTTGTCTCCTATAAGTACAAATCTAACCACGTCACCCTGACCAATTTAAAATATCGGACCCCTCGAGAACTTCAATTGGATGCACAAACTTCGTGAGAAACAACATAAAGTTATAAAATCGACCTCAAAGATTCAAGCTTTTCACTTACAAATCCCGACCCCAAGTAACGCAACAAATCCAGTAAATACAATACTCCAGTTTCCGAAATCACACCAATCAGATGGCACAGTAATTTAATGTTTTCTTCCAAAATAGCTCCAAATGTAGCGAAATGATCCATTCCAACAAATTACAAAAACAAGAAAAAAAATAAATTTCCATCCAAAACAAGTCGACACCCTCTCATCCAGCTCAAAATCCTCAAGATCGACGCATCAAAACCCTAAATCCACACACCCTGATACCAACGAACGCAAACTAAGATTCCGATCGCAAAATCCTCAAGGAATCAAAACGCGGGGAAGCTACAAAGACAAAGCAGATTCACTAGACTGCACGATACTGTCTACGTTCTCACTGCAAAGAAGAGAGTAGAGGATACCAAGGAGCGTAGAACTCGACGAGGGCACCGCGATCTTGCCCAACCTCCTTCTCGAAGTTGGCCTCCGTGAGCACGAAGACGTCGTCGGCTAGAGCGGAGACGAAGAGGAGAGACAGGGTGAGGGTTAGGGTTGCCAAGGAGAACCAGATCTGAGATCTTTCCATCTTTCGCTCGCTTTCTATCCCTCACTAATCTCTTTTTCTATCTGAGATCATTCCTCGCCCCCTTCGCCGGTCGTCGTAGCAGTGGAAGAGGGACAGCGAAGAAGCACGACCATCCCTAAATGATCCCTCCTCCACCTAATTGACCTAAACGCCAGATCATTGCTTTAAAAAATGTGCAGTTGCGGCGGGTGCGGGAATGAGCGGTTGCCTTGCCCAAAAACTAACACGCAATAATACATTAATTACAAGTAATCACACCATAAATGACGATGAGGTGAGATTCTTCTATTTTTGATTAATATATGATATTTTTTTAACTACTATTAAATTTAGACTAACTAATTGAACATCATTGTGTCAGAATTATTTTATGACTTTTATTATTTACATGTACGAAAGTGATGCCAATAATTTATAAAAATTCTAAAAGCATAAAGAAGTTGCGTAAGAGGCTAAAGCCTCGTAATTAGGCTTTGAATGATAGATTGAAGGTCATTTTTCAAAAGATTAAGTGAATAATTATCAGACCATAAGCTTTACTTGCCCATTTTATCGTAATTCAAATAAAAAAAAGACTTTTGGATTAGTACTCAAATGAACCCATTTTGCAGTTGTTTTAAAGATGATGCATACGATATCTAGACAATAGACCTTATTTGCTCACTTTGTCATTAGTTCAAATATAAAAACTTTTGGATTGGTGCCTAAGTCAACCCACTTGGTAGTTTTTTTAAAGATGATATATTTGATATCTAGACTATAGACTTTACTTGCCTATTTTATCATTAGTTTAATATGAAAACTTTTAGGTTGATGCCCAAGTCGATCTATTTGATAGTTTCCTTAAAGAAAAGACACTCGATGTCTAGACTATAGGCCTTACTTATCTATTTTTAAAATTAGTCTAAATATGAACGCTTTTAAGTTGGTGCCCAAGTTAACTCATTTGATAGTTTTCTCAAAGATGATACATTTGATGTCTAGACTATGGATCTTACTTGCTTGTTTTGTCATTAGTCCAAGTATTAAAACTTTTGAGTTGATGCTCAATTAATTCGTTTTGCAACCGCTTCAAAGGTAATGTACCCTTAATCAACATGGCTTGCTTCATGTTTTAGGATTGTGACTAAAATCACTTTAAACATGTCTCTCTATTTTTTGTTTTAAGACCATTAGACAAAGCTTTCCTTGTTTATACTTTAATCATACGACATGAGATGTATATTAAGATCTTTTAAAAAAAAAAGAAATTAACATTAATAATGGAATCATCCAATTAACCAAAGTTATAAATCAAAAAATAGGCAAATTATATTCATCATTTATCCATAATTTTATATCATTAAATTTAATGATGTTTCTATAACGCCCCAAGTGGGTCGAAACTATGTAGCCCAAAAACTTGAGTGGAAATTAATTGGTAGTAGGTGACTCGAATTATAAGCATATGCACATTTCTTACATTTCTTTCTTATTCGATGTGGGACTATTTTTGGGCTATTACAATCTTTCCCCTTATTACATTTCTTTTTGGGGTATTACAATCTTTTCCCTTCTTATCCGATGTGGGACTATTTTTGGGGTATTACAATCTTTTCTCTTATCCGATGTGGGACTATTTTTGGGGTATTACAATCTTTCCCTTATAATGGGGTGTCCTTGTCGCATCAAATTATAAGCATACCCTTATAATGGGGTGTCCTTGTCGCATCGAATTATAAGCATATAGCACATTTCTTTCTTATTCGATGTGGGACTATTTTTGGGGTATTACAATCTTTCCCCTTATAATGGGATGTCCTCGTCGCATTGAATTATAAGCATATAACACATTTCTTTCTTATCCGATGTGTGACTATTTTTGGGGTATTACAATCTTTCCTCTTATAATGGGGTGTCCTTATCGCATGTCATAAACTAGCAAGAATGTACTCCAAGCTGGGTCATTAGTGTTGCAAGGGTGGCTCCATGTCATGGCGAGATTCTACCACCATCCCATGGATAACCCTTTCCTCATGCCCATCAATTTCCGCAGACTCGGGTTAACTCTGATACCATTTCTAATGCCCCAAGCCCACCTGCTGGTCTAATTAACTTGTTAGCGGGCCCATCAATTTCCGCAGACTCGGGTTAACTCTGATACCATTTCTAATGCCCCAAGCCCACCTGCTGGTCTAATTAACTTGTTAGCGGACCGAAGCCACGTGGCCTAAAAACTCGAGTGGAGGTTAATTGGTAGCAGGTGAACTTAAGTTATAAGCACATAACATATTTCTTTCTCATCCGATATGGGACTATTTTTGGGGTATTATAATATCCTTCCATATAATGCGACATTCTCATCGTACGTCATAAACAAGCTAGAATCTATCCTCGAGCCGGGTCATTGGTGTTGTAAGGGTAGCATGGGTGCTATAAGGGTGGCTCCATGTTATACCATGGGTAGCCCTTTCCTCATGCCCACCAACTTCCACATACTCAGATCAATTTTGATACCATTTGTAACACCCCAAGTCCACCTGCTAGTCCAATTAACTCCATTAGCGAGCCGAAACCGCATGACCTAAAAACTCAAGTAGAAGTTAATGGGTAGTAGGTGGACTTAAGTTATAAGCACATAACACTTTCTTTCCCATCCAATGTGGGACTATTTTTGGGGTGCTACAATCTTCCTTCCTTATAATGCAACGTTCTCATCGCACGCCACAAGCTAGCCAGAATCTACCCCCGAGCCAGGTTGTAATATCCTGAACCTGGAAGTCTTAAAATTTTATTTTAAACATGTTTTTATTGTTAGTTTAGTCTTTTAATGTGAATGATTTGAGTAAAATCTTGAAAAGATGAGAAAGCTAAAATTTTGAAGTTAATTCGAGTTTCTCCTATGATCCTCTTCTAAAAAGCTAATAAAGTCAGTTATTTGGGCTTGTAATTGAAGTTTTTGTAATGATTTCAATGTCTACTAGTTGTTTTTGATCCTTGGGAGATATTGGAATGAAAATTTTGGAGTTTGGAATGCATTAAAAAGGAATTTGGAAAAGATTTTATGAGGTTAGCTGATGACTCTAGATCCAGCTAACCTGTGAGAAAATAAGTTTTTGAAAAGGAAAATTGAATGTTAGTTGACTCTAGATTCAGCTAACGTGTGAACTGTTGATGTTAGTTGACTCTAGAGTCAGCTAACGAATGGAAGTTTGCTGTTTGAAAAATTTTGGTGAGCTAACAGGGGAAGTTAGCTGACTTAGAGTCGGCTAACTCCCTGAAGCTCACTGTTTAAGGCATGGGAAAGTTTTTTTTGCCACAGTAGTTGACTGAATAGTCGGCTACTGTGAAAAAATGTGCTGTAAATTACTTGAAAAGTGATTTTTGGAAAAGAAAAACAATTTGTAAAAGTGGTTTGGATGAAATTTTGACCACATTAGCCGACTATTTAGTCGACTATTATGGAAATTTTGTTTATGGAGTTGGTTGGAAATTTTGTCTGTGGAGTTGGTTTGAGATCAATTTCACTCTTAATCAAGGACTTTCCAGTGGGTCACCCATCGCTCTTACCCAAGCACGCTTAACTGAGGTTCCGTAGAAATGGTTTGAGGATAATTTCACTCTCATTAGCTAGCATCCATGATGTCTAATAGGTGGGTAACTCATGTCGTTCATCTGATAACGGAAATTGACCAGGAGCATAAGTGAAATTTGGTAAAAAGTCATTTGAGAGTTTGATTAAGGGTGGGAAAAAGAATTTAAAGGGTAAAAATACTTAGTAGAGAGGAAGCCACGTAGACTTTAAAAAGCATGACTTAAGAGTGGAGAGGAGAAAATAGGAATTTTTAAGGGTATTAAAAACTCACTCTTCTTTCCTTAGCTCTTAAGCCACCGTAAGAAAAGAAAAAAAAAAAAAGAAGAAAAGAGAAAGAAAAAGGAGAGGTTCAGCCAGCCATAGGAAAGAAGAGAAGAAGAAAAAGAAAAGAAGAAGAAAAGAAAAGAAGAAGAGAAGGAAAGGAGGAAGGTTTGGTGGTTTAGCCGTCTTTGTTAAGGTAAGTCCAAGCCTTTCTAAGATAGAGAATGATGTTAAAATCTCATGATTTAGAGGTATATGAAGTGATAGCATGAATACATTGTAAATCTTTGAATATGTTAGGGATTGAGGAATATTATGCTAAGATATTAAGGCATAGAGCATGCATGCATGTTTCATAAAAACCTGGGTATAAATCACCTAAATAAATTCATATGTGGTAATATAGGTCAAGAAAATCAGGTAAGGGAGCCTTTTCAAGAAGGGTAGGAACCGTGGAAAGGAGAAAATAGCAAAAAGGTGGGTGGGTTTCTTATCTAGCTTTGTGAAACATTTTATAATAGTATAGTGATATCTTGCTACACAATAGAGTGTAACATGCTAAGTATAGTATCTTCAGTAGTCAAATATGGGAAATGAGAATCTGGTTATAATGTTATTATATTTTTATAGCATGTTCTAAAGCAAAGCATGAGTCTAAAGAATAAGTATAGATTTACAGCATGTTTTAAAGTAAAGCATGAGTTTCAGAAAAAGTATGTGTTTCAACAAAGCATGAGTTTTAGAACAAAATGCATAAGTTTCAGTAAAGCATGAGTTTTAGAAAAGAAAAGGTAACATGTGCTATAGTATGTTTCAGAGCAAAATGTAAAGTTTCATAAAAAGTATTACCTGGACAAAACATATGTTTCAATAAAGATGGAATTTACTTTTCAGCTTTGTGTTTCAAAGGGATGCATGGGCATGCATGAAAATCAATGTTTCAAAGAAAGTATAACTGCTTGTAGATTGAATTATAAACTTATATTGGAGTATTTTTACTGCATACAGCATAAAGAGCATTGGGCCATCTATGGGGCTGATCACCCTGTAGACTGTGCCATAGTATGAGCATTACACACACTATTATAGCCGGCACCTCCTTGCGACTTGATCGTGCTATGATCTCGAGGCCAGAGGGAGTACAAGCTAGATCAGCCTAGTGGGACAGATTGCAAGCAGCCCAGTGGGGCAAGAATCATAGCTCGGTAATGAGCTAGGTTACTATATAGCCCGAGGGGGCTCAGAGATATAGGCCCATGGAGGGGGCAAGCAGGAGGCCCAGGAAAAAGGTGCAGGCTCACACCTGGGGTGAACCATACATGTGAGGGGTGCCATGTGGAGCGGGGATCCTCGGCGCTCAATACGCTTATCCACTGAGAGTACACCTGCAGGAGGGCGACTGTAGGGATGTACCTTAGTGGTAGCACACCCAGCCCAGCATCATGAAATTTTGTAAATGTAATATTTCTTCATTTAAGTTATATTATTGGAAGCATAAGCTAACTATTAAGTTAACTTATCTCATTTATAAAGATTTCTGTATCTATCGTGGTATGTTTATGGGTTTTATAATATGATTCTCAGCTTTTTCCTATTGTTAGATGGTTATCCAGTCACTGGGACTTAGGTCTCACTCCTTTACTATTGAAATTTTTGGATTTCAGATCAAAGGTAGCAGATTGACTCTGGGAAGCATGAAAGTGATTTGGGTTGCTAGTTATTGGATTGTATATGTATTTGAAATGGATATGGATGGATGTATATAATGGTAACCCTATAATGTATGTTGGACTTGGATTGGCTGTGAGAATGACTTTCATTGTAGAATGAAATTGTAAATATGATCTTTATAGCAATATTGTGATGAGGCTATACTGCTTAAAATCATGTGATGAAAAGTGTGAAAATCTATTTTTAACTGAGCAGGGTGAAATAAATTGTGATGTTATGTTATAAACAGTATGAATGAAATGAGCAAGTTAAAGTTTTTAATAGGTTTAGTATTTTTGTGCATGTAACTTATGACAATTAGATAAGGATCGCTGGGGCTTTATGGTGCTTAGCATAAAGACTAGCAGATCTTTACCTAATTTTCATAAGAAATAATGCCGTCGGAAAGGGGGCCCGACACAGGTCGTTGGTGCTATAAGGGTGGCTCCACGCCATGGCGAGACTCCACCATCCTCTCATGGATAGCCCTTTCCTCATGCCCACCAACTTCTGCACGCTCGGGTCGGTTTTGATACCATTTGTAACGTCACAAGCCCATTTACTCGTCCAATTAACCTTCTAGTGGGCCAAAACCATGTAGCCCAAAAACTTGAGTGAAGGTTAATTAGTAGCAGGTGAGCTTGAGTTATAAGCATGTAGCACATTTCTTTCCCATCCGATGTGCGACTATTTTTGAGGTATTGCAATCTTTTCCCTTTATAATGTAACATCCTCATCGCACGTCACAAGCTAGCCAGAATCTACCCCAAGCTAGGTCATTTGTATTGTAAGGGTGGCTCCATGCCATAGCGGAACTCTACTACCGTCCTATGGTAGCCCTTTTCTCATGCCCACCAACTTTCGCAGACTCGGGTCGGCTCTGATACTATTTATAATGCCCTAAGCCGACCTGCTGGTCTAATTAGCTCTTTAGCGGATCAAAGCCACGTGGCCCAAAAACTCGAGTGAAACTTAATTGGTAACAGGTGAACTTGAGTTATAAGCACATAACATATTTTTTTTCCATCCGATGTGAAACTATTTTTGAGGTATTATAATCTCCCCCTTATAATATGATGACGAGGATGCCATAAGCTAGCCAAAATCTATCTCCAAGCCGAGTTGTTGGTGCTGCAAGAGTAGCGTTCGCAGACTTGGGTTGGCTCTGATATCATTTGTAACGCCCCAAGTCCACTTGCGGGTCCAATTAATTTCGTTAGCAGGTTGAAGCCACATGGCCCAAAAACTTGAGCAGAAGTTAATGGGTAACAAGTGGACTTGAGTTATAAGCACATAACACTTTCTTTCCTATCCAATGTGAGACTATTTTTAGGGTGTTACAATATTCTCTCCTTATAATGCAACATCCTTATCGCATGCCATAAGCTAGCTAGAATCTACCCTCAAGTCGAGTTGTTGGTGCTGCAAGGGTGGTTCTACGCCATGGCGGGACTCTACGACCGTCCCATGGGTAGCCCTTTCCTCATGCCCATCAATTTCTGTACACTTGGGTTGACTCTGATACCATTTATAATGCGTCAAGCAGGCCGAAACCACATGATCCAAAAACTTGAGTGAAAGTTAATTGGTAGCAGGTGAGCTTGAGTTATAAGCATATAACACATTTCTTTCCCATCCAATGTGGAACTATTTTTGGAGTATTACAATCTCTCTTCCTTATAATGTGACGTCCTCGATTAGAGCACAGGTATGACCTTAAGAATAAACCTAGGATTAATCCTAGGCAAGACATTAGGATGACTTTAGGAGGGAAATAATGTCGGGCCCCTTCCCGACGGCATGATTTTTTATGAAAATTAGATAAAGATCTGCTAGTCTTTATGCTAAGCACCATAAAGCCCCAGCGATTCTTATCTAATTGTCATAAGTTACATGCACTAAAATATTGTACCTGTTAAAAATTTTGACCTGCTCATTTCATTGATACTGTTTATAACATAACATCCACAATTTATTTCACCATACTCAGATAAAATATAATTTTCCACACTTTTCATCACATGATTTTATGCAATATAACTTTCACCACAAAGCTGCTATAAAGACCATTCATAAGTTCATTCCACAATGAAAGTCATTTCTCATAACCATCCAAGTCCAAAATACATCATAGGGTTACCATCATACAAATTCATCCATATCCATTTCAAATACATATACAATCCAATAATTAACAACCTGAATTCACTTTCATGCTTTCCAGGGGCCACCTGCTATCTCTAATCTGAAATCCAAAAATGTCAACAATAGAGGGGTGAGACCTAAGTCTCAGTGACTGGATAATCATCTAACAATGGGGAAAAGCTGAGAACCACATTATAAAACTCATAATAATACCAACACCACATATTACGATCGATACATGAATCTTTATAAATGAAATAAGTTAACGTATAAGTTAGCTTATGCTTCCAATAATATAACTTAAATGAAGAAATATTACAATTACAAAATTTCATGATGGTGGGCTGGGTGTGCTACCACTAAGGTACATCCCTATAGTCGCCCTCCTGCAGGTGTACTCTCAGTGGGTGAGTGTACTGAGCGCCAAGGATCCTCGCACCACATGACACCCCTCATATGTGCGGTTCACCGCAGGTGTGAGCTTGTCCCTTTTCCTTGGGCCTCCTGCTTGCCCCTTCCATGGGCCAATATCTCTGAGCCCCCTCGGGCTATATAGTAACCTAGCTCATTACCGAGCTGTGATTCTTACTCCACTGGGCTGCTTGTAATCTGCCCCACTGGGCTACTTGTAATCTGCCCCACTGGGCTGATCTAGCTTGTACTCCCCTGGGCCTCGGGATCATAGCACGATCGAGTCGCAAGGAGGTGCCGGCTATAATAGTGTGTGTAATGCTCATGCTATGGCACAGTCTATAGGGTGATCAACCCCATAGACGGCCCTATACTTTTTATACTTATATTGTAAAAATACTCCAATATAAGTTTATAATCCAATATACAACCAGCTATACTTTCTTTGAAACATTGATTTTCATGCATGCCCATGCATTTCTTTGAAACACAAATCCGAAAAGTAAATTCCATCTTTATTGAAATATATGTTTTATCCAGGTAATACTTTTCATGAAACTTTATATTTTGCTCTGAAACATGCTATAGCCCATGTTTCCTTTTCTTTTCTAAAACTTATGCTTTGTTGAAACTTATGCCTTTTGTTCTAAAACTCATGCTTTGCTGAAACTCATACTTTTTCTGAAACTTATGCTTTGCTTTAAAACATGCTGTAAATCTATACTTATTCTTTAGACTTATGCTTTGCTTTAAAACATGCTGTAAAAATATAATAACATTATAACCGGGTTCTCATTTCTCATATTTGACTACTGAAGATACTATACTTAGTATGTTACACTCTATTTTGTAGCAAAATATCACTATACTATTATAAAATGTTTCACAAAGCTAGATAAGAAACCCACTTACCTTAGCTGCTAGCACACTGCTATAGCTGCTATTTCTCCTGTTCTGGTTCTCTTGAACCAATCCCTTGGCCTAAGTCATCATACATGCATTATTAGGGTCACAAGCACCAAGGGTTTCATGAAACTATGCATACATACTCTATGCCTTCATATCTTAGCATAATACCCTTTAACCCCTAACATGCTTAAGGATTCATAATCTACACATGCTATTACCTCATTTGCCTCTAAATCATGAGATTTAAACATCATTATCTAGCTTAGGGAAGTTTGGACTTACCTTAGTAAAGATAGCTAAACCACCAAGCCTTTTTTCTTTCCTTCCCTTCCTCTTCGTCTCTTCTTCCTCTCTTCTTCTTCTTTTCTTTTTCTTCTTCTCTTCTTCTTCTCCACGGCCGGTAGAAACTCTCCTCTTTTCTTTCTATTTTCTTCCTTCTTTCTCTCTTTTTCTCTCCTTTCACACGGCCGCTTAAGGACTAAGGAGGGATGGGTGACCTTAAATGCTCTTAAAAATTCCCATTTTGCCCCTCTTCATTCTTAAGTCACGCTTTTTAAGGTCCACGTGGCCTCCTTTCTGTCAAGCATTTTTACCCTTTAAATTTTTTTCCCATTTTGCCCTTAATCAAACTCTCAAATGACTTTTTATCAAATTTCACTTATGCCCCTGGTCAATTTCCGTTATCAGATGAATGACAGGGGTTACTCACCTATTAGACAGTATGGATATTATCTAATGAGAGTAAAATTATTCTCAAACCACTTTCACAGAAGATTTTTATCCACATGAAACCTCAGTTAAGCGTGTTTGGGTGAGAGCAATGGGTGACCCACTGGGAAGTCCTTAATTAAGAGTGAAATTGGTCTCAAACCAGCTCCACAGACAAAATTCCCATAGTAGTCGACTAGGTAGTCAGCTACTGTAGCCAAAATTCCTTCCAAACCACTTATGCAGAGAAATTTTCCAAAATAGTCGACTACTTTGGCCAAAAATTCCTTTCAAAAAATTTTACAGAACATTTTTCCACAGTAGTCGACTCTTTAGTCGACTACTGTGGCAACAAAAATTCTCTCAGCCTCTAAACAGTGAGCTTCAGCGAGTTAGCTGACTCTAGAGTTAGCTAACTTCCCCTGTTAGCTCACAGAAATCCACCAGTCAGCCAAAAACTCAGAGTTAGCTAACTAAATAGTTAGCTAACTTCCAAATTTGACTAACTAACAATCCAAAAATTTCAGCCATCTTCTCAATTAGTTAATAAATGAGTTACAAACATCATGAAACCTTTCCAAAAGCCATTCTAATGCATTCCAACTTCCCAAATCTTTATTCTAACTTCTCCCAAGGATCAAAAGCAACTAGTAGACATTGAAATCATCACAAAAACTTCGATTAAAAGCCCAAATAAGTGACTTTATCAACATTTTGAAAGAATCATGGGAGAAAACTCAAAACAACCTCCAAAATTTCAGCTTTCACATTTTCTTAAAATTCCCACTCAATCATTCACAGTATAAGGCTAAACTAACAATAAAAACATACTTAAAATAAAATTACAAGTCTTCCAAGTTCAGGATATTACAATCTTCCCCTCTTTAGAAAATTTCGTCTCCGAAATTTAGCTACTTTCAACTTAGAACAAATGAGGGTACTTCAATCTCATCTCATCCTCTCTTTCCCATATAGCTTCCTCTCTTTGATGATTCTGCCACTGTACTTTAACTAAAGGAATTCTTTTACTACGAAGCTGTTTAACCTCTCTGCTCAAATTTGCACTGGCTCTATTATATAAGATAAATCTTTCTATAATTCTATTGGCTCTGACTGAAGCACATGAGAGGAATCTGGCATATATTTTCTAAGCATTGATCCATGGAACACATTATGAATTTGAGAAAGTTCTGGTGGTAAGGCCAATTTATATGCAAGTATTCTAACCTTCTCAATAGTCTTATAAGATCCAATGTATCGAGGACTTAATTTTTCTTTCTTCCCAAATCTTATGATACCCTTCTAAGGAGATACCTTCAAGAATACCTTATCTCCTACTTCAAATTTAACATCTCTATGTTTCTTATCTGCATAGCTTTTCTGTCTATCTTGGGCTGCCTTTAATTTAGCTCTAATAATTCTAACTTAATCTGTTGTGAGCTGCACCAACTCTGGGCCTAGCAGCCTCCTTTCTCCTTCCTCATCCCAGCACACTGGAGTTCTACATTTTCTTCCATACAAAGCTTCATAAGGTGCCATATCAATGCTAGAATGATAACTGTTATTATATGCAAACTCAATCAATGGCAAGTGCTCATCTTAGCTACCTAAAAATTTAATAACACATACTCTCAACATATCTTCCAATGTCTGGATAATTCTCTCAGATTGCCCATCAATTTGAGGATGAAATGCTGTACTAAATCTTAACTTAGTGCCTAAAGCTTTCTGTAACTCTGCCCAAAAATGAGATGTGAACCTTGGATCTCTATCTGATATAATGGATACTGGTACCCCATGTCTACTTACAATTTTATTTACATACAATTTTGCTAATCTATCCAAGGTAAATGAAATCTGGATAGGCAAAAAGTCGGTAGACTTTGTCAATCTATCTACTATCACCCAAATAGAATCATTACCTCTCCTTGTCTTTGGGAGACTCACAACAAAATCCATGGTGATGTGCTCCCATTTCCATTCAGGTCCAAATAGTGGCTGCATTTTGCTAGCTGGGCTCTGATGTTCTGCTTTAATCTGCTGGCATACTAAACATTTAGAAACAAATTCAGCTATCTCCCTTTTCATCCCATGCCACCAATAATTTTGTTTAATAGTTCTATACATCTTAGTACTTCCTGAGTGCATAGCATAGGCTGAATTATGGGCTTCCTTCAAAATTTTCTCCTTTAATGATTCTACTGCTGGCACACATACTCTACTCTTAAATAACAATATACCATCACTTCTAACTAAAAATTCTGACTGGAACCCACTCTGAACTAATTCTCTAGCTTTCTGCAATTGTGGGTCCTGCACTTGAGCCTCTCTTATTTCCTCAAGCAACATTGGTCTGAGTCTGAAATTTGCTAGCAAGGCTCCTGAACTATCTGCTGCCAGCTCTGCATCTAGCTCTCTCAATTCTAACATCAGGGGTAGCTGCATTGCTCTAATGGAAGCTAAGGTTGCTGTAGATTTCCGACTCAATGCATTAGCCACTACATTAGCTTTCCCTGGGTGATACTCTATAGTATAGTCATAGTCTTTTATCAACTCTATCCATCTCCTTTGCCTGAGATTCAATTCTTTTTGTGTTAGGATATACTTTAGGCTTTTGTGATATGTAAATATCTGGCATTTCATCCCATACAAATAGTGTCTCCATACTTTTAATGCAAATACTACTGCTGTTAGTTCTAAATCATGGGTAGGGTAATTTTTTTCATGAGACCTTAACTGTCTAGAGATGTAAGCAATCACCTTCTTATTTTGCATCAATACACACCCCAAACCTTTGAAAGATGCATCATTATGTATCACATAATCATTGCTACTATCTGGGAGTGTGAGCACTGGAGCTGAAGTCAATCTTCTCTCCAATTCATCCATACTTTCCTGACATTCACTAGACCATTCAAATTTGATATTCTTTCTTAATAGCTTTGTCATGGGAGAAGCTATAATAGAAAAGTTTTTTATAAATCTTCTATAGTATCCTGCCAAGCCCAAGAAACTTCTCACCTCAGTCAAATTTGTAAGTGCTTCCCAATTCACTATTGCTTCTATTTTCTGGGGGTTTACCATAATACCCTTAGCTGATACACATGTCCCAAGAATTTAACCTCATCTAGCCAAAATTCACTTTTACTCAACTTGGCATACAACTGCTTCTCCCTTAAGATTTGCAACACTGTTCTCAAATGCTATTCATGCTCCTCTCTGCTTTTAGAATAGATCAGAATATTATCAATGAACACTATCACAAATTTATTTAAAAATTTCTGAAACACCTAATTCATCAATCTCATAAAAGAAGCTGGAGCATTGGTCAAGCCAAAAGGCATTACTAAAAACTCATAATGATCATATCTGGTCCTAAAAGCAGTCTTTGGTACATCCTCTTTCTTTATTTTCAACTGGTGATACCCAGATCTAAGGTCAATCTTTCAAAACACTGCTGCCCCCTGAAGTTAATCAAATAAATCATCTATCCTCGGCAAGGGATAATTATTTCTAATGGTCACCTTGTTCAGCTGTCTATAGTCTATGCATAACCTCAAGGTACCATCTTTCTTCTTTACAAACAACACAGGTGCACCCCATGGTGAAACACTGGGTCTAATGAACCCTTTATCAAGCAATTCCTGAAGCTGGACTTTTAGTTCTTTTAATTCTGCTGGAGCCATTCTATAGGGTGCCCTGGTTATAGATCTAGAATATAGGATCAAGTTTATACTGAACTCTATCTCTCTGTCTAGTGGCAATCTTGGCAACTCCTCAGGAAATACATCTGAAAATTCACATACCACCGGAATATCAGATAGCTCTGGACCATTATCCTCTAAATTTACCACACAAGCTAGATAGGCTTCATACCCCTTTCTCAACATTCTGCTAGCTGTCAAGGCTGAAATCACACTTGAGGGCAACATTCTCTTTTCTCCTACAAAATAAATCTCTCTACCATCTGAGGTAGGAAATACTATTTTTTTCTTTGAACAATCTACTTTGGCCCTATGCATTAATAACCAATCCATCCCCAAGATGGCATCAAATTCTTTTAGATTTAATGGAATCAGGTCTACTAACAATTCTTGGCCCTCTACTAAAATGACACAATCTTTATACACCTGATCTGCAATGAAAGGCTTTCCTACTGGCATAGATATTACCAACTGATTACCCAATAAACTCACAGCTTTATTTAGATGCTTAATAAAATCTACTGCTATGAATGAATGCGTAGATCCATAATTAATTAAAATATAAGCATTAGAATTGCAAATGAGTAATATACCTGTCACCACATCTGGGTTGACCTGAGCCTCCTGCTTGGTCATTGCAAAAACTCTAGCTTTAGCCCTTGGAACACTAGGAATCATCCTTTGCTGATCAGCACTAGACCTCATCTGACTGGCTGAAGCTGGGATACTACTATCTCCTCTTCTAATAGGCTGTCCTCTAGGTGCAGCTGATCCTTGAGGATGATCGCTGCCTTGCACTCTCTTGGGACAATCTCTCTTCAAGTGGTTCATCTGACAACAGATATAACATCCCCTAACACCTCTCTTACATTCCCCAAAGTGCATCTTCCCACAGACATTGCACTGGGGAATGTAAGAGAGGTGCTAGGGGATGTTATATCTGTGGTCAGATGGACCACTTGAAGAGAGATTGTCCCAAGAGGGTGCAAGGCAGCGATCATCCTCAAGGATCAGCTACACCTAGAGGATAGCCTATTAGAAGAGGAGATAGTAGTATCCCAGCTTCAGCCAGTCAGATGAGGTCTAATGCTGATCAGCAAGGGATGATTCCTAGTGTTCCAAGGGCTGAAGCTAGAGTTTTTGCAATGACCAGGCAAGAGGCTTAGGTCAACCCAGATGTGGTGACAGGTATATTACCCATTTGCAATTCTGATGCTTATATTTTAATTGATTCTGGATCTACGCATTCATTCATAGCAGTAGATTTCATCAAGCATCTAAATAAAGCTGTGAGTTTATTAGGTAATCAGTTGGTAATATCTATACCAGTAGGAAAGCCTTTCATTATAGACCAAGTGTATAAAGATTGTGCTATTTTAGTAGAGGGCCAAGAATTGTTAGCAAATCTGATTCCATAAATCTAAAAGAATTTGATGCCATCTTGGGGATGGATTGGTTATCAATGCATAGGGCCAAAGTAGATTGTTCAAAGAAAGAAGTAGTATTTCCTACCTCAGATGGTAGAGAGATTTATTTTGTAGGAGAAAAGAGAATGTTGCCCTCAAGTGTGATTTCAACCTTGACAGCTAGCAGAATGTTGAGAAAGGGGTATGAAGCCTATCTAGCTTGTGTGGTAAATTTAGAGGATAGTGGTTCAGAGCTACCTGATATTCCAGTGGTATGTGAATTTTTAAATGTATTTTCTGAGGAGTTGCCAGGAATGCCACCAGATAGAGAGATAGAGTTCAGTATAGACTTGATCCTAGATTCTAGATCTATAGCCAGGGCACCCTATAGAATGGCTCCAACAGAATTAAAAGAACTAAAAGTCCAGCTTCAGGAATTACTTGATAAAGGGTTCATTAGACCTAGTGTTTCACCATGGGGTGCACCTGTGTTGTTTGTAAAGAAGAAAGATGGTACCTTGAGGTTATGCATAGACTATAGACAGCTGAACAAGGTGACCATTAGAAATAATTATCCCTTGCCGAGGATAGATGATTTGTTTGATCAACTTCAGGGGGCAGCAGTGTTTTCAAAGATTGACCTTAGATCTGGATATCACCAGTTGAAAATAAAGAAAGAGGATGTACCAAAGACTACTTTTAGGACCATATATGGTCATTATGAGTTTTTGGTGATGCCTTTTGGCTTGATCAATGCTCCAACTGCTTTTATGGGACTGATGAATCAGGTGTTCCAGGAATTCTTAGATAAATTTGTGATAGTGTTCATTGATAATATTCTGATCTATTCTAAAAGCAGAAAGGAGCATGAACAACATTTGAGGACAGTGTTGCAAATCTTAAGGGAGAAGCAGTTGTATGCCAAGTTGAGTAAAAGTGAATTTTGGCTAGATGAGGTTAAATTCTTGGGACATGTGACATCAGCTAAGGGTATTATGGTAGACCCCCAGAAAATAGAAGCAATAGTGAATTGGGAAGCACCTACAAATTTGACAAAGATAAGAAGTTTCTTGGGCTTGACAGGATACTATAGAAGATTTATAGAAAACTTCTCTATTATAGCTTCTCCCATGACTAAGCTGCTAAGAAAGAATACCAAATTTGAATGGTCTAGCGAATGTCAGGAAAGTATGGATGAGTTAAAGAGAAGATTGACTTCAGCTCCAGTCCTTACCCTCCCAGATAGTAGCAATGATTATGTGATATATAGTGATGCATCTTTCAAGGGTTTGGAGTGTGTATTGATGCAAAATGGGAAGGTGATTGCTTACATCTCTAGACAGTTAAGGTCTTATGAAAAGAATTACCCTACCCATGATTTAGAACTAGCAGCAGTAGTATTTGCATTAAAAGTATGGAGATACTATTTGTATGGGATGAAATGCTAGATATTCACAGATCACAAAAGCTTAAAGTATGTCTTAACACAAAAAGAATTGAATCTCAGGCAAAGGAGATGGATAGAGTTGATAAAAGATTATGACTGTACTATAGAGTATCACCCAGAAAAAGCCAATGTAGTGGCTGATGCATTGAGTCGGAAGTCTACAGCAACTTTAGCTTCCATTAGAGCAGTGCAGTTACCTCTAATGTTAGAATTGAGAGAGTTAGATGCAGAGTTGGTAGCAAATAGTTCAGGAGCCTTACTAGCAAATTTCAGAGTCAGACCAATGTTGCTGGAGGAAATAAGAGAGGCTCAGGTGAGGGATCCGCAGTTACAGAAAGCTAAGGAACTAGTTCAGAATGGATCCCAGTCAGAACTTTCAATCAAGGATGATGGTATGATATTATTCAAGGGCCGAGTATGTGTGCCAGCAGTAGAATCATTAAAAGAGCAAATTTTAGAGGAAGCCCATAGTTCAGCCTATGCTATGAACCCAGGAAGTACTAAGGTGTATAGAACTATTAAACAAAATTATTGGTGGCATGGGATGAAAAGGGAGATAGCTGAATTTGTTTCTAAATGTTTAGTATGCCAGTAGATTAAAGCAGAACATCAGAGCCTAGCTGGCAAAATGCAGCCACTATTTGTACCTGAATGGAAATGGGAGCACATCACCATGGATTTTGTTGTAGGTCTCCCAAAGACAAGGAGAGGTAATGATTCTATTTGGGTGATAGTAGATAGATTGACAAAATCCGCCCACTTTCTGCCTATCCATATTTCATTTACCTTGGACAGAAAAGCTATGCAGATAAGAAGCATAGAGATGTTAAATTTGAAGTAGGAGATAAGGTATTCTTGAAGGTATCTCCTTGGAAGGATATCATGAGATTTGGGAAGAAAGAAAAATTAAGTCCCCGATACATTGAACCTTATGAGATTATTAAGAAGGTTGAAATACTTGCATATAGATTGGCCTTGCCACCAGAACTTTCTCAAATTCATAATGTATTCCATGTATCAATGCTTAGGAAGTATGCACCAGATTCCTCTCATGTGCTTCAGTCAGAGCCAATAGAATTACAGAAAGATTTATCTTATGGAATAGAACCAGTGCAAATCTTAAGGAGGGAGGTTAAGCAGCTTCGTAGTAAAAGAATTCCTCTAGTTAAAGTGCAGTGGCAGAATCATCAGAGAGAGGAAGCTACATGGGAGAGAGAGGATGAAATGAGATTGAAGTACCCTCATCTGTTCCAAGCTGAAGGTAGTTAAATTTCGGAGACAAAATTTCCTAAAGGGAGGAATATTTGTAATATCCTAAACCTGAAAGTCTTCAAATTTTATTTTAAACATGTTTTTATTGTTAGTTTAGTCTTCTAATGTGAATGATTTGAGTAAAATCTTGAAAAGATGTGAAAGCTGAAATTTTGAAGTTAATTTGAGTTTCTCTCATGATCCTTTCAAAATATTGATAAAGTCACTTGATTGGGCCTTTAATCGAAGTTTTGTAATGATTTCAATGTTTGCTGGTTGTTTTTGATCCTTGGGAGAAGTTAGAATGAAGATTTTGGAGGTTGGAATGCATTAGAATGGCTTTTGGAAAGGTTTCATGATGTTTGTAACTCATTTATCAGCTAATTGAAAAGATGGCTGAAATTTTTGGGTTGTTAGTCAGCCAAATTTGGAAGTTAGCTGACTCTTTAGTCAGCTAACTTTGACATTTTGGCTGGCTGTTGGTTTCTGTGAGCTAACAGGGGAAGTTAGCTGACTCTAGAGTCAGTTAACTCCCTAAAGCTCACTGTTTAGAGGCTGGGAGAATTTTTGTTGCCACAGTACTTGACTCTTTAGTCAACTACTGTGGGAAAATGTTCTGTAAAACTTTCTGGGAGAATATTTTGGCCAAAGTAGTCGACTACTTAGTCGACTACTTTGGAAAATTTCTCTATATAAGTGGTTTGGAAGGAATTTTGGCCACAGTAGCCGACTACCTAGTCGACTACTGTGGGAATTTTGTCTGTGGAGTTGATGGATAAAAATCTTCTGTGGAAGTGGTTTGAGGATAATTTCACTTTCATTAGATAGTATTCATGCTGTCTAATAGGTGGGTAACCCCTGTCATTCATCTGATAACGGAAATTGATCAGAGGCATAAGTAAAATTTGATAAAAAGTCATTTGAGAGTTTGATTAAGGGCAAAATAGGAAAAAGAATTTGAAGGATAAAAATGCTTGGCAGAGAGGAAGCCACGTGGACCTTAAAAAGCGTGACTTAAGAGTAGAGAGAGGCAAAATGGAAATTTCTAAGGGTATTAAAAACCCACTTTTCTTTCCTTAGCCCTTAAGCCACCGTAAGAAAAAAGAGAAAAAAAAGGAAGAAAAGAGAGAAAAAGGAGAGGTTCAGCCAGCCGTAGGAAAGAAGAGAAGAAGAAAAAGAAAAGAAGAAGAGAAGAAGAAAAGAAAAGAAGAAGAGAAGGAAAGGAGGAAGGTTTGGTGGTTTAGTCGTCTTTGTTAAGGTAAGTCCAAACATTTCTAAGATAGAGAATGATGTTAAAATCTCATGATTTAGAAGTATATGAAGTGATAGCATGAATACGTTGTAAATCTTTGAATATGTTAAGGATTGAGGAATATTATGCTAAGATGTTAAGGCATAGAGCATGCATGCATGTTTCATGAAAACATAGATATAAGTCACCTAAATAAATTCATATGTGGTAATATAGGTCAAGAAAATCAGGCAAGGAAGCCTTTTCAAGGGGGGTAGCAACCGTGGAAAAGAGAAAATATCAAAAAGGTGAGTGGGTTTCTCATCTAGCTTTGTGAAACATTTTATAATAGTATAGTGATAGTTTGCTACAAAATAGAGTGTAACATGCTAAGTATAGTATCTTCAGTAGTCAAATATGGGAAATGAGAACCCGGTTATAATGTTATTATATTTTTACAGCATGTTTTAAAGTAAAGCATGAGTCTAATGAATAAGTATGGATTTACAGCATATTTTAAAGCAAAGCATGAGTTTCAGAAAAAGTATGAGTTTCAACAAAGCATGAGTTTCAGAACAAAAAGCATAAGTTTCAGCAAAGCATGAGTTTTAGAAAAGAAAAGGAAACATAAGCTATAGCATGTTTCAGAGCAAAATATAAAGTTTCATGAAAAGTATTACCTGGATAAAACATATGTTTCAGTAAAGATGGAATTTACTTTTCAGATTTGTGTTTCAAAGAGATGCATGGGCATGCATGAAAATCAATGTTTCAAAGAAAGTATAGCTGGTTGTATATTGGATTATAAACTTATATTGGAGTATTTTTACAGCATAAGCATAAAGAGCATGGGGCCATCTATGGGGCTGATCACCCTGTAAACTATGCCATAGCATGAGCATTGCACACACTATTATAGCCGCACCTCCTTGCGACTCGATCGTGCTATGATCCCGAGGCCAGAGGGAGTACAAGCTAGATCAGCCCAGTGGGGCATATTGCAAGCAGCCCAGTGGGGCAAGAATCACAGCTCGGTAATGAGCTAGGTTACTATATAGCCCGAGGGGGCTCAGAGATATTGGCCCATGGAAGGGGCAAGCAGGAGGCTCAGGGAAAAGGGGCAAGCTCACACCTGGGGTGAACTGCATATGTGAGGAGTGCCATGTGGTGCGAGGATCTTCGGCGCTCAGTACACTCACCCACTGAGAGTACACCTGCAGAAGGGCGACTGTAGGGATGTACCTTAGTGGTAGCACACCTAGCCCACCATCAAGAAATTTTGTAATTGTGATATTTCTTCATTTAAGTTATATTATTGGAAGCATAAGCTAACTTATACGTTAACTTATTTCATTTATAAAGATTCATATATCGATCGCAATATGTTATGTCGGTATTATTATGAGTTTTATAATGTGGTTCTCAGCTTTTCCTCATTGTTAGATGATTATCCAGTCACTAGGACTTAGGTCTCACTTATCCAGTCACTGGGACTTAGGTCTCACCCCTCTATCGTTGACATTTTTGGATTTTAGATTCGAGATAGCAGGTGGGCCCTGGAAAGCATGAAAGTGAATTCGGGTTGTTAATTATTGGATTGTATATATATTTGAAATGAATATGGATGAATTTGTATGACGGTAACCCTATGATGTATTTGGACTTGGATGGTTATGAGAAATGACTTTCATTGTGGAATGAACTTGTGAATGGTCTTTATAGCAGCTTTGTGGTGAAAGTTATATTGCCTAGAATCAGGTGATGAAAAGTGTGGAAATTATATTTTATCTGAGCAGGGTGAAATAAATTGTGGATGTTATGTTATAAACAATATTAATGAAATGAGTAAGTCAAAGTTTTTAACAGGTATAGTATTTTAGTGCATGTAACTTATGACAATTAGATAAGGATCGCTGGGGCTTTATGGTGCTTAGCATAAAGACTAGCAAATCTTTACCTAATTTTCATAAGAAATCATGCCGTCGGGAAGGGGCCCAATTTTTGGAGCACAAATTGGTCATGACCCAACATGTTCGGTACAGGATTGAATCTGCGATAGTTTTAGTTTATGGGAGAATTTTTATTTTTTTGTTTGGGCTGATACATGTTGAGATAATCAAGCTCCAAGTTGGGTCCAAAACTAAACTTGGTAGAATGATAAGAATTATTTTGACACCATGATTTTTAAAAATTAAAAATCCAAATATTATGTTGTAGGTGTCAGGAGCCTAAATAGTTAATTTAGACTTGTGGATTAGCGATATAAGGTAAGTAAGCCATTTATCATTAATGATTTCAGTAAATTATTAGATTATGCAATTTCTGAATAAATATCCATATATGTTTAAATATTGCTTATTATCTGCTATTATCATGTACATAAAATTTTGATGCTTTAATATGTTCATTTGAAGTTTGATGCTATTATTTTTAGATTTTAGATAAAATTTGCATAATTTATAAAATAAATAAATAGATAAATAATAATAATAATGATAATAATAAAAATAATTATAGATTAATATTGCTTATGTAAAATAAGTAGTTATGATATATTCAACCATAAAATAGTAATAGTATTTGATATTAATATTATTAACATAGCTAATATGATATAATTGTTTATTTATGCAAGATAATATAAAGAATTTATGGGCAACATTTGAATAAGAAATGAGAATGATTCTGATAGATAAAATATGCCATCTGTGGTCCACTATGATATGATTTGATGACTTGATGACATGATGATAGATACCGAGACCCACCTCTACAAGAAATATATGTGAAGGATACACCCTCATCCACAGGGTTAAATATGGTGCTCTGGCTTTATCACAAGGATACATATGAATGTAGCTTGAGATGATGGCATATTCGTAATAAGATGAAATGTAAATGCTAATGACATGAAATAAGTGAAACATGACTAAGATGACATGAAATACGTGAATTATGACTATTATGATATAATATAAGAAAATTATGACTATGATAACATAAAATAAGTGAAACATGACTATGATGATATAAAATAAGTGAATTATGATTTTGATGACTTGAAAACTTGAAACTAAAATTTTTGAGATATAAAATGGAATATGATTTCAACATATTTTAAGAATATAAGCAACATCAGATAATAAGATGTCATAAAAGTTCTGGCATATGAAAGTAAGTAAATTATGATACATTATATTCTTGAAGTTATATGATATCTTTTATATTAGGCTTACTTATTGAGTATTAACTCATTAAACTTTTATTGATATTTTTTAGAGCTAAAGAAATGAAGAGGGACATGGGTAGATTAAAGCTCCTGTCAGCCTAGCTTAGATAAAATTTATGTTTTCTTGCATCCTGGACATTTGCTTATTTGGAATTTGTAATAAAAACATTATTACTTTTTAATAGCATATTAGTTAATTAACCTTTGATTTGATGATTGCTTCTGTTACTGGACGCCTTGCATGCCTAGTATGCGGCTGGTTGCTACCTTTAGATCCACCCTACGGTATGGGGCAAGATATTTTCTTTGCCGGATGAAAGAGTTTTTGAATTTAGGACAATTATGAAACTAAGGCCTCATTTAGCATTGTTTTTGAAAGACCAAAAAGTATTTTTGGGAAGGCCAAAAGTACTTTTAAATGATTTTAAGATGTTTGATAAAAATTTTTAAAATAATTTTCTTGCTCCTCCAAAAGCTAAAAAGTTTCATAAGGAAAATGCTCAAATTTAGAGCCTATGACCTCAAATTCCAATGAAAATAGCTTTCCAATATGCCTCAAATAATTATTATATTATAATGTTTTAATTATACAATATAATAAAATATAATAATTTTAATTATAATCATAATATTATCGAAACTAAAATATGACTAAATCATTATTATAACGTATTATAATATTAGAATATGATATAACTTTTCATTCTTGCAGTATGAAAAGTCACCATAATTATCCTTGGTATTCCATTAGATAAGCCAAAAATTCTACTATTGATCAAATAATTGTGCAGATTTAATTTAGGCATGCCAAAAGGAATCTTTTATTACTTGCAACAATAAAATTACAAACAAATTAGGCAATCAGGCCACTAGATTGACTTCTTTCTCAATTCTGCCTAACATAGGAGCAGGGTACAAAGACTTGAGGAGAGATGATAGATAAAAATAGGACAAAAAAGATAGACAGAGTCTAAGTTATAAAGACTACTAAGTTATAGCTACTTCTAGGATAATCCAAATGTCTAATTCATGATTTTGATGTTAAAATTGGATTCTTTATAAGTGTCATATACTTTTGTATTGATAATATTATAGCTGCAACTACATTTGACAACTCCTAGAAACTTCCAACAACTTTTGTTTAGTTCTAAGAATTGCTAAAAACCATTTGTTTGATTTTGGAGATTGCCAAAAACTTCTTTTTAATTGATGTAACTCTTTGTTGTTTCTGCATTTTAGTCTAATAATTGATGTAACTCCTTGCTAAAAACAACTTGACATGATCCCACCCTAATCCAGCATTACATAAAAAACTTTCTCCTTCATCCTAAATTTCATTTCAATTCATCAAATGAAACTTATTTAAGCTAATCCCTTTCTTTTTGTTCATCTTGATAACTCCTCTTACATATTCACTTAATTTAAAGATCCAATTTTTGTTTTTATAAATTCTTATTTATAATAACCTTAACCATACATATTAACATTTATTTTTAAAAATTATAGTTTATAAATTGGTACCTATAAAATGGCGGCTTTCTTATATCAAATTTTAAAGTTTTTTAAAAAAGAAATTCATGTTCAAGTTGGCTATTTAGTTTTATGGAAAATTTTTAATGATTTTATTTGTTTATCATGCTATATAAGTATAGCTAAATATTTGATATGAGCTATGAATCTGATTCAACCTGATTTTGACGCAAAACTAGGTATCTTGGGTTGGGTACAGGTTATACTTGACCTTGACCTAACTTCAATGCCCCATTGGGTTTCAAATCTTTTCCATCGGCCTAACTCAACTTGGACAAATTGATCAATAGTTTGGATCTGCATGCAAAAATATGTTCTCCTCTAACTTGACCATAAGCCTGGACATATTTAAAATATCCATCATCATGAAACCTATTTCTATATGTTTATAAATATAAAATGTTATTAGATTATCTAATGAGTTATCAGTTCAAGTTTGGCTTGTGTCCAAAACCAACTAAATAATTTCCTTAGTTCTAAATTTATCGAGCTCTATTGTTTTCCAATGATCAAGTTAGATTATAGGATTATTGGATAGTATTCATAACCCTACATATTTATCATTTTTTATGCTTAATATGTGTTATATTATGTATGGATATGTGCTCTCCTTGCTTGCTACCATGGGAATCCAAATTTAATCTATTACACACACATATATAGGCACACACATACATATATAATAGAGGCTCAACTTACATAAGATTCTCTGTTCACTATGTTGATGCCAATATTAATAATATAGGTATTAATGTGCTCAACCATCATGAAATACTGAGGCATCATGTATATTATAATTTAGTTATTAAAGTCTTCTATTTATTATAATTTGTCATTTTATTATATTGTATTCCTAGAGTAGTTGGAAAGAGAAAAAAATTATATCTATGTATCGTGTAGGCTAGTATTAATGATGTCAACATTAATGACATAGCCAAGCAAATACTCCAATCATTGCTATCAACATCACTTATATAGACTCCTATCATAATATCAATATTATTAATATCTACATTCACATGCTCAACAGGAGCTTTACATAAGGGCTTCAATGTATAAACTCCTATCGTAAATGTTAATATCATTAATATTGGTCCACCCTAAATTTTTCTTATCTTCCAACTACTATTGAAAAGTAATATGACAATGTAAGAAATTATAATAGATAGAAAATTTCAATAGTAAAACTTCAATTGTGCATTAAGTAATGAAATTTAATGATGGTTAAGCATATGAATATCAACATCTATATGATAAGGAGGTATGATTTTTGCTCCTTTCTTCAACTACTCTTGAAATACAATATAAGAATGTAATGAACAATAATAAATAGAAGGTTTTAATAGCTAAATTTTTATTATACAATAAGCAATTAAACTTAATGATGATGAGCACCTTAATACCAACATGATAAATATCAATTTCTATATAATGAATGGAGAATGAGGATATTAATTTGACATCATTAGTACCAGCATCCATATGGTGCGTGGAGAATATTTAAAATAAAGGCTCAACTTATATAGATTTTTTCATTCATTATATGGATATCAGTATTAATGACATTGATTTTAATGTGCCCAGCCACCATTAAATTTTATCACTCATTATGCAACAAATATGAATGACATTGATATTTATGTATTTAACCATCATTAAAGTTTATTCCTTTGATTTTAATGTGCTCAGCCATCATTAAATTTCATCGTTTAATATGCAACAAATATGAATGAAAATGATATTGATGTATTTAACCATCATTAAAGTTTGTTGCTTATATATGCTATAGAAATTTAGCTATTGAAGCTTTCTATAAATCTGTTACATTATTATATTACTTTTATATGGTGTTATCACATTTCAGGAGCAATTGGAAATGGATAAAAATCATACCTCACCCCTCATACAAAGTCAATATTAATTATGGAGTCGAGTGAAACCCATGCATATGGCAAGCTATTATTTGAAAGATTCAATAGAGTGCAAAGTTGCATGATCTATTAAGTTGATATTCCTAATATAAGACTAGGAAGATACATGCACCAGCTTATGCCTAAAATTTTTCTACTATATTTAACTATACCAAGAGAAGTGTCTTAATAAGTTTCTTAAGGAGATTTATGGTAATATTCAAGTGAATCAGAAAACATATCTAAAATCTATTTTGTATTACCTTATTTATCATTAATCGATAGGCTTTAAATGCATACTTTGTGTATCAATTGTAAGCTCATGCAATCACCTTATCACTAATCTATGGTTTGAAGAAACTAAAGAAAAAGAGGGAGAACCAACATGGCCAAGGTCCACTATATCCACTTCTTCTTATATTTTATGCTTTCATCATTTCCTTTGATTACGCTATCTCTACATCTAAGGCTGATACATAGGAATTCCATCCACTCTCCCCTCTATCTTGGAAATCTTACAAGCGGTGAGAGGTTGCGACGCTTATATAATTATACAATTACTCGTGCCCAGTTCTATGAGATCATGCTCTCACAATTTGATTATGATAGAGAGTAAATTTGACTGCTATTTAAACTTGTAGCACCTAACTATACTGTGGAACTCTTTGTTGGCACCCCTTCATACCAAAAAAGCTTGAAGAAGTACCTCCTCTTCATGGACACAACAAGCGATCTCACATGGCTCTAATGCCAACCATGTGATGGATGCTCGAGCTCGAAAAACCAAGCATTCGATTGGCAACAAGATTCGACAACCTTCAATCCCATCCCATGCAACCACAACCTATGTGACCAACAACAACCAGAGTTTGAGTGCATCAATGATCAATGCCGCTGTACCTATAGAGATACCCAACCTGCAATAACAGAAGGCATTCTTACGTTTGAGACTATAAGCTTTGATTCTAATAGCCATGGGATGCAACAAGTCCATAAATTTGTCTTAAGGTGTAGCCACAAAATTAGAGGTTTCGAGAAATGGTCAAACATTTGAGGGACTTTTGGGCTCAGTATTGGTTCATTATCCTTATTAAATCAGAAGCAGTTCGAACTTGGAGGCAATCGGTTTAGATATTGCCTTCCATCACCCTCTGATATTGGGGAACCTCAAAGCTTTTTAAAGCTTGGTCGTGATGCTGAACTTCAAGATCATGATGTGAAGTCTATCTATTATACCTCAATCCCAAAATTAAATCAATATTTTCTTCCCTTAGTGGACATAAGCGTTGGCGATCGCCATATTAAGTTCAAGCCTGGCACATTTCAACTGCAAAAAGAAGAAAATAGTTATAGAGAAGGAAATAGTTATGGAGGAGGATTTGCTATTGACTCAGAGGCAGCATATTCTATGTTCATTGGTGATGGCCCATATGATCAGATCATGGATGCATTCAAGAGTTACTTTTCTCAATTCAAGCTACGCAAAGTGGAGTACCCTCCTTTGGATATGTGCTTTAAAACTAAAAGAAATTTCAAGAAATATCCAAATATGAAGTTCCATTTTGAGAATGGGAATGAGTTTGTTGTGCAGCCAAAATGAGTAGGTCAACATTTAGGTGATTTGTTCTGTATTTTAATAATGCGCTCAAAAGGTCATTTCAATATTTGGGGGGCATACCAACAATAAGATCATCGAATCTTGTTTGACAACACAAACAAGAACTATCATACATTCCGGCAGATTGTAGTCAAGATATGTAGCAAGAAATTTGAGAGTTAAGAGTCATTTCCTATTAGAATTTGCCACATGAGCTCAATAAATGGCATTTACTTCTGCGCACTAAAGGCGTATTTGATGTATGTTTGAAAGTTTAAAGCTAAAATTAGAGAAAGAGAACTAAATAAAATTACTATAATTTATTAGCATATATATAATAATGTAAAAATAATAGAAGTATAGCGCATAAAGCAAAACAAAGCATAGGACCTTATTAGGGTGAAGGTAAGCAAGTAATCTAACTAGCCCATTCCTATTTTTAGATTGGACTTAGATCTAACTAGCCCATTCCTATTTTTAGATTGGACTTAGAAGTAAGACCTCAAATAACATTTTTGCTGGACCATTAGCTAATTTATCATACAACTCATCCATAAGACACTCTCTATCTCCTCTTACACATTTTTGCTAGACCATTAGCTAATTTATCATACGGACGAGACTTGCTATAATGGTAATGTTGCTTCACTTTCAAATATTAGAAACATTAAAATAACCATCGCATACATACACATAAGAATAAGGCTATATACATTTGACTGTCTTTAGATCTCATAATAGCAGAAGCCCTATGCACTAAGCCACATTTTTATTATTTACCATAATAAATCATATAATCATATAAAATTATGAAATATTGCTTGCTATAGCCAATTAGATAAATTATAAAGCCTTCGGCTAGCATGTTGTAAAGGTTCATTTTGCTCTTTCTTTGCTTTTTTCCAAGGCTCAATGATAGTCTAGCCAAAAGCGAGGTTAGCAAGTTAACACAAGGTATTCATGGGAGTAGCAAGCAGTACCGAAGAGTTTCAATTGCATGAGACGGTCTTCTTATAATAAAGAAACCGAATTCTAGTCGGACGCCAAAGCTGAGCAAAATAATAAAGAAGATTTGGATGGAGCTGCAGAGATTTAAAGGACGATTTAGAGAAAATTAACATTACTTTTTAGATAACAATGAGCTTACAGCAACGAGAGGTTGGCAGAAAGAATTTGGTTTAAATGATTAGGTGCAAGAGGGACCTGACATCAAATAAACATTTTACGAATATGAATTGAATATGAATTAAAATTATATAAACGTTTATATCACTGACTTCCTGCACACAAAATCCTGGCCTCATTACATCATTTATATATACATTGACAAAGAGATGCTGTGTATAATAAACAAGCAGGCTCTATCTTGCTGCCTACTTAAAATCAAGCCATTCAAATGTTTCATGTCGGCTAAGCATTAAGCAGAGAGAATATATGTATGAAAGCAAACAGGTAGTTGGCATTCTTTAGATCAAACTAATATCTTTATCATGCCAATTATATGGGCTACGATTGAGATCACCGAGTTCACCAACCCAAGCCAGGGCGTAGAAGGAAAAACCTATGATTAATGTGGAACAATAACTAGTTCCAACATAACTGGCAAAAGAAAATGCAGAATGATCAAATGAGAAACACCAGCAAAGACAGATTGCTTCCACAATAACGACTTTGAACACGTCTGGAAATGGCTGGAAACCATTTACATTAAACTCCAGCAAAGAGAATGCTTCCACAATGGCCACATCTAGCATGAACTCTTATAGTTGTATGAATGGTGTACAAAGACAGGAATTCTTTTACACAAATAAACATGAATACCAGATGAACTCAACATGGTTGACAATGCTCACCATTTGCAGAGTTGAAGAATCCACTGAGGCACTCTCATAATGTTGAGTTTACTAGGCCCTCCATAAAAGAGGCTCAGCAATGATAGATTTAAATGATCAGCAGCCACCGAGTCCCTTACCTGAACCCTGGTTGATCAGTTAAGCACCAAATAAACAGGGCAAACTTCCTTGGAGCAAGGTCCTGGTAGTTTGACGCTACGCCGCATGCTATCAAATGATCTCTTGACTGCTGGAATTGAAAATGCACCCACCAAGCAGCAGGGTGATTATGAGTTGCGAAGATCAATGACATCAAACTTAAGATTGGAGTTCATATAAACATGTGAACAATGTTCATAGATTGGGCTGCCATCAAGAGGCTCCTCATGAGGGTGAAATCCACGCTCTTGACAATTACGTATCACAGAAACACCACTTGGATCTGCTAGATGGAATATGCCATGGGTTCTGCACAGAGAAAACAGGTTGTGAATATCCCTTAACCCACCCAAAAAAAAAAGAAGCTTTGTATCACATTCCAAGTTGACAAAATGGTAGATCGTAATTCATGATTTGTATCAAGTTAACCAGCCAAAGATCAACTAAAAGATCAAAGTCAAGCCATAATTTGCGGATTTCCTTCTGTATTATACTTTTTGAGCATGCTAAAGTTGTGAGCAATTCTCCCAAATGGTTAAATATTCCAATTTCACCACCCTCTCAGAAAAAGAAAGGCACCTCAAAAAACCATTTATTAAAAACATAAAAGTACAATGCTCACTTGCAGAGTCATAATCAAATATCAATGTTGAAAATAAAGTGAATATTTTCCTGCCAGCCAGTTGAGCTGTCCTAAATCAATGACATGATGGCCAACAACTTGAGGGTGGCAGCATCAGAGAAATGTGAATGTTTCTAATATTATTCACCTACATATTTAATTGCATCCATTATTTTGGTTCAGTACTCTTCATCCACTCCTTATGCCCACCCTCTAAAAATATTAGTATTTCTTAAGAGCTTTGCTATAATTTCTTCTTGACACAACCAACAAGTCGATGGAAATTAAAGCTTGATCAAGTAAGAAACAGAACATACCTAGATGTATCAGTTGGTGCCATAACAATTGCAATTGCTTCCGGTAACATAATCTGTCAAGAACCAGCAGAGTCCAGAAGATTAAATTTAAAGACTTACAAAAAGTTTTTACAGCAAATAGTATTGATGAAAAATTAACAGAAATAGAAACTAGTCCCGACTTAGCACAAGAACATATGCACGCAAATAACTAAATAATTGAAAACAGATCTTGCGATAGTAAAAACCTGTTTGTTTTAACAGAAACCAGCAGTTCATATGACAAATGGCAGAAAATGGTGGCATGGCATTTTTACATTTTGAATTTTTCTCCAAACGAGACCAACTACAAAGTTTACGATGGATGAACTCCAAAGGTTTGTGTATATAGTTTAAGAAAATTGTAACAATGACAGCTTCAAAACAGGCAAAGCCAGTAATTTCAAACATGAACCAAAAGAAAGTGTAGGATAGGTTGTGATTACCTGATATGAATAATGAGTGTGAAGATCAATTGATGACATGAAGCAGGTCTGTGTTGGGTGCGTCTGGAAAACAGAATATGAACAAATGAGTTTTAAGTATTAGAAAAAAATGACTTTGTTAGATACTTTGTGCTGCCAAAACAATGAAAAGGACAGGTCTTTATGTATTGATAAAACCAAGATGCAAAATAAGTCTGTAAACAGTTACTTCAGCATTTTCCCTGACTAGCTTCTTTCCCCAACTTCAAAAATAAATGTTTCTGTAAACAGTTAAATTTTCTTTCTTTCACAAAACGAGAATGATATGATTCAACTTAATGTCCTAAAGCAATGCATCATCTACACAAAATTTTTTAACATTACTATGAATTCCATATTATAAGTACATATGGTAGCATTGCCTGTAGTTAACCAGGATTTAGCATTGTATCATAATTAATGACACAACTACTATAACAGGCGTGCTATCTATTTTTTCCCCTTTTTTGCCAATAAATAATTATTTTCAGCAATATTATGGAAAAAATAGCACTTTTATGAAGCATAAGAAGACTGAAAGTATGAACAATTAAGAATAAACCATAGAATCTTAAAAACTTATAACTACCATGAATTAAAGAGTTGGTCCACGCCAGACCAGTGCCAGCCCAGCACATGGATGGTACCAGGCACTGAAATACTGGCACATACCAATCCATGCCAGTTCAGCACAGGTCAGTATGGTTCAGGATTGAGCCAAAAGTACCTACATTGATTCTGTTTCAGCATAATACCAATGTGCCCTGCCAGTCAGCCCATGCCAGCAGCACTATTTACCATGGATGGATTACATATATACAAAAGGAACCAGAAACCTAAAATAGAATCTTAGACTTCATGTAATAATCTGTCAAAGGTTTTGGAGAACATGAATGAATGCAGCATAATGCCCAGGTAGTTGCTCAAAATATTAATAAAAATACATGTGTAACCATTTGTGAGTAACTGTCCATGGTGTGCTTCAAATAAATTGGCAAAATAATTAAATGGAGATGGAGAAACATACAGGTGTCATAAATAATACTTACATGAATCCACCCAAGGGGGAAAAGAGATCGCTTGTCTTGAACATCATATATTTCTTCCTCATCTTTAGTTTGACACTGAAAAAGTAAAGGATCCTTGAAATAAGGCTTCTTGAAATAATTACTAAAGTATACCCAATAAGTGAGACTGATTGATAATAGGAACAAAAATCATGAGCAATAACCACAGCAATCATGTTAACCCATATGTTTTCCACTAAGATCCTCATAATTGTTGTTTTGTCAATTGCATCCTATTTCAGGTTAACTTGAAACATGTTGGCCTTGAAATCGAGAAGCATTTCCTGATTGTTGCTAGATAAGGATTTAGTGACAACAGTCCAGACTCAAGATACAGAAATAATAGAACTTTTCATTGCTAGATTAATATCCTGGGCTTGGTTTGAAGGGTCCTGCATATACCAAAGATGCCATGCAAATGATGGGTAATCAATCATCAAATTCAATCATTTTAGCATATAGTGTATAATTCTAGAACATCAAGTTCCAGGGACATTACTCTTTGTAACAAACTATGCTATATGAGCATGAATCGAGATGACACTAGAAGACCCATGTCTGTTATGAAGTAATGAATGTTAAGCACCACAGAAACTGAACAATAAAAACTTCATGTAACCCAAGTGATAATGAAGGACCATCCAGAATAATTAGAAAATCATGAAAAGTAGGTGATAAAGAAAATTAACCTAAAGAACTTGCTGAAAGTTTGGATGCAGAATCAAACTTCAATGCTATAGGAACAAACAAATGATTATAGTAATATAGCAAGAGATTATCTTTCTTACTGAATCAGATGTTGACTCCTGCTTTGGGATTATAAGTGTTGTCACAAAAAACATTCTGTTTTTCTACAAAATAACCATGGAGCAATGTTAGGAAAAAGCAAATATCACATAGGTTTCGGTTTTCCTATCTGATAGCACTTACTAGTGAACCTGCAAGAACACCACATGTTTCTAAATTTTTTGCAGTGTTTGTCTCTGCGAGCCTCAAAAAGCATTCCATCATCTTCACTGGCTGTAAATCAGATGAAGCAATTTCTATGTCAAAATAGATGAATGCCATAAAAAATCCTTAGCTAACAAGTACTTTAATTAGTTCATTTTTCTTAAGTCTTTGGAGAGTAAGTGGGGCCATGTTATGCCGTACCCATGTGCAGTGCTCCGCACTAGGCGTTGAACCAATCCCATACTGGGCATACTGATACTAAATCAGTATGGTATTGGTACAGGATCCAGCACCGAAATTACAAAACTTAAGTGGGACATACACAGGAGAGAGAGAGAGAGAGAAAGAGAGCACTTACAACATGCAAATCTTGATATTCCTTAGAGTCGGGCATTCCATCCAATGGACGCTTTGGCGGTCCTGGTCTTGGATCAGCAACTCTTGATGGAGAAATTGCACGCACCTCAGGTTGAACCTCAGCAAGAACTGGAGGAGGAGATGGCTGCCTGATATTTAATTGAAGAGAATCTTCCTGTGCAACACTGGCGGCCATGGAACTGGATTTTTCTACTGGAACAGTCCATCTACCATCATCAAGGGAGAGAACGGACTCCAAATCATAATTACTCTTTCTGAAATCACCTTCATTTACCACAATGGTGCCATATTGTTCATCCTGATTCACACTATTAGATAGCAAACCATGTGAGGCAGTAGTATAGCAATCAGAAATTGCTAGTTGGGAAAGTGATAAAAGCCAAAAAAAAAAAAAAAATTCACCTAAGATACAAGATACTGTTTAAACTTCTATAAGCAGCAAGTACATGTTTTTTGGCTATCATGATGCCAATTCAATATTCCAATTGATCAAGCATAACTAATGTGTTAAAAACTCTCACCTTGTACTTCCACTTTGGATTAACTCGGCATTACTGGGATACTGGACCTGTACCAAGTAGCAGTAAATGGCCCACATTAATCACTACTCTGCAGAGAAGAATGAAAAGACTTGTCAAGAATGCAAGGTGTATACCCTAATACCAGTAATGGGTCCTGTCCATTGTCCCCGGAGCCCATTAAGACCTAAAATGGAGTGTCTAGATAGTGTTTCCTCCTTTGGCTGAGGTAGTCTGAGGGATCTGCATGGTTTATCTTAAGCCAATCAAATTTTAGAAAGCTAACAGTTATACATGATATATTAGTATAGAAGTATAAGGAGAGAACTCCATGAAAAATTAAAGATTTTGTTATGCAAAAAAGAAAAAATAAAACAAATAAAGAAAAGAAAGGACGCTAATTTTATAGATCTTCAAGCAAACTCAACTGAAACATGAAACTTTAACTCATGTCAATTGGCTAGAAATTTAATTTTCAGTGAAACAGAATGACTTCAAGACCTAAAAATCCATTTCAATGACCCCAGAAGTGCAAATGGAGAATAAACACAATATATAAGTGACCCAGATTTTATAAGTTGGGAACTAGCCAACTGCTGTGACCAAAGAAAACATGATTGAATCATGCTGAGAATATGCAACTGGAGAACTGCTCAACAAAGTGGCCCCAAGAATGAAAAAAACTAGGTCAACAAACTGGACATAGCATGGATGGTGATTGTGCAACAAGGCCCAAAATCTGTATAAAGGTGAAGAAGAAACGAAGTTACCTACAATGAAAAAAGTAGGTCAACAAACTGAACATAGCATGGATGGTGATTGAGCTAAAGGCCCAAGTCTGCACAAAGGTGAAGAAGTAACAAATAAGCCAAGAATGGCACACAGTATATATATATATATATATATATATAGAGAGAGAGAGAGAGAGAGAGAGAGAGAGAGAGAGAGAGGGGTAGGTACAGGCATTGGTATTGCTCTAGAAAAGTGCTGTACCTCATATAGCATGATTAGCTGATAGCGGGACAATAAAACTCTAAAAGAAGCAACTCAACGGCGTCAACTATAATCAAATCAACGAAACATCTAAAGCATGCTTGATGTATGGCCAATAGGGGGGCAAAAATCATAATCAAGGTCTATCTCTCTTATGACCCAAAATAAGAAGAATCAAGATTTTAAGTACCCACAAGATAGTGAGGCATTCCACCAAGTGCTTCGGACCATGACATGCTATACTGATGCTTACGGCCCCATTCTGAGCGTACCATACTATACCAATATTGAACTAAGACTCGACATGGGATCTACTGTCTTGGTATGCCGAATCGACCTATGTACCAGTATGGAGTCTAATATCGAGATGGCATATCTTGCTTAGGACCATGCCCCATCCCAAGCATCAAAACAAGACAAGTTGGGAAATGAATCAGGACAATACGAGACATCCACCACCAAAGTTTCGGCTTGTTCCATGAAAAACTGAGACAGTCTTATCCCATGGTATTTAAAACCTTGGGAAGGATAGTCTATAAATGCAAGCAAACCATTTTGCACTTGAACTTTTAAGCAGCCAACCTTTATGGATAAAGAGAAAATGGAGAGAACTAATAACATATGCCTTCATGATTCAACCATCTTAAAATTGTTGGCACTTCAGCAAAGATTACCATGGTGGAATGACCCTCGGGCTAACTTTTAACCAAGTGCTATAACATTTTCTTATTTTTTGGGTGTTATAGCACTACTCATCAAACAAAACTTTTACGCATCGCCTACATCACTCAAACATTTTGTCTTAGCCTTAATTACCCATAGCTTGCACTTAAATATGGGCCTTGGTATAATACTTGAACACAGCTCCACATCGCCATAAGAAGAATGCTTAGATATTGAATGGATCCAACACTTAGATATGCATCCTCACCCAATACACAAACTCGAGTCCCATGCACCTGTTGCCATATTTCTACAACCAAAAGTCAATCAATGAACCTAATGAGATTATATTGATAAAAGGATCAAAAGCCTATGATTATTCTAACGTTTGGCTTCAAGAAAAGCTAGGCACAACTCAAAACCCTAGGGTGGGTAATCCATACTCCACAAATAGCGGGAAAGAAGAGAGGTTTGCTTTTGGAGGAGGAAAGGTGGAAGAGCGAAAGAGAGTGCCTATTCTGGTCAGGGACCAGCAATGGCAGTCCTAGGTGTGAATATGTGAAAGGAGGTAAGGAAGATAAGGGAGGACAGCAAAAATGAAGAAAGTTTGGGATTAAGGTTCATAGCTACGTTCTAATTATAATCATAACTTATAACAAATATAAGACACTCTATATTATTAATTATCAAACTAAGCTAGGGCTCACTAGATCAGGTTGGAGCAAATTTAAAAAAGCAAGTGCCATCCCTAAACTCAACTAGGAGTTAACATATAGGCCTGAGTCATCCAAGGGGTTAGGATTGTTTTATCAGGCCTACCCAATTATATTTGATATGTTAGCAACACTTCTCGTGATATCAAAATTAGCATAAAACTGCTCCTCCTAGAAGTACCCTTGAAGTGAAAGTAATAAAAATGGAATTCATTGGCGCAATGAACCACGATGCTGCATTAAAAGCAGCCTTCTCCATGATGAAAACGATCTGATACTGTGAGTTCAGACTTCAGACAAATCTTGGTCCAGCTCCTATAGACTAAATCATGATATAAGCTTCCAGGCCAAATTGGTAACACAATTTGGAAACCTGTACAGATCAATGACAAAGCTGTCTTGTTTGAATTTATACAGATGTCATGATTCTGCTACTGACAGTTATTATCATGAGATTCCAAACAACTACAAGCATAATTGCAGGTTGCTAACATGAAAATAATTTCAAATCTGATCCGGTAGGTTTGATGATGGTCAACAAATTCCACGATACTGACAAGTATATGCTATCCACAATGAGAGCAGTATATGGTCAGATGCAAAATCCCAAGGATACTTAAGAGATAAGCATTCTGTAAGCAACTCACTCAATACAACAGTAGCATGCTTTTATTATTTTCACATGCAACCACATGAGCTTAAGCCCCCTCTTTTTGAGACAGGTTTTCATGATTTTACTCTTCTATATAGGGTTTCCTATTTAGGTCTCTCTATCATGCTGCTTCCTTTAGTGAAACCCTTATGCAAACAGTAAGAGAGAATGAGATAACTATACACTTACAGTTTCTGAAATTGCCTCTCTGTTTGTATGTGATCTGATGATTCAACTAGATTCCATTCATTTGAGGTTTTCCGTGATAACTGAGATGCAATTCTTGTAGGCGCCTGTGGTTATAAGAGATCAAATAAGATTTCTACAGAACTCAAAGTTGAATTACATGAACCTGAATAATATTACAAATAAACATAGCACCAAAGTTTTAAGTACCTATTCATGCCAGGTATATCTTACCAGACTGTAAGAGAACCAGTACTTGGCATGCAACCCAGACTGATCAATAGGTGCTGGACTGGCACACCATATCAACATTCAGCACACCCATACCAGTAGGGTGCCAGTATAGGGACAGGCACTGGTACTTAAAACATTGGAAAATGCATAATACAAATGATATAGAATGATAAATCGGAGGTCAAGATAAAATACTATTGGGAGTAAAAATTTGCCAGTCAAGTCTTTTATGCAGTGGCTCCAGTATTACATTCTAGAAAAACCTTATTACCTGTTCAATGCGCGAACTTGGGAAGATCTGCTTCCTGGCAGGAGTTTTGCTATAAGAAATTACTTCTTGAGCATCAGATTGAAAATGCCCTTTGTTGAGTTCTTCAACTTGGCGCTCAACAGCAGGCTTCAGTGATTCTAGTTCATTCATGACATCCAGCAGTTTCTGAAATGATGTGGTAAAGGGTCAACAACCACTCTTGATAATTTTCCTGAAAAAGCTCGTTTCTCTCTCTCTCTCTCTCTGTGGGAAGCCATTTTTTCCTTATTTTGAGAAAAAAAGAAACATACAAAGTTCATAGAATGCAGCTATGCAAGAAGAGTTACTCTACCAACCTTCCTGAAAAGTGCCTTTTCTTTTGGAAGCAAGGTTTGGTAATCACGATGTAAAGGTATGGTCTCACACATTAGACTGCAGTAACAAAGCCAAATGTTGAGAACAGAGAAGGGCATTTTCATTCATTGATTCTCTCAATGGTCTCAATCAACTTTTTAAACAAAGACATAAACAAATAAATCACTGAACCAGGTGTCATGGTCAGAATAAATATAAACAATAGCATGATAGCCTTGATTTCATATAAAAATCAAAACATGATTCTTCAGCTTCTATTACCTTGAAAACCTAAGAAGTATGATGTATAGGTCAATGAGATTCTTCTCCTCCCGATAGATGCTGGCCTGAACAGAGAACAAAGCACTGTGAAACTTGAAATCCAAGTTCGATTTTACTGGAAAAAAGGACCATGTAAAATCACAAAGCGTTCAAAAAAAAAAAAAAAAAGTACATAAAAGAAGTATACATCTTGATGAACAGGATATTGTTAAAGTTATGAATTCAACATCCAATCAAATAAAGGCCATTACCCAGATATGTTCCCCATAACTGGGGGCAGATCTAAAGTTTGTCTTCAACTTCAAATTAAGTATATACTATGATTTTTTTTTTTTTTTTTTCTTTTGACACCAGTTAGCGCCCATCGTCGAATCTATTCCTTCTACATCTCCCCCCATCTCCCCTTCCCAAAAATCACATTTTCATCATCACTGGCCACCAGTTGCCCATTTTTCAACCAAACAAATCCATCAATGTCCCTCGGTCCAATCTCAACCACCTGTCCACGAGAAATTTCCTAAATTTCACTGCACGCCGCTTTTCCCCTCCTCAATTCTCCCCAGAAAATCCACGTAAAGACAAACCCTAAACCTAATCAAACACCCATAACCGATAATTCGCAAAAAGAACCCAACCAACAAAATCGGTGATTTCCATCTTCCGAAAGAATAGATTAAGATCGAGATTGAGACGCGAAAAAAGAAAAATTAGCACAAAGACCGATCGAGGGAGAGGGAGAGACCTGTTTGAGGAGGTTATCGGCGATTCGATAGTAGTAGTGGAGGGAGATCCGATTGTCGACCTCCACCCGCTGGGCGCAGGCGTTGAGGTTGATCGCCCTCACGGAGGGCTTCATCGCGACCTGTCTTTCTCTGGCGATGGCCGGCAGTCTTCGGCGGCGCTCCGGCGAAGACTTTCGTCTTCTCCACGGTTCCAAATACCTTACCGACGAGCTGACGGACGGAGGGAGAGAGAGAGAGAGAGGAGAAAAAGAGGAGAACGTTCCGCTGTGTCAGTCTCCCGTTGGCGTGGGCTGGGCTTGCTTCTTTCCCAAGGCGATCATAAATTTATAATATCATTAAATTATAGATTTAATAAATTTATAATTATTATTATAATGACTATTATTTTATATTTTATATTTTATTTGATTGAAATAATAGATTTATATTTATAATTTTATCTTATAATTTTTTTCTTCTTATCTCCCTCACATACAAAAAAAAAAAAAAAAACTAGTAATTAATAATGCTATTATTTTACCATCACAATTTATAATTTTTATTTTTATAATAATTGATGCTTATTGTTAGGATGATTGTCATTTGAGAAATTTTATATATTTTTTTTAAAAAATAAGTATTTATGTAATTTTAGTTGCCGATAACATTCAAAACAAAGGTCAAATGAATCAATGTCTTCTAATATTGTTTGATTAATAAATGAGCCAAATCATCTTTGAAGGTAGGATTATAAATGAGACACACATAGAAAATCATTGGCTTATTAATTTTCAAATTATCTTAAAAGTTGATACAGAAGTATGATTTCTTTTTTCAACACATGTATAAAGCCATTCTTTTATGTGTTTGAATAAACACCATCTAAAGTATTTATTTGGTATTTTTTTAAGAAAAATTTTGATGAAAAAAGTTTTGCTCGGATCCATTTTTTGGTAAAAGTTTTGCAGTAGAAAATAAATTTTATCATATTTGATTGGTAGAAAATTTATATTAAAAAAATAGCTTTAAGAATATTTTCATGTATTTGATCAATGAACTTTTACATGAAAAAATATCAATTTAACTATAATACTCCTACAACAAAAATTACATAAGAAGTAATATTATATTATAATTTATTTATTATAATATAATATAGTATAATATGTCATACTATATTATATTATGTATATACTATTATAAAATAATATAATATCAATTTATATAATATAATATATGATATATTTTAATATAATATAAATTATTATACTATATTATATTGAAAGAAATAAAATGAAGCCAAAGAATTTTTAGCACTAGCAAATCTTTTTATGAGATTGAAAAAATTAGAATATTATATTTTTAATATGAAAAAAATTTTGATGAAAGGTTAAATTATATGTGGGTTCGTCTGTCCATTCTCTCCCGTTTTTGAACGAGGCATCAAAGAATGGGAAAAGCGAGTAGGAAAAGCAATAAAGAACATTACTTTCTCTTCGCTGATGGAGGTTTGATTTAGTTAGGCAAATTTATTATGTTCAATATGGTACTCCACTTGAATATAGATGGAATTATTTTATATTAAAACATTTTGAATATGATTAGATTTATTGATTAAAATAATAATATTAGTAAATAATGCTAATAATCCTTTAGATAAAATTTACATAATAAATAAATAAGGATTTATGAGGATGCACCATTAGGTTGACATAGATTCCAACGGATGAAGTTATGAATATTGTATTCAACGTAGATGACTTGTGTTAGCTAGTTTTGAATATGATGATAACTTTCAAATGAAACTTCATCAATTAAGAGAATTTAGGCTCATTTTAAAAAATAGTATTATTGAATAATACCAATAACTTTTTATATAAAATTATACTACAAATATATGTATTTGTATATGGAATGAGCAAGACCTCCAATTGATAGACACTATTTTACTTTTCTGTTTTGCCTCTTTTAATTTGTTATTGGAATAAAATTGAATGATTTCCATGATTGAGATATGTCTTGGACCTAAACTAATATATCTTAGACACATTATAATTATTTTAATATTGAGTGTGTGTGTATATATATATATATATATATTTAAAGTGAAGTAATTATATGTTACAGTTTACATCAATTTTTATATTAGTACAGTATATTAGGATAGTATATTTGTAATAATATAGCTAATTAATTATTCATAAGGAAAATTTAAGCTCATATCCTCTTTGTTTGCTATGCTTCATGCATTTAGATAAATTTATATAAATGTAAAGTTATAACTTACACTTGGTGTTGCAATATAGTTAAGAAAGATGAGTGAGTGAATACTTTTCTCTTCATCTCCACTGATATCAATTCATATGATAGCATGATAGTTCTTTTGAGAGTTTAGAGGGTTTGGACAAATTACTTGGGCCCATCACAAAGCATAGGACCTCATTGCAGTCATAGTAAGCAAGCAATATAACTAGCGCATTTCTATTTTCAAATTGAACTTAGAAGTAAGATCTCATTGACATTTTTGCTAGACTCTCTCTATACCTTCTATGAAAAAATCGTAATGGCATTTTTTTTTTTTTGGTCCGAGCCCTTCATATATAGTTACACATCTATAATAGCAAATGACATGTCACTCGATGATACATCCATTCCCTAGACTATTTTGATCGAGCAATTCAAACAAATTGATAAACTCAACCCTAGATGAAAAGGAATAAAAATTGCTGCAAAAGAGATCGAAACAAATAAGGGCATATTTTTTCAAAAAATGATCCAAATTCATATGCTAGTGGATCATTATATCTATACTCAATGATTTCTATAATAACTTTTTTACTAACGCATCAACTTGTATTATTAGTATATCTATTATCAATATTTATGTATTCATTTGAATTTAGGATGGTACTAATCCCCGAATAATAGTGCAATAAAGTTCAAAATTAATTATTTATGCAAAAAGAAAAAGATATAATTAGTTAATTTTATATAAAAAATAGTGGATTTTTGGTGAAATGCTTATTTATAAAATTATAGAATATAACTTATCCTAAAAGATAAAGGCAAGTCTTGTCATAACGGTGAGGTTGCTTTACTTTCAAATGTTAAAAACATTGAAATGACCTTCAAATGATCTTCATGCACATGCGCACGTAGGAACAAAGCTACGTACATTTGAGTGTCTTTAGATTTCATAATAGTAGGAACCTTATACACTAAGCCACTTTTTTAATATATACCTTAATGGATTACATAATTATATAAAATTATGAAATATTACTCGCATAATAAACAAGCAGGCTCTATCTTGTTGCCTACTTGAAATCAAGTCATTCAAGCGTTTTATGTTGGCTAAGCATTAAGCAGAGAGAACAAATGTATGAAAACAAACAGGTAGTTGGCATTCTTTAAATCAAACTAATATCTTTTACGATAGCAGTGGCAACAAAGTATGAGACAGTAACCAATTATAAGGCTATGATTGAGAATATTTATACGATAGACCACCAATAACATGAAATTGACATAATTAGTTAAACATAAAAAAATAAAAATATTATTAGTAAGGTCAAAATCATAACCCACATGTATATAATGAATTAACAATAATAATAATAATAATGATATTCATTTGGATCATTTGGCATGGTTTATATTAAAAATGTTATAATAATAATAATAATAATGTGATTTTATTTTTGATTGTGGTAATGAAAAAATATAATATTGCTATATATGTTGTGTTTGTACTCACTATTAGTACTAGTTTAATATCTATTTTAGTCATTTAATAAAATAATATTTATCAAAAATCTCGAAACTAAATACAAAATAATAATCCAACATCTCTAGAGAATAAAATACAATGCAAAGATAAATATAAGTAGTATAAAAGAGTCGGGATAGGAGGATTGTCTCTCTTTCTCTCAACTGTTAGTATTATAGAGTTTATATTTTTATTTCTTATTCTAATTGTGTCTTTTTAGATTCATGGCTAAAGGAGTTTCTATACTTTTTTTTGGGTCTTTTTTGTTTGCTCTTGAAAGCAAAGATTTTGATCGAAACCTGGGAAGTCTTTGAGGTCTTGGCCGAGGGAAAGGTGAGATTTTTGTAAGTTTTTATTTTTATTTTTTTTTTAAGATGATTAAAGAAATATAATGTTTTTAGTCATGTACTCTAAATTCCAATGGCACGTCCGAGCAACAACATAGTCTATGATGTACTATGCTAACGATAGAAAAATTAAGAGGGGATTATGATACTTAAATAAGATTAGCATGTTTTAAAGAAATATAATAGGGACTTTATGATCACGATCAAAGAAAAAATTTTAAAAGAAGTTGAATCGAAGAATAAATTCTATGATAAATTAAACAACACAAGGTCACAGAGCAAAACAATGAACTAATCATATGATGATGTGATTATTCATAGAAAAGCTTATCTTATTGTCACATTATTTCCTCTCTTCCATCTTTTCTTGCTTGTTTCGATGGAAAGAACTTGCTCAGCAAAAAAAATAAAAAAAAAAGAAAAAAAAAAAAAGAGGATGGTCTAGTATTGGGATAATGGAAGCTCTTCTCTCTTCTACATTCTTTATTTCCTTGAAAAGACATCCCATTTACTGTGTATTTGATTTAGGAAAGCATTGATTTGAATACTATATATATATATATATATAAAAGGCCATGGGTCTAGCAAATGGTCATGTGCATGTCATGGCATAGCAGAGCTACTTTAGAGCTCGGCATAGCTTGATTATACATGCATGGCATAGCAGGGTCAACATGGCTAGCCCGAGCCCATTATAGCATAATTAGTCTAAAATTGACATTTTAAAAAAATTAAAAAGAAAATAAAAAACTTTTTAAAAAAATTAAAAATAGTTCAATTGACAATTTCTCAAAGTCTCAAAAATTAAAAAAAAAAATCAAATTATGAGCAATAAAAAAATATATATATAGAAAAATGAAAATCATCAGCTAAACTAATGATTTTTATTTTATGCAAAAAAAAAAAAATTAAAATCACTAGTTCAACTAATTATTTTTATTTTATTTTATATTTTTAATAAAATAAAAATTATTAGTCGAACTAATGATTTTATCCCATCATGATAGGTTTGAAAAATATCTTATTCTGATAAATATTTTAATAAGGCATTATGAAAAAAAAAAAAAAAAAATCAGCCAATCACCACCCGATGGACCAGCGTAACGGCAGGGGTGGAAAATAGTGGCTCCAGTCTACACGTGTCCCGTTCCTATTGGTCTTGACACCAATTCCTTTCCTCTCATTGGTCCGTTTCCGGAGATACGGGTTTGCGAAGACCAACCCGTTGACGCCATTGCCTTCTCAAAGGCGTTGCATGGCAGGAGCGGGCAGAAGGGGGAGAGCTCGGGGCCGAGGCTGGAGAGAAGCGATCTCGACCTCTCTCCGAACGCTAATTTCGATCCATAAGCCTCCACAGCTCCGATGGCGCTGCCAAGAACGAGGCTTCTGCTCCTCTTCTTCCTTCTATCCCACATTCTTGCCGCCCTCGGAGGGTACTAGTCGATCGCTCGGCAAATTTTTCGGTTGAATAGATTGGTTTCGAATCGTTTTGGGTTTTGATGTGTTTTCCTCCTCTTTTGTGGCTTTTGGGACTTTAGGAAGAACTATTATGATGTGCTGCAAGTTCCGAAGGGAGCTTCGGAGGAGCAGATCAAGAGGGCCTACAGGAAGCTCGCTTTGAAGAACCATCCCGATAAGAATCCTGGGAACGAAGAGGCGAACAAGAGATTCGTGGAGATCAACAATGGTATGAATCGAGATTTATGTTTAGTGATCACTTTCTTTTCTCTTCCTCTTCCTCCTCCTAAAGCTATGCGTTGGATTTACTTGTACTCAAAATCTCATCTTTTGTTGACTAGGAACTTCATCGCCCGACCCCTCCCCTTTTCTTTCCTTATAAATTTACGAGAGTTTTTCACTCATTTTGTACTCAAAATACCATCTTTTTGCTTAAATTTATGGTTTTTAGCTTACGAAGTGCTGTCGGATCGTGAGAAGAGGAGTGTCTATGACCGGTATGGCGAAGAGGGCGTGAAGCAGCATGCCAGTGGTCGTGGGATGAACATCCAAGACATTTTTAGCAAGTAAGAGGATATTTCCTTTTTGAGTTTGTCCAAGCTTACATTAAAATTTGAAGAGAACTCACAAGCAATACAAACTAATATAATTTCGAGAGACATCGGGATTGCTTTAATTGTTGTTCTCTTATCACTCAATTTACTGGGACCAATGTTTTATCCTTTTCTACACTCAGTCACATTCAGCACACAACAACGCATCTTAAATTTATTTTATCCATATCTTAGACTAATGCTTAAATCTTTCTTCCCATGCCTATCCTGAATGCAGTCATTGGCTCGTCATACTGAACTGTTAATTTGAAGTGGTTGTAAACCCCATTAATTGATATGGGAAAGAGGCTTCTGTCTTGTTTCTGAGAGTGAAAATAGGTAAAGAAACATGGGAAGGACCTAATTAAAATGTTGATGTCCTGTCACTCTGAGATGTCTTTCACAAGATGATGGATGATAATCATGATAAATCCTGAGTAAAGTTGTCATCTTTAAGGTTCCTGATATCTAGTTCATAAAATCTGAGCAGGAGCATGGTTCATAAAACCTTTGTTCATTGTTCATTGCTTTTAAGAGGCAGCCCAGTAAGATGCCTGATTAAGGGTCCAGTAAAAAAACCCATTTGATCCACATCTGGCCCAGTTCGAGTCCATGATGATTAGGGACACTGAATTTTCATGACTACAGTTTCAGCATGCCTTGTATGGCTTTATGGCTCATTAGGTTTGTTGACCAAGACCATCTGCGATGGTTGAGGGGGTGAGAGCCTAATTATACAAGTCTTAGTTGAGAACTCATAAGAGGACACGTGGATTTGCAGAATTATGGTCATCATTGCCAACGGATGTGTGAACGGGCGACGGAGAAGAATGCAACATCAACATTGAGTTGAGGACTTGAAATCATCTTTCTTCTAGTGGATGGGTCTATATAAAACTCAATACACACCAATTTTGATTTCAAAATCAAATTGGCAAGTTAAAATTAATTTCTTCTGGTCGTCATGGTTGCTGGTAGTATGGGACAAATTCATTTTTGGATGAACTGTTTGACTTGATATCATGTTGTATAAGATCCTTAGGAATCATGGGTTGCAAGCATTGCTGTTACAGTTGGTTGTTTAGGCATTTGGGTGGCATCCTAGGTGTTAGACAGGTCTCTGAAGAGTGCTAGGAAAGCCTCACAGGACTGTGATACACATAGATGCATGCACACAAAAATATATATTTACATGTTGAGAGAGGGGGTTTGTAGTCGCATGTATGTATAACATACATTGAACTAAAAGATATGTAGGTACAAATGTAATATGAACGTGAAAATATATAAAAATAAGCATACATATGTATTTGTGCGCATGTGAAAGCCTCTTTATGTAATATCTTTCTTATATAGCATACAATGCTGATGAACATCTGGCTTACATCAATATTGGAACCTAAGGGAGAAAAGTTTGTGCCGATGAAAAATTAAGTACTTGAAGTTGAAGTGTTAAACAAATGACCTGAAAAGTTTTACCATTCAAAAACCTAGACCTGAGCTCCAGTTTTGAAAAAAAAAATGGACACCTGAGGATGTTTGGCGGTCTTTACTACTTGAGCTAAGACAATAATTATAGATATTTTTCTTTCATTATTTTCATCTACAAGTATTGTAAATTCATAAATTAAAATATCTTGGAATTTTAATTGTTATTTTCTAACTTGTAAGCCCTAGGTATGTGCAAATATTGATCTATTGAAATCATACTATGCCATACCGATGCGTATCACCGTATACTGGGTGTACCAATACTGTACTAGTATGGTACTGATATAGGGTCCAGTACGAAGATGGCGAACCTTGATTGAAATAGTTTAAATATGAATCTAATCTATGAATGCATGAGTGACTGTGTACTGAGTTTGGTGCCTAGGTGTTCGTCTAATCATCAAATCAATTGTGTGGGTGAAGGCTGGGTCCATTGCTAAGAGTCCCCTAGACAATTTGTCCAATATATTTTCAAGTCTCTACATATCCCATAGTTGAAAGTTTTTAAGATGGTTTTATCATTGAATATCAATTTTTTCTGCTGATTTTTAGACAATTTTACTTTTCAAATTCCTTTATGTTAGGTCACATTTCACAATCTTGTTTCCTCTTTACTCCTCCTTTGATAATTACAGTACTTTTATGATGATTGTTGCTGGCTGTTAATGTGTTTGCAATAATTATCTTGCATATGCATAATGCATAATACATTATGCATTTCCTGCCTTTTTCAGTACATTTGATAAGATTCCTTTGTATGTGTTGCATTCATGCATTATCTCATGAACTGGATATTGTTGGTTTTATAATGTTATATCTAAATTACATGCATTTATATCTGCTTCCCTAATTATAAATCATGTATTGCTGGCATTGCTTACATACAAGGTTTCTTTCAGTTTCTTTGGAGGTGGTAGGGCAGAAGAGGAGGAAGAGGTGATTGCAAAAGGTGATGATGTAGTTGTTGAATTGGATGCCACACTAGAAGATTTATATATGGGAGGTTCATTAAAGGTAATTTTATTCTCTTCATAATTGTCTTAAGGCCATTCACTAATTAAAGCTTCTTTCACAAACCATTGTAAACTTCGTTGCTCATTAAACAGTCTCAATTCTTTTTTTGGATCTACTCTCTGTGTAAAATGTCATTTCTTTTTACACCATTGCCTTATGTGAATTGTGCCTCTTGCTTTTCTACTCTCTGGGTGGTATCTTTTTGTTCAGGATGAGGACTTTTTGATTTTTTGATGCTTCTCTCTCTTGCTTTTCTCATTTATAATTGCATTATATCTAGGAACATAATTTTAAATTGATTTTGCATACTATGAACCAGAGGATACTAACTGTTTAAGGCAATCTATTTCTTATGATTTCTCAATCATCTTACTTTGTCTTCTTCGATGAGATGTCTTATAGATTTGGAGGGAGAAAAATCTTATAAAGCGAGCCCCAGGCAAGAGGCGCTGCAACTGCAGGAATGAAGTTCATCATAGGCAAATAGGTCCAGGAATGTTTCAGCAGATGACAGAACAGGTACTTTCTCTTTCAAAATATTCCTTGATAAGTATCTTCTTGATGTGTGGATGAGATTTCATTCAAATAAGTAGCAGTTTGAGCCCTCACTGTTTTTGGTGTCACTGGAAAGGTGATGGGGATAAATAACCATATATGGATTTTTATTCTTAAATAAAAATTTCACCTTCAGAACATGTTTAAGTAGAAGCTTTATTTAAATTTCAAATGTTTCTTTTCCAGGTCTGTGAACAATGCCCAAATGTGAAGTTTGAGCGCGAAGGTTATTTAATCACTGTTGATATTGAGAAAGGGATGAAAGATGGACAAGTAAGCTGTTAATCCTAAAAATCAACTCAAATTTGGTAATATATGTTATCATTATTCTGAATAAAATCTTCTAGGGGCGATTTTTTTTGCATGCCTTGAACTACTGCTTGTTACTGCGAGATACATCTGAGGCCCTGGTATTTTTTCATAGAATCAAGTGGCAGTATTTTCATGGATGTTCTAATGCTGCTCAAGTGCTTGAACCTTATGACTCACTACTAGTTTTACCATGTTATTTATACTAATGGGCATTAAACCTCATTCATATCACAAATTATTCAGGTTTTGGATATTTTCTCCTATTTTTTATTTGATCAAATCTTCACAGTAATTTCAAGTATCTGATGGTCATCTGAAAACTTTTCCTGTACATTCATATCTTAATTATGTTATGCGCTGCATGCAGAAGCCTTAGTGCCTCCCTGAACATCCGGAGATGTTACTTAATTTCTGAATGCCCTTCTTGATCTACACTTCAGCTCACATTTATCTAGATCATCAACTAATCTGTCCAGAAGGATGAGAAGATATATCTTATCTAGATCATCAACTAGTTCGTCCCGAAGGATGTAGGATTTGTCTAACATTTCTATTGAAACGAGATTTTTTAGAATTGTTTCCATTTTCTATTAGAGTATTAGTCTACCAATGGATAGAATGTTTTGTGCAAGTTTTTTATTCCCTGACTGCTCATCTCCATGTATAAACGGTTCATCCATGTTCAGACTTCAGCAGTTAAAGAAATATTTCCCTCCCCACACCACCCTCCCAATGAAAAAAAAGGATGAGATATTTATAAAATTGTTGGTTCACTGTTTCTCTCCGGGCTTTAAAGATAATTAATAAAAGGAGGCTTCTTGCACTCAGTGCTGCCATTACGAAGAAGAAAAAGGACTCTTCCTAAAAGCCTATGTGGTTATGCTCCTCTCAGTTCCACCAGTTTTATTGTAAATTACCTTTTCACCTCCTCCCTCCTGCTATTTTGTCATGATGCCAACAGTGGCTCTCATGCTTTTCCATTTCACTTTGAGTGAAAAGTACCTTATCCTCTACTTTCCTCTATTCCTTTGGAAGCTCTAAAAAATATGAACACCTCTTTTTTCCTTGCTATCTTAGTGTTGGTCTTGTTATGTCACCAGTAAACACTTTTGTTGTTTATAAGAACCAGGCACCAAATATATTTCTTATTAGGCAGATATAGTCAAATGAATTCTAGTTAGATCAGTAAGGCTAAAACCATATAAATAAGGCAAGGATTGCAAGTCAAGTTTTAGGTTGGAGACACTAGAATTATTTGAGTCAGTGCATGTGAGGTTAGTAAAGCCATTTTCTAGAGATGTACTGTATTACCATAGATTCTTGAAGATAATACTGTAACACTATTGAAAGCTATCGGTCAATTTTTCTTCTGTTAGAAATGAAATAAGTGTCTTATTTTTTGCTTGTGTTTCTGCATTTGTCCGCACACGTGTGCATTTGCAAATCCATGTACAGGTGTGTCATTGCGTGTTGTGTACATCTGCTTGCATACGTTCATGCATGGATGCATGTTTATGCTCTATAACGTTCAACATGCTACTAAAATAGAATTTTCTAGTTTGCAGTTAATCGGAAAAAGTAAACAGTTTTCTTCATTCTGTTATTGACAGATTGGTCTCCTTTGCTGCCTTTAACACTTATCCCGCAACATGCTACTAAAATAAAACTTGCAGCTCACACTATAGAAAGAAATTTAAACAGTTTGATTCATTATTCTATTACTCTCCTCTGCTACCTTTATTCAAATATGATGACGATGAATTATTTCTTAGCGTTACTTTTTGTAGCTTTAATATCTTTCTTTTGATAACACATATATTAGATTTCCTGGTCCTGTTCTGTCTGTTGCTTTGTTGTGATGCCTGAAAGACATGTTTCTTTTGCTACATTTAAGTCAAAGTGATGCTGTGTTTAAACCTCTTGCTTTGATCTTGTAACCTAAGTCTTATCAACCTTAAAATCCTTAAGCTTTCCTTCCCCCTCATAGATTTTTTTTTTTGGGTTGTTTTGGGTCACAATGTTGTGACTTGTCACCAATGAGGTGGAAATTATGTAGCAATGGTTTGATGACCCTTGCTAGACCTAGACCTGTAGTTGAATGTGCTCATTGAAATGCATGATCTTCTTGGCAACACAAGGTCATTTCGATTATCCCTGAGTTGTATCATATAGATGTCTATTATCCATTTTTGTGCAAGTTACATTATTTTATGCTTTCATTCTATGTTTCTTCTTTATGTATAATTTGCTGTATTCTGTTTCCTTGAGGGTGAGCATTGATGCGGCAGTAAAGTTACTTCATCGTGACCTGGAGGTCACTGGTTTGAAACATTTTTATGACATCTTTTTATGTGGGGATAGGCTGCATACATTGACCCGTGCCAGACCCTGAAATGATGGGAGTTTGGTGCACTGGGCTGCCCTATTCTGTTTCCTTCACATTAATTATTTCTCATCTGAATGGTGAACTTTGCTAGGTGAATCCTATACAATCTTCATAGTGTTGGCATAGAGTTCAATCCAAGTTCTGCATTCTGTTTAGTATATTCTTCCCTTATTTCTCATGTGTGACTGACTAAAATTTGTGTTAATATGTATGCTAAAGCTGCTCTTCCATCTGATGCTCTGAACTAATTCAGATTTGTTGCACCATATATACAATAAAATAATACATGCTTTCCTTCAATTCATTTGTAACTCATCAGTGACAATGTCTAAACCTTGCATAGGAATTGCTTTTTTATGAAGATGGCGAACCTAAAGTTGATGGTGAAGCTGGTGATCTGAAGGTATCTCCCTCTCCCCTCCCTTAAAAAAAGAAAATGAAATCTACTGCATCAAAACTAGTTTAGTATTTAAACCAATCATTTTCACGAGCAGTTCAAGATCCGAACGGCACCGCATGAGCGCTTCAGAAGAGAGGGCAATAACCTGCATACAACAGTTACAATTTCACTGGTAACAACTTTTCTTCAATTCTGTCCTCTTTTCTTCGACTAAGATATATTTCTGATTTAGTTTTACTACCATCATTGCTATGATTCATAGATCTAGCCTGCATGTTTTATAAATCCTAGTCAGTATTTTATGGTAACCTAGAGCTGTGTGCTGCTATTATGATTTTAATCTAGCGTGAACTGATAATTCCTTCTAGTTCTTCCGAACAGCAGTGACCAGGCTGTCTGGATTGTGTCTTGACATCAACTTAGAGAATGGATTTTGCAGTGATCCTGGATCTCATCTATTCATTTCCTGATGAAAAATACTTATTTCTGTTATTTCTCTTATGTTTCTAGCTTTGGAAATCAAAGTTCCAATCAAGGCACAAACTTCTGTTAACAGTCTGAAGGAGGTTGCTTTCAATACAGAAATCTAAAAGCATCTGTGAATACGACCTTCTTCCAGAATATTTTCCTGAAAATTAGTATTGTTATGTGGACGAATGGTATAATCACATCATACAACCATGGCAATACTTGATATTGGGCAGTCCTGATTAAGAAGTATGCATGCAGGTGGGTGCTTGCAGGCATTGATTAGTCAACTTGTTACCAGATTTATGTCCTGCCATAATTTTAGTATGAGGGACTGGTCCTATGTTTCCTCATATTCCTATGTCCAAAAGGAATAGGAAGTGGCCTTGAATAGTTTTGCATGTTGTAAAGCGATAGTGAAACAACCTAAGCAGAAACCTACAGTGTCATGTTTTTATATGCTCTTGTTTTCTCTTGTAGTTTTTCTTTTTCTAAGAGAGGAGAGGGGGGCACTTCTGGTATTTTCCCTTGATGACAAAACTCACATTTTTATTGTTCAAAAGGTGATTGTGGAGTAGTGAATTGCTTTAGGATGGTGAGATAGAGACATGTACAGCCTAGAAAGCCTGCAGATTTGACCCAGTAAATTGCTAGTAGAATCTGCATGGTCAGATTTGACTTCCAGGGACTTTCTGATGCTTGTCTAATTGCGTTCTTTTTGTTGGTTTGTCGTGAACCATGAATTTCATCAAATTCTTACTTCTCAAAATTCTGTTTATGTCACAACCAGACACTTTTCAGATTCTCTGTGCTTTAAATCTTCTTGTAACCAAGGTTTTAAAACTCGGTTTCAGTACCCCAAGTAGAGTTTCAGTTTCAAAAGTTTTGCTCCAAGTTTTGGAGTTTCGGTCAAAAAGTCAAGAAAAATGCTTTATGAATAGAAAAAGAATATGACAATAAAAGAAATCAAAACAAGTTATTTTACATCATTTTATAATATTTTAATTTATTTGCAACCATAATTTGTGCAACTTGTGCCATTCTAGGCTGAAAATTCTTGTGCGCTTACCTAATTTCCTCTCACAGCTTTCCCCACACTTTTGAAGTTTGAACATTACATATCTACAAACTACTCAAAAACTACCTATCTATTCAACTAGAAACTTAGAATAGAGACACTGCGCACTATTTACAAGCCCCATCTCCAACATCCTTAATAATGATCATGGGTGGTCCTTTGTTTATCAATGATCACATTCTATCAACAAACAAATAAATATATGTAGAGATAGATAAGCAAAAGAAAGAAAGTATTCCCTATTACCAAGCTTAACCACCCACTCCTTTTTTTTTTCCTTATTTTCTGCAGCACTACTAAAGATATATTGCAGTGTTTCAAATTTGAGATCACATAAATGTGCCAATGCCTGATGATTGATGTCTTAATGAGCAAATGTGTGATTGAATGAACATATTAATGAATGATATGATGAATTTTATCAAATAATAAGCATATTTGCTTGTTAAAAGAATTTTTCTTTTTTTAACAATAGTCTTGGTCAGTTTGGCTGAAATTGACTGAAACCAGCTGAAATTGACCAAAACTCGTGGAAACTTGAAACCTTGCTTGTAACACAAGCCCTCTATACCTTAGACTGTTCTTTTTTTTGTGAACGGTTGGAGAGAGGCAACAATAACAAGGTTAGAAAGTGCATCACATGTTTTGAAACTAGGGTTGAATTGTGTTGGTTTTACGTCCACCCAAAAGGAGTTTTACTTTCTAAACCTTCTAGAAGTATGTGCAAGAACTAAATAGGGAACATGGAATTAGTGATAAGCTGTCACCAGGTGACATCTTTTATAAGAACTTAAGTATCTTAGCCTTAAATAACAGGTTCTCTACCTGTCTCAATGGGTCTGATTTTATGATTCTCATCTATTAAGTTTTGCTTTTATCATCGCTAATGTTTGTGATCTTTTCTAGTTTGGTAACTTACGGGTGAATTTCTGATTTCATTAATGTTGTATCAAGTCTTGTCCATCTAAAATTTAGTGATAACCTCAAGACTTGCATCTTAAATTTACCAGATAAATTTTTGTGAAGGATATCTGCTAGATGGATATACTACAGTCACATCCCTTTAACTGTTCTCATGAAAAATATCCTGCTAAAGGATGAGAGAAAATAGTGCTGCTTTTCCAAGTCATCATTTGTGGTTATATCGATCTATAGAAAGGAAAGCCACAAATTATTATGCTTTGTCTTTTAACATTGCTGATAAAAAGAAGCTTTTTATAGTCATTTCAACCTGCTTGATCTCTAAACTCCCTTCTTATTTCAGGTCCAAGCTCTTGTTGGTTTTGAAAAGACCATCAAACATCTTGATGAACATTTAGTGGAAATCGGCACAAAGGTTTGCAAATAATCATGATCTTGCTCGGTTATATGAACCTGTCATTTTTCCTTACTTTTTAAATGGATTTGGTGAAATTTGTAGGGAATCACTAAACCTAAAGAAGTGAGGAAGTTCAAAGGGGAAGGCATGCCTTTGCACCTAAGTACAAAGAAGGGAGATCTGTATGTCACATTCGAAGTTTTGTTCCCCAAGTCACTAACTGAAGTTCAGAAGACTAGGATCAAGGAAATTCTTTCTTGAAGCTGGAATTTTCTCCATTGGGATATAACTTGTTCTCCCTTGTAATATGACTAAGGTTGATGGGAAGGTGTACAACCCCTGGAATTTTCCCAAGTGGCTCCTCTTTGAATGATGTCATTTGCTGCAATCCTTATTGGCTACCTGCTTCCATTGGGTGTGACCACTTCTCCTTTTTTCCCCCTTTTTTTCTTTTTTGTTTTTTGGGCACTAGATGTAGTTTAGAAAAGGAAACTGATTCTCTGGATTTCATCCAGATCTCTCTCCCTTACGTCAACTTGGGGGAAGAAGAACATATTATAGAATCATTCTTGATTATGTAGTTCTGTTACTACCAAAATGTATCAACAACTATGAATTTTGATTTTCTTTATTATATATGTTTACAATAATTCTTATTGCTTGACCTGCTGAAAAATTTCTGCATCTCTATCTATTCTTTGTTTTTTCTTTGTTTTGGTTCCCACTGTTGGTCTAAAATGCTTATTAATAAATATAGAAGATGCAGGGTTTCATCATTTGTAATACGTCATTGGTGACATATCTTTTTATGTGAAGCCTGTGACTATTTGCTCTACATTTTTTTTTTTTTTTTTTTTTTTATCAGCAGCGAGACACACGTAATGAATGCTTGGAAGAACGGAGGACAGAGCATAGGATAGAGGAGAGTGAATCGGATAGAGTGGGAGTTGAATAAGAGAAAGATATAAAATCTAATATGTTTGGAAATTTTATGAAAGGGTTTTGATGATTAGTTGTTTGCAGAAAACTGGACACTACCATTTTCATCCTTTTTTTTTTTTTAAGTAATATTTAGTATTGAATCCTTGATTTTTTTTGAGTAATATAAAATCTTTGTATGAGGGTCAAAATTACAGACAAAATTTGGTACCACAATCCATGTCTGATTGTTTACACCTAAAGGTTTTATACTCATATCACATGTTCAGCCCAGATGATAAAACTATCTCATATATCTCTTGCCTCATTTTCTATTCGTAACATTCATTAATAAATTTAATTAATTATGCTTGTATGTTAATATAGTTCCAAACTTCAGCTGTATAAGGATATGGGTATAAAAGTACCTCTGATATGCTTCACTTGTTATCTGTAGCACCCGTTAATAAATTCAGTTAATTATCCTTATTTACTAATATAATTTTAAATTTTTACTAAAAACATTATAAATTATAATTTCTTTAGGTTTGGTCCATTTGATCGTCTGCAAATTACATAATCTATCGATATAATTTTTTAAAATTTTTAAATATTTATGAATATAAATATGAAAGTATCTTTTGTCATGCTTACTCTGCCTCATTGTCATTTCATGCGTTGGCTGTTGTTAAATCTTTTGAACCGACCCATTGGTTCTTGTTGGTTTGAAAGCATGCAAACCAATTGTCAGAGACTGACCTATTAGAATTATCTCAGCCACAATCTTCATTTCTATTCTCAAATGTCTGCGGATGAGCTTTCAAGCTTAATTTGCAAGGAAGAACGTGGCCCATCTGATTAAGATATGGGAGCTTGGCTCAACTAATCCACAAAGAGCCGTGCCCACCAACTGAAATGGTGAGACGATGATGAAGAAAAAGGTGAGATTGTGCGTGCCATGGAAGAAAGTTTCAGACAGATATCCTAGTTCTTGGAGATACAAGTTTAAAAGGTTGTTGCATTATCTCTAAAATTTTGACCCTTAGAGATCCATTGTTTCCTTCTCAAATAGAATTCTGTCTTCTTTTGCCTCGTCCGGTGCACAAAGTTATCGGTGGATAATTTGCACCAACATCCGAACGACCGCTAAAGATCCCAAAGATCCAGCATAATATTACATATCAAAATAAATTCATTATATGCTTCTATTTATGATACCTACCAATTTGTGTTTTTACTAAAGTAATGTTCTTGGAAGTTTGAACTTTATGAAAAAATATTTTTGCTCCAATCATAGTAAACATATTATTGGCATAATAAAAACTTGCATTTCTATTCTTAATAGTCCATGTGCACCATGCATGCATCCATGACAATAAAGTGGAATAAAACATAATAACAGCACAAATATATATATATATATATATATATAGGCCATCTTAGAGGCTCAGTTCTCATGTGCTTTTTAGTTTGGATGATTAAATTATTTTTGAGCAAAATTTTAAATATATTTAAGGATGAAACTTAGATGCGATAAGTTATTTGTATGCTCTCTAGTTTTATCTATCTTTTTCTTTTTTAGAACCATCTTAATCTTCATATAAGCATCAAATGATGATAGAAAAAAAAGAAAGAAAAAGAATAGATACGAAATGAAAGGATACACAAGTAACATACTATTTAACAGCTGTGCATAGCGTCTAGCATTGTGATGAATCAGTCTTATAACCTTTCTATAAATCTAATTTCAGTATTCTCATGTGTCCATTGAGACACGACATTCATTGCACCCTCTTAATGATGACAATGGTAGCACTTTAGCACTTCCTGGCTAACGACATCTCGAAGATGTCTAAATATATATGTTTTTTTGAAGAGTCGTATTCCTTCATGATTTTGACTCTTAATTTCAAGTTAGAGGGTTGAATTTGTTACACCCCATTCTTAATATGGTAGCCTTTAAATGCCCGACTAACTCTCTCCCCTCTTCTCCATCCCTCCTCACCATCTCTATTATGCCCCCATCGATGCTGATGCTCTCTTCTTAACCGACTTAGGTAGGCGGGAGATAATGAGCTTGTGGCAAAGTAAAAAATATTTTTTTCTCTTTGATCATTTACTTGTTTATTGGCCCATAGATAAGATAATTTATATGGTATCATTATTCCATAAGTTGAATATGGAAGATTATGTACTATCTAAGAATCAAATTTAATAGGAAAGCCTATATCAGCATGTATTTAGTTCGACATCCCCTATACACTAAGAGGATTCTAGGTATTTATAGAAAGTTAACAAGTTTAAATAATATTTTTTAATTAATCTTTTTGAGTGAGCTCCTGAATTATAACATAAAGTATAAGAGTGGATCTAACTCATGACCCATATTGATTAGGGGATATTATAGTCGGACTCTATAAGTTTGTGATTATATTTAATTTGATTTAGATTTAGAGCCCGACCTTAGCCTACTGAAAATGTTAGGGCTTAAATGAAGAAAGTATGTGAGAATATTGAGGAGATCTTGAGTAGTTATAGAGAATGAAGAAGCCCAAATAACACTTTTCCGCTAATATTTTGGGTGAGGACTTGGATTGTGATATTTAGTATTTCTTTGCTAATTAAAGGAATACTATAATTGAGACAAGAATCAATTCATGAGTGTCAAACCATCCGCACAGGCTTTAATAATGGCGAACTAATTTAGTGTTAGAACAGGTTCGGTTGGTGTTGAAGTTATTTTAAATTACAGCGTATGAAAGATCCATAAAAAATTAATAGATAATTTATTGTCTGACCCTTCAATGGATCATATGTTAACATTTAGCCCTTATTGATCACTCACATAATATCCGATCCATTATACTTTTTTTTTAAAAAAATATGGTTCTTTTTACTGTATACAGTGAGACGATAGTTGTGTGTGCATATACAATTATCTTCTCATTACACATAGTTATCTTCACATTGCATATAATTATTTTCTTACTGCACACAATAAATAAAAATATGCACAACTATTGTATAGCAAAAAGAATTAAAATTTTTTTAAAAAAATTGATATTATAATTTGGATATTAAGTGGCTGATCAATAAGAGTTAAATGTTAAAGTTTAACCCAGTTAAGGTTGGATATCAAGTATATTAAAATTAGTTTAAGGTTCTTGGCATGAAACACTACCTATAATATTAGGCAGCAAAGGCTAGTTTGACACCACACAAAGCATTCCTTTCGATGCCAAAAACACTTTTAAGGCAACAGATCATCTCAACTTTACCCTCACAGTAATGTACTTGGTTCCAAGGTTGACAATAGTGATTATTAGAATGATTAGAAAGCCTTGTGTTACTTATAGCAGTAATGAAAACTTTGGTGACAGCTAATATCCAGCCATTACACATTCATTATGGAAGGGATATCAAACAGCAAAACAAAGGCCATTGCATATCAGCCTTCCTCCAGTCTGCTTGACTTTATGTTTTCTTGATTGCTAGCCTCTACTTCAAAAAATGAACCATGGGTTAACTCCTTTGATACAGCTGAATTCCTTTGTCCAGCTTTGGCTGTTGTTATTTGGCATTTGCACCATTATCAAAGCCAAATCTTTAGACCAGCTTAAAAAAAAAAAAAAAAAATTATCCTACCCTTGAGTGCAATCATGTAATGCTCCATGCCTACATACTAGTTCAATCAACTTCGTTAGCCATAAAAACTCAAATAAAAATTAATAGATAACAAGTGGACTTAAATTATAAACACATAATACATTTCTTTTTCATTCAATGCGGGACTAAATTTGGGGTATCACATAATCACCAAGAGGTTGTGCTTTTAAGTTAGATGCTCGTTCCAAATAGCTTACTGTACTGTCTCCTTATGCCACCAAGAAAAATGAAGAGGGATAAATACATCGAACGGGCCTGGTCGGCGACAAACGATTAAAGAATTCACTACCATATTTTTACGCGTTTATGCAGTAAAAAACACTCTAGATGATGGTCATAATACATTGCGATCACAAATTCTCCTTCTTCTTCTTCTTCTACTTCCCTTCTTCAAGGGGCGACAGCTTGGACCTGCACAAGGGGCAAGTCACCTGGCCCATATCCACCCACTTATCCAAGCACTGCACATGGAACCCATGGCTGCAGTTGCCGAGCTTCCTAACCTTCTGCCTTGCCTCCAACTTCCCCAAGCAAACCGCGCATGTGGGCTCGTCGTCTCCATGGGACCCCTCTGAGCTTCTCTTCGACAAGCTTGAAAACTCCACCACCCGCAGCCTACTCTTTATCAACGAAGGGGTGACGGAGACCGACGATGTAGCGGACGCCGTCGAGGGGTCCGCTGCCTGGAAATAGAACGCATAATCGTCCCAGGGAGAGACCGGCGCTTCCGACGAAGGATGGAGGCCAAGATGATAGAGGACCAACAGGAAGGCGAACTCGATGTAGTCGATGAGCAGAATTAGTATTATCACAGGCTTTGGCAGCGCAAAGCCATGGAAAACAGAAGTGTGACCCATGAGGGAGAGAAGGGAATGAGCTGCAAAGAAGAATCTTTGAGGGTAGAGGGGTGTGGTGGGCTGTTGGATTGCTTGAAGCATTCGAAAGGGTAGAGTAAATGAGAAGAACGGGCTGTGGTAGTGACTCCTTGACCGTATTTACGTAATATAGTTATAATAGAGTTTACGTACTTACTTAACTTTTACTCAAATTTTTTGGCTTATAAATTTGATCTATTAACGAATTAATGAAATCAACAATGGACTTGAGATATTACAAATAATATTAAAATAAATTTAAGTAAGCAAAAATTAATGAGCATAAAAAAGAAAGAATTACAAAAGGTATCAAAACCGATATAAGTGTATGAAAGTTCATGAGCACGAGAAAAAGATTACTCATAGAACAATGGTAGAATTTTACCATGATATGAAGCTATTCTTGCAGCACTAATGATGAGGTTTACAATATAAGAGACGAAAGCCAACGATCGGGCCATGAACGAGGACGTTGCATTATAATTCTCTTCGCATTATAAGGAGAGAGAGAGAGCCATGGCGTAAAGCCATTCTTACAGCATCAACGATCGAAACGTATCATAAGGACGTCGTATTATAAGGAAAGGATGTCGTATTATAAAAGAAGAAGATTAGGATTATAGTATTATAAAAAAAAATGTACTATATGAAAAAAAATGCCTTATTAAAAAAAGAGAGATTAAGATTGTCGCATTATAAAAAAAAAAAAAAAGATTGTAATACTTTAAAACTAATTTTACATCGAATATATATATAAAATTTAAATTTATTTGTTATTAATTAATTTTTTTTTAAATTTTTGATTGCATGATTTTGACGGGCTAGAAAAGGACTTCTGATTAGGTGTACCAAACCAGCAGTAACCATACGAGTGGGCCATCTCACCTATTCTTTTTACATGGCATTCTGGCATCCTTTTTTGACGACGAGGCACGAGCTCAAACTTTGACCGGCTGACCTATTACGTTGAGCCTAGAATCTATCCCTCGAGTCACCAGCTTTAGAGGTATCGTAACGTTAGAGCTACGAACCGAGTCCCTCCGCCACTTGTAATACGACCAGTTCGTTTGACCCCACATTATTATTTCGAACAAATTAAAGAAAATATTGTTTTTGATGCTATGTGATGTTTGTTGTCACGTTGACATATGCTTTTCAAAAGGACGAGAAAGAAGTTTCTCTGTCACACTTATGATTGATGGCTATATTGGACTTTCTCACACTAAATTTGCGTTGTTCTGGCATTTCTCTATTCATCTTCTGTACACTGGCATTTCTCTATTCATCTTCTGTACAGAGGACGGTGGTGGTGATTGGGACGCAATTCTACCACCACCACCACCGAAAACGACTTCCATCTTACGTTTCCTAGAACCATCCATTTATAATCTTTTCTGTTTCAATTTGATTCATCGTAGGGTGGTCGTGAGTTTATCCACGTTGAAATTAAATATATTGAATTTATATCTCCTAATGAACTGTTGAATATAAATACTTTATGGTTGAATACAATCGGATTATAAAATGTTTTATAAATACTTTCTTTTTATCACAGTCGTGCACCGTACGTCTTGCACGCGAGTATAAATGTTGACCTTTTTATAATTTAAATTTAAATAAAAGTTTTAAATAAAAAAAAATAAACGTCTCACCGAACGTTCACCGGCTCGCGGGCGTTCTTTTTTTTTATTTAAATTTTTTTTTTCTTCCTCACAAAATTTTTTAAATAAATAATAATAATAATAATATAACATAAATTTTAGGGCATCTTATATTACGTTGAGGTGTCCTGTGTACGAACTCCACTTAGTGTTTATTGTATACATCTGAAAAAATTATGATGGAGTAGACCTTGAAATAGGTCCTTAACTCAGATTTCTATTAATGACATGGTATGCATCAATTGAGTTTAAGCGGTCAGCGCATATTAAAGGCTTTGTACTTATTACCTCGATTTTTCATAAGAATTTCTTAAGGTCGGTCCAAACCTTTAGTCACGGCCTAATATGACAATTCTCATATAAATGAATCCTTCAAGGATATTTATGATTAATACCCTATAGATAACCTACCTTGGATCCATTAAGAGTATAACTCAACCTTACACAAATTTATTTTGTCACTTTATAAGAGCACTCATCATAGAGACGGGATAAGAAATTTTTTCAAAAAATGTGTTCCAACACGATTACTCAATTAGCTTCGTTTCTATCACATTGAACCTCTTTCATGAGATCTCCAATCACAAAGGTTGGGTATCCACTGTTGGTGACCAAATAATGGGCTTAACCCCATCCCCTCGATGATTTTAGGATTCCACTCCTAGATAGTCCCTTGGTTAATTGATCTGCCAAATTTTTCTCAGACTTAACAAATTTCCAGAAAACAATATTATTTTTCTTATGTTGTCTTATAGATTTATGACAAAGTGGTATATGGCGGTTCATCTTTTTTATCAGTACTCTTTTGATTAGTCAGTTCGATTACGGCCTTATTATCACAATGAATTGATATAGTCGGAACTGATTTAGGTACCAAAAGGTAGCTCTAATACTAGATTTTTAATCCACTCTGCCTCATTATAGGTGGTATCTAGAGCTATCAACTCGACCTCCATGGTGCTTGTAGATATGATAGTTTGCCTAGTTGATCCCCATGCAATAGTAGTACCGTCAAGTAGAAAAAGATATCCGATGGTCGATTTAAGATCATAAAAATCGGTGACCCAATTAGCATCACTGTAACCCTCAACCACGTCAGAGTATTCAGTGAACATCAATGAGAGATTAAGTGTTTCCTTTAGATATCGGAACACTCTTTCTAAGGCTATCCAATGAGATTGGTCAGGATTTTAATTATATTTGCTAAGTCTTCCTACAGCATAGGCAATATCTGATCTTGTCCTATTTGCCACATACAAGAGAGATCCTATGATTTGAAAATATTTTAATTGATCAATTGGGTCACCTAAATTTTTCTTTAGATGAAAGCTAGGATCATATGGAATAGATATTGGTTTAAGATCAGAATAACTAATTTCTTGATCATTTTTTCTATAGAGTGAGAAAGAGAGAAAGCTATCTGGATTTGATAAGCTTTATCCCTAAGATTACATCTGCTTCACCTAAATCTTTCATATTAAATTTAGAAGAAAGAAATATTTAATACTTGAAACAAATTCAAGAGATGTTCCAAAAATTAGGATATCATTGACATATAAGCAAAGGATTATACAATCATCGTTGATGATCTTAGAATAAACACATTTGTTATGATTATTGATCTGAAATGCAAATGATAGGATGATCCGATCAAATTTCTTATGCCATTGTTTTGAAGCCTGTTTAAGACCATATAGGGACTTAACAAGTTTATAAACCTTATTTTCTTGTCCCTTTATAACAAAACTTTTAGGCTGTTCCATATAAATCTCCTCCTCGAGATCTCTATTAAGGAACGCAATGTTTACATCCATTTGATGATCAATTTATATATGGAAGCAATGGCAAGAAGAGATATTAGGGTTGTTATTCTAGCTACAGGAGAATATGTATCAAAGAAATCTAACTCTTTCTTTTGGTTATACCCTTTGGCTACTAATTTAGCTACTTTTCAATTGAACCATCAAGTCTAAATTTTTTCTTAAATACCCACTTATAACCTAAAGGTTTGCTACTAAGGAGTAAATCAAACAAAATCTAAGTTTGATTTTGTAAGATTGAATTAAATTCAGAAAGAATAGTTTCCTTCCAAAAAGGAGCGTTAAGTGAAGACATCGCCTCTGAAAAAGAGGAAGTTCACCTTCGACTAAGAAAGTAAAGAAACTTTCACCAAGGTCTTTTTTTCTTCCTTGTTCTTGAACTTTTTCTAAGTTCAAAATGTTCACTTTTAGAGTTGAATCTTTTCCTTTTCCTTGACTCATTGGAGGACCTAGATTCAGAAGAATCATGAACCAAGAAAGGATTAGAAGAGACTTGACTTGGAATTTGGTTCTTAAAAGAAAATAATTTTCAAAATAAGTAGCATCTCTTGATTCAATAAGAGTATTATTTGAAATGCCACTTATTTCAGAGTTTATCATAAGGAACCTATTAATTATCCAAAGAATAACCTATAAAGATAACATCTATAGTTTTAGGTCCTATCTTTCTTCTCTTGGGTTCAGGTATTCCTACCTTAGCTAGGCACCCCTATACTTTAAGGTAATCTAGCCGTTTTCCCATTCCCACAGTGGATGAGATGTTGGATGAGTTACATGGTGCGGTCGTCTTCACCAAATTGGATTTGAGAGCCGGGTACCATCAAATCAGAACGAAGAAAGATGATGTGCACAAAACGGCTTTCAGGACACACTTGGGACACTATGAATACCTTGTCATGTCATTTGGGTTGTGCAACGCCCCCTCCACATTTCAAGCCGCCATGAATGAGGTATTTAAGCCACAACATAGAGCTCCCTTCCTTATCGGCCACTTTGTTTTCCTTCCCTGGTCGGTAGATTATGTCATACTCAAAACCCAACAACTTTATCATGAATTTTTGCTGCTCCGGTGTGACAATTTTCTGCTCTAAAAGATGCCTCAAAGGTTGTTGATCCGTCACTTTTTGAAAGCTCAAAAGGTGTTTTAGGATTATCCTTAAAGGGTATCCTATTTAGGATATAGCATGCAACTAAAAGAGCTTTCGGCGCACCTGAATTGATTAACATTGAATTAATCATATCCATTAACATATGATTTTTTCATTCGTGAACGGCTAGAAACGACTCAAATAATTTGATTTTGAGGCTGTTACTGACGTGATTTGGGGGTAACGGTTATCAGATCTTTGAGGCCATTATGGGCTCAACCGTTGAGATTAAGTCTATAAATAGACTCAAAGATCCAAAGTTCTCAGTATTTCAATCTAAAATTTTTTTTTCTACTCTATCAAAGCTCTTTTGAAATTCTGCTGTGAGAACAAAGCGAAGTCGTTGGGTTGCACCTTTATATGATCGTACTCATAATAGAAGGTTCAGATCGAGTCGGATCGTTGTACCTTGGGGATAGATCACCTACAACTTGCACGAAAGGGCCAAAACTAGTCCTTAGGGCAGTATCTAATACGCCTCGGTTTAGGTACGAATCTTATTTTCTTTTGAATTTAATTTTTTATATTTAAATTTTTAAATTAAAATATCTAGCAATTCCTAAATCGCTTTTCAAAAAGTAATATTATTTTTTCAACATAATAATGATGAAAGAATTGAATGGGACTAAAAAAATTCTTAGTCAACAATTCACGGCTTGGGAGTTGGGAGTTCATCACGTCAAATTTATCATTGCATTTTTATATTGAATGGTTTCAACCAAAAAAAAAAAATTAAAAAAATAAATTATTTTTAAAAATTAAATTAAAAATCTTAAATATACCTTATAAATTATCTATCATTTTTTCTAAAGATATTTAATATTAAATTAAAAAATAAAAATTATATAACAAATATTATATATAATAGAACACCATCATTCAAAAAAATAAATAAATACTATTTATTAATATTATAATTTCTTTTTAGTATTTTTATGATGATTCTTATCCTTTCACTTAACTTTTATGATAAAAAAATTATTTGATATATTAAAAATGGCAAAGAAGGAAAATAAACATTAAAAATGATAAAGAAGCAAAAAAAATTCGGATCTAAGGCATTAGAAAAAAAAAAAAAAAAAAGGTTGTATCCTAGAATCGATCCAACCTGATTAGATTGATTCTGAATTGATTACAAGATAAAATTAGCTCTATACTGCATTCAAAATTTTAGTTTCGATTTTGATTGCGATCCCAAGCTGACGGCTGGTAGGGCTGTAGCGGTCCGCATGGGCTGGATCGAATGGGTTCCGGCCCGAGTTAGAAAGGGCGGGCCGAAATGGATCCGAAACGGGTCGATTATTTCCGGTCCAAGCCCGCCCGTTAGAAACCGGGCCCAGCCCTACCGGCTGTAGATTATAATACATCCGATCACGCCGAGATCCAAAGTCTGGTCCCTGGCCTCCGACCGTCTCTCAGCCCTCGTTTCCTTTCCGCCACTCTCTGCCACCGGCTATCACCGCCACTTTGAGGTACTCCTCTCTTCTCTTCTTTATTCCTCTCCATCTTCCTCCAGTGCCGGCCGCCCACTGCCCTCCGCCTCCGGCTGCCGGTGCGCACCTTCTTCTGTTGGGATCCGTTCATTAAGAGAGAGGAATTGTTGAAAAGGCGACGATATCAACAGATCGTGCGTTCGTTCCTTGAAATCAAGAACTAGCGCTTGATATTATCGATTCTTACTCCAACAAAAAGCTCTCCCTAACCCACCCCTATTTACACATACAAGAGTTGATGTCGATCGCTATAATCGCAACTTCATCACTGATTTTATCCGCCTTTCATCTAATTTGGTATCAATTCTTGGTTTCTTTTTTTTAGCGCATATTTATGTGTTAATGTTGGTGATTGCTGTGGAATTCAGGTGATGCACAATTCTTCTTCAGGACCCTCGGCGAAGCCGAGGGTGGGAACGTCTCAACCCTCTGAAACCTCTTTTAAGCGCAAACGTGGAGTCTTTCAGAAAGATTGTAAGATTGATGCTTTTTGACTATCTCTCATTTGTTTTCGGTTAGGGCAATGTTTGTACATTCTTGAAAGTATATCATCACCATTAATGGCCTTTGTTTGTCTTCATAATCATTGAACCTAACTTTTGTTTTTACGCTTGCTATTTTATGGTTGGTATTCATTGGATGCATAAGAACTAGTTCAAAAATTTTTTAGAATGTAGGACTATTGGTGGTACTTGCTAGTCTGTGCTACTAAAAGGATTTCCTTTTTTTTTTTTTAAAAAAAGGAAAGACATGGAAATATGGTTCAAAGAATGATTTTCTCTAACGAAACCTGACATTATCATCCTCCATATAGCTGCTACAGTTGTATCTTTGTGGAGGACCAGTTAAGGAAACAACCATAATGCGCAACACAAGGATGAAACAATCATGATCTCTTGGAAAATTGCACATTTTGAAAGCTCTTGGGTTGCACAGTGAATACCCATCAAATTGAACATGAGGTTCCACAAGAAGAGATGCCCCCTTATCAAATAGAGAGGTATGGATAATTACAAAAGAAGCTTAGTGTGGTTCCAACTTTGATTTCCAAATAAGCTAAAGGTGTAATCAAACATCGGCAATCCTCTTTGCACCTTAAAATATAAGTGTAAGACTTTGAAATTAATTCCAGTTATTTATGGAATTTTCCATTTATCCCCTTATAAATCCCCAAAATCATCAAAAACCAAGTCTCCCCATTAAAATTGCTGAACATTTACATCGGTTCAAAAAACCATAACAACTTCCCCTATGCTAATTGGAAACTTCCAATGCATGATAATAAAACCAATAAAGTGTGACCTTTCAACGAGAAGCAAATGGGCAGCTGTTTTACCACATTTTGAATGCAATGACAAGCTCATGGATTGAGAGGACTACTGGGGCTATAATTTTTGTAGTAATCATATGTTATAATATTCTCCAAAGCTTGTTGCCTAGCAAAAAGCTTCTGCTCTAGGATTTGCTTGGCGGCTTTGCTAGAGACAGGGAAAATCATCATGCCTGTCACCACAATACCTCTTGTGCTTGATTTCAATATCTGTAAAATTCAAGATAAAATGTCGGTGACTAACATCTGAACAGACTTATGGTTTTGCGACGAAAAGGCCTATGGTCATCTATAATCTAAACATAACTGTTTCAGAATGAAACTGCCCAGGGCCTGGATTTTCTTCGAGTTTGGACTTTATGTGCTTTCAGGTCAAACTTTATGCCTGGCCAAATTCAGATTTTGCATATGTATGGCCCAGGTCTGACCTATTGAGCATTGATACTCTGGGTGGTCTGTAAATGATTTCATGCTTAATAAACAATATGCAGTTATTTTTGGATTTTTTTAAAAACTTGGAAATTTAGAAAATGTTTTGTGGCAGCACATAATGCATACAGTGCCTCTACCAGTTTAACACTTGAAATCATAGAAGAGCTCTGTTCCTTCCTGACATTGCTGAAAATTGTTTAGTCTTATGCTTACACAAAAGTTATGCAATCATGTGCAAAATTTATATTCTTTTCAACTATTACTAATATAAATCTTCTTTGTTGATGTTGTAGTGCAACACATGATGTATGGATTTGGGGATGACCCCAATGTGAGTATATCTTCTGCCTTATTGTTCTTATTTGCTGATGTCAATTATTCTATATTTTTATTTTTTCAATTTCAAGTAACTTTGAGCTTGCAGACAACTCATTTATCATTTTCAAGGGTTAAAAGCTATCAAAATCATTCATTAGGGGCATCCAGAATTGATAAGGGATGAATTAAAAGGATAACTTTACTTTGGTTGATAACATTGATTTGCATCAGGACATGTCTTGGAGTCATCTCAAAATGGAATCTGCATTTATTTTCAAACTACTTTTCAGATTTTCAGAAGATTTTCTTCACTTTATAAAAATATTTGTCATTTTTATATGTTGTGTATGAAGAACATCATGCTTAAACAATTTATACTGATTTAATTTTTCTTTTCAAGATATAACTCTGTCTACTTTCATGATATATTATGCCCAAACTTAGTTGAGGAGAGATATTATTTGATTACCTTAATATTGATAAATTTGCTCTTGTAGCTTTCGAAACTGATTTTATGTGGTTAATGCCTTGTTGTTCACGTTATTGCCTTCTGTTTGTTTTGCAGCCACTTCCAGAAACAGTCGCACTAGTGGAGGACATCGTTATGGAGTATGTCACTGATTTGGTAATTATGCTTCCCACCTACTTTTAATTGTTTTTATCAATTAAAAGAAAAAGAAAGAAAATTAGATAAAACTCTTGGCTGTCATCTGTTCATGAATTAAAAATTGAATAATCTCAGTGTCGTGGAAATCCATGTGGGATTTAGTAGATGATAAAAAAATCAACCACATTTAAAAAAATCAACCACATTTAAAAAAATCAATCACTTTTCTTTTGATGTTTGATTATCTTGAGGTAATGATCCTTGCCATATGATGGACTTTCTATGGAAAACCAGTGAGGCATGAGGTCTACAAGTGCATCTGAAATAGAAAAGCAACCTCAACTGCTTGTATTTATTCAGGAAACTTGACATTACAAACTGGTAATCCCATGCATGCATATATAATTTGGAAAGATGGAAAGACTATAAAGCCGGTTACAGTAGAAGAGCTTATGGCACCAGTGGACATGCTTAATCTGTAAGAATAATTGGTAAACTTGAATAGTAGGACTTCCTCTTCCCCTAGAGACTCGAGCCTTTTAGACCACCTCCAATTAAGATAAGTGAGCAAAATTTAAAAAATTCAGGAGGCCTTAGGAACTGATTCTTGTTGGCCCCCAAATATCAGCTATTGATTAGAAGTAAAACAAATCAGATAAGCATGCCTGGCTTGAAAACATTAAGGCAGACGGCACATGTTACGAAAACCTGATGTCCAGGTGTTCCTGGACCCTACAATTTTGTTTCTAATCCCTGTCCTTACTGTCAAAGTCCTTGCCACACGCTTCTTGAATTATGATACAAGTTTCCAAGAAGTGAAGCTAGATGCCATAAATTTAACTCAGTGTACCCTCTTTCTGGAGGTTTATTTTCATATTGTTAACACAAGCAGGTCGGTACCTAAGCATTTACTGTTGTAAATTTTCTAAGAGGAAAACCATTTCATTATTGTTACAAAAAAAGCTAGCTTTATGGAATTTACACTTCAAATTGTGAGAGAGCCCTTCACACCCTTAGGTTCATGTGCACAAGGACCTCACCATTGTCCAGGTAGCAACATTTGGTAGGAGCTCCAAGACCTGCCAATACTTCATGCATAAACATGCTCAAAAATTTAATTTGATCAATCCTGCCAGTTGCATATTTGTGACTGCTCCTTTGCTTATTTATGAATTTTCCTATCAGCTTAAGGGAATGCTTTCACTCTTCTCATATGTAACTTTCAACTTCATTAACTTCTCTTAGGTGCATAAAGCTCAAGACGTAGCATCAAAGAGGGGGAAGCTGTTGACTGAGGATTTTTTATATCTAATTCGTAAGGTACAACTTGCTGCAGTTCTGAGAAATATTTGATATGTGTTTTTATTCTCTACCTGCTCATGTCTTGGATGATTTGATCATTCTAAAAAATATCATCTTCATTAAGTAATCATGATAATGCATCTTAGCTGATACCAAAGGATGTGGATTTGGTCTATGAAATTACAGGGTTATGTAGCATCCATATTCCATAATGCTGTATGCCTGGTCCTTGTTAGTAAAATTCTTCAGTGGTGTTGGTATGAACACATTTACTTTTATTGATGCCTGCATAAGCACACATGTTGCACAGTCACCCTTCTTGCAGTCAATTTGCAATGCTTGACATTAGCTGGATTGGATACCTTGAATTCAATTTCATATAAAGTGAAAAACTTCTGGGAATGCAGCATCCATAGGCATGATATGACTTGTCACAAAGTGTAGGCTAAGGGAAAATTAGACCTTTGGAGAAAAGGCCCCTTGAGAATAAATAACCCGTCTACCTATATATGTGTGGGGATTTGAACCTTCACCATATGCTCAAAATACATCAACGATTTTGTGTTTCAAAACCAAGCACCTTTACTCTTTCAAAACCAAGCTATACCTTTACTCTTTCGAAGCAAGCTATAAAAAAAAGGACAGCCTAGCGCACAAGGTTTAGGAAGTATTAAGTATACATAGCCTTATCTCTATGTGGGTTTGTGTTTTAAACCTATAATACCCATGTATGATGGTGCAATTTTACCTTAGGTCCATCCTCTCCAAACCTGATAAGGAAGAGGGAAAAATCTCTGAAGAGGGGAAAAATCTCTGGAAGGAAGAGGGGAAAGAACTCTTCACACGTTAAAATATCATGTCATTATGTTGGGTGGTATTGGGCCTGAATAATTACAGAGCAATTTAGTTGAATCTATAGGGAGTTATTCATAAGTGGCCACCTAAATGCCATTTATTTTGCAGTCATCTAGATCGTCCATCCCTGCAACTTCCCTTACCCACCCACCACCCGAAAGATCTCTTTCTTCCTTTTCTCATATCTGATCTGTAGCTTTTGTTAAATGGTAACCAAAAAATTATTGCATTTCAATGATGGATATTGTAACCAGTTTTGCCATGAAAATTAATGCACAAAACCTGCTGCTCCCTGCAATTTTGACCCATTAACCTTCTATATGTTTTTCATTAACAGGACTTGCCAAAGCTCCACCGGTGCACCGAATTATTGTCAATGAATGAAGAGCTTAAGCAGGCAAGGAAAGCTTTTGATGTAAATGAAGAGACTCTGGTAAACGCTGATTGATATTGATGGCTTCTCTAGCGCTCATGGCCCAGGATTGTATTCAGTTGTACTATTCGGTTGTCTTGGTTACAATTGCATGTAGCCTTTGACTTATGGTTGGACTCTTCAGTTCTTGAATGTCCTCACCCTTGTAAAGAAGATAAAGATGATGTTTTGGGCATTTACAATATTATTTGTGCAGCAAACAAGGTCATCATCCTTAGCTACGCCCAGGGTGCTAGTCTTCTTGAAATTCTGTGTTTCTTCCTTTAATATTCAACCTTTGGGGTTTAAGCTCCTGTCTTATTTAGTTGGCTTCTTTCTTTGCACCTGGACATCATGTAATTACTCTTTCGCTCCTAGATTTTTAATATTTTGCACTCCTTTCCTTGATTGGATTGCTGCGCATTTATTCTCTTTTCATATCATGTGTGACAACTGTTGGAAAATAAAATCCCATCTGACCTTGAAGTGGGCTCGAGTCTGAAGTGCAGGCAATGGAGAAATTGGCGATCGTAATAAGGGGGCTTCCAAGAAATAATATCACATGGCTGTTGCAAAGAATGTAATAAACGCAATGATCTACCTCGATTCCCTCAGATATAAATACATTCTCTGATTAATTCTCAGATGTTCATCAGCAATTGTAAAGCATATCACTGGCGAATTTATGTATGGTAGAATCGAATCCAGATTAGTGGGGGTTCTGGCCTCTGCTGCAAGCGTCATCGCGACAGTCTCACTCTCACAGTGTTTCGAGTCCAGGCCAAAACCATTTAAGCCTACAGCACTTTGGTGCAGGCCCCTTGGTACATTCTAACATGCGAGTCATTCCGATGAAGGATGGTCTTCATGTCAAAGCCTTTCTTCCAGATCTAAACCGTGTTCGACGATATGCCCCTTGAGCCAACTGGAGGTAAACAATGTTGAAGCCAAACGTAGGCCTTCATGTCAAAGCCTTTCTTCCAGCTCTAAACCGTGTTCGACAATATGCCCCTTCAGCCAATTAATTGGAGGTAACCAGTGTTGAAGCCGAACGTAGGGCTCCACCTCTCTTGAGTTCCAACTGCCCATTAATCACTTAAACCCTATCCTCAGCGCGTCCAATGAGGCTGTGCCCTGGCACCTTCGGCACGCTCTTCCCCTTCATCAACCACCGCACGTTCTCGGCCTCTTCCCACCGGCCAGCCTCTGCATAAAGATTGGCTAATAATACATAATTCCCAGAATTCCAAGGCTCGAGCTCGATAAGCTCCTTGACGGCCATCTCTGCAATGCCGAGCTCACCATAACTCCGGCATGCGCTGAGCAGCGCCCCCCAGATGGCAGCACTCGGCCTCATCGGCATGCTCCTAACCATCTCATGAGCCTCTCTGACAAGCCCACACCTCCCCAAGAGATCAACCATACACCCATAATGCTCAAGCTTTGGCTCGATGCCATAACACTCAACCATCGAAGTGAACAATTCGCGGCCCCTCTCGACCAATCCGGCATGAGTGCAGCACCCGAGAACCCCGACAAAGGTCCCAGCATTGGGCTCTACTCCACTTCTCTTCATCTCCTCAAACAAATTAATCCCAATTTGACTATGCCCATTGAAAGCCAACCCCATGATCATGGCATTCCAAGAGACCACACTCTTCTTTGGCATTTCATCGAATATCAATTGGGCAGATGCCAGATCCCCGCATTTGCAGTACATATCGATGATTGAATTCGCCACATTGACAGCACTATTCAATAATCCTTTCTTATCGGCATAATGATGAATCCACTTACCAACATCCAAAGCCCCCAGTCGACCACAAACCGGCATAATTGTGGCCAATGTGGCATCATCAGGCTCGAACCCGGAATAGTCCCACATCTCCCGGAAAAGCCCTAGAGCTTCGCCATCCCGGCCGCAGCGTGCCAAGCCGGCGATCATGGAATTCCACGTGACAATGCTCCGCTCAGCCATCCGGCCAAAGAGGCGGAATGCACTATCACAGTGGCCTCTTTTACAGTACCCATTGATCATCAGGTTATAAGCAACGACATCTTTTTGGAACATTTCGTCGAACGCTCGATGAGCGGAGTCCATTTCGCCGGAACTGGTGTAGATCTCCAGGATTCCGACGGCGACGGGAGGGTGGGTGGAGAAGCCGGAGACGAGGGTGAGAGCGTGGACGGAGCGGCCGAGGGCGGCGGGGAGAAAGGAGGCGGCTTTGAGGAGGGGAGCGAAGGAGAGGCGGTCGGGGGAGAGGGAGCGGTGGCGGAGGAGGGAGAAGAGGTGGAGGGCATCCGGGGCGGCGGAGGGGGAGAGGGAGAGGGCCTTGAGCGTGGCGTTGAAGAGGGGGAGGGAGGGGGAGGGGTGGGAGAGGAAGAGGCGGCGGGCGTAGGGGAGGCGGCGGAGGGCGGCGCAGACGGAGACGAGGTGGGCGAGGACGAGGTTCGAGAAGTGGAGATGGTGGCGGAGGACGTGGGCGTGGATCTCCCGGATGTGGGTGCGGGTGGCGCGGCCGTGTAGCAGCTGCAGGACCCGCCGCTCTGCCGTCCGCTGCTGGTCCCCCCCGCGGCTCATGCTATTGATAGGTCTCTCTTTGCCTCTCTCTCTCTCTCTCTCTCTCTCTCTCTCTCTCTCTCGAGACTTGAAAGCCCAGAAACGGTGAGAAAACCTATGGCCATTTGGAGGCCTGGGAGAAATGTAAAATGTCTTCTTATTTTGAAGAAGAAGATTCACTCTAATTATGCGTATCCAACTATTTAGCAAGGCAACGCTCAAAATTCAAATCCAAAACCTATCCTGTCCAAATATTTAAGGATCTTAAGCTAGAATCAGAGAGGGGGGTTATAACTAGGGTAAGTTCCAACTTGCCATGAATGCATTATTTATCAAAATTCAAAAAGATATATAAAATTTGATTTTACCATTCTTTCTAAAAGAAAATTAAATCATTTTCTTGCAGACAAGACAACGGTAGTTGAGTTGGGACTCTGAATTTTGCTTGCATCTTTAATGCCCAAGATTAATTTTGTGGATGACTGATTTGATCGCATGTGATGTAAAGCATTTAACTGAAAGAAGTAGTATATGCACATATATTTCTTTTTCCACATTTATATGCACATATGAGTGAAAAATAGCTTTCCCCCAACAAACAACCAGAGGGTAAACCCAACCAACATATCAAGGTGATCACAGCATGTGTCAAGTAGGTGCTGCTTTATGTACCGAGCGGAACTAATTTTCAGCTCAGGAGTTGAACAAAATAAAAAGACACTGAAGAATTTCAATATTCCAATTTGATCACTTGCTGAATATATGAGAACATAGCACCCAGAGCAATTTAGACTATTTTTCTCTCAAAATCAGCAACTACATGCCCTTTCATAGAATTACAGGGATAGCATTCCTGAACTATCGATGAGAGCATATTCTTTGAAAATCACAAATTACGGAGAATATAAATCATTTTAACTTTGACAGTAGGAACATTCACATAGCAAACCTTCAATTCCGTGTGATCTAGAAAGTCTACAGCCATTCATGATCATCATATTACAATTCTAGGAGCAAAACAGAGCACTGCTGGGACATCATTAGTCTGCTATATTTCTCATTGGAAGATGGTGCCGTGAGATTTAGACAGTCTACAGCCATTCATGATCATCATATTACAATTCTAGGAGCAAAACAGAGCACTGCTGGGACATCATTAGTCTGCTATATTTCTCATTGGAAGATGGTGCCGTGAGATTTAGACAGTCTACAGCCATTCATGATCATCATATTACAATTCCAGAAGCAAAACAGAGCACTGCTGGGACATCATTAGTCTGCTATATTTCTCATTGGAAGATGGTGCCAGCAAATGTTGAGTGTCTTGTATTGAAAGACTTCGATGAAGCACTCCTCACTTCTTTGATGACCGGAAACCTCCAAATCCCATCATGGCAGCCACATCAGGATCAATGTCCTCTGGTTCATCCTGCGCAGCCTTCTCTTTCTGGGTTTCAAAGTTCAACTTGTCAGTCACCAAAGCAACAATGATGTAGATTTTCGGTCCATTTCATGTAATCAAAAGAGTCCAAAAACATAGTCTAACACTGCATAGAAAGTATGGAGGTTCCCAACTGGAAGGTGCAAAGGGAGCTTCCAATAGAGTTGCCTGGCAAACTGTCATGTTAGAATGAAGTAAAATGCTAATCCTTACAGTTGCAAGTCATATTTTCTTGTTGATCACGTTCAAAGATCCTTAATGCTGGACTCTGTCAACAGGTCGCACAACCAACTTTAAAACCCTTGTAACTGAGAAAAGTGCACATGACTATGCATGCAGTCGATTATGAATGCAGTCAGTGTGACAGAGAATATTTAACTTTTAATCTGTAGCAAGGTTCTCCACTTTTTATAATCAAATTTTTCCACCTGCATTTAGACGTTCCATTTTACTTTGCTGGTTTATAATGCAGACATTAGTTTATGAACAATAATTCTGTATTGCAGGAAAGTGGTAGAAATGTTTTTCTCAGTTTTATGTACTTCCAGCTCTAAGAGATGTGCTTCCTAAGCAACAGGAAAAGGGATTGCTTCAGAAACATAACAGAATTAGCTCCATTATTTACCATTCTGCTGGATCCAAATGATTTACATGCACATATTTTCTCTGAAAGGAAGAGCCTAAGCGTACACCCAGCGCACAGAACACCAACTTGTAATTTGATCACCAGTGGGATCATATTGACAAAACAAAACCATGACCAATTAGGATGAGGACAATCATATAAATGCAATTAAATATTGTAATATCAAGATAATGCTATATCTCTACTATTTTAATTGGACAGTCTTTGTGACTGGACTCTTTGCAACCTGTATTTTATAGCTGGACATTTTAATGACCAGACTACTCTTCACAGAGTTCTGGCACAACCTAGAGAAAAGGAAATCGATTAAAATCCCATACAGCTAATAGAGTAAATAAGAATAAAAACACTTAGTTTAGAGGAGGGTCTGACAGCTAACCTGCAGAGGGGGGTAAAAAGCATCTAAGAGACCTGCATATTTGGAGTCCTGATGAATGCATAAAAATCTCGAGTCTAATTCAGAAAATGCTATAGAATCCTAATATAATGGGCAGGCCAGAACTCCTGAAGCCACTGCATAATTTTCCAGGAATTTCACAGACACCAAATGGCATGCCCTCTTTACTGTTAAGCAGCCCCTTCAAGTAATGCATGTAGATTGCACATGCTGGATACTGGCATGCTCCAAAATTAACAGGCAAGCATGCCAGACACTCAGTTCTTCACCACTTCAAGCACAAACTACGAGTTTACTTTTAGTCTTTTAATAAGCCAATAAGATCTATCTAGATATTGTTTCAAGCAAAAATAATGACAAAAGTGACTTTTGAGAACAGGAAACCACAGTCCAATGCAACAGAAGAAATTGTACTCACTTTCTTCTCCTTCTTCCTTTCTCGACGTTGACGCTTGCGTTCCTCCTCCTCTTGCTGTTGTTTTAGTATCCTCTCATCTAAATCTGAAGCAATAACGTAACAATTCATCAGATTGTCTGTGTGGATATATCAATGTTATGCAAATCCCATGTGCTTGCTGATTCATTTCAATAACACTAGCCCATTGTGGCACAACATAGCAGAATCAGCTTTCACTTTGTGACCCATGAAACTAAGATTTTCTACTGTGTACCGAACAAATGATGGACCAGCCACTAATTCCACTGAGTCACATCAAGATTACAAAACTAAGAGACTCTCATTAATAACGTACCTTGCTCAGTGAAGCTACCTGTGGTTTTCCGCTTCTTCAGCATTTCAAATCGTTGTTGGACCTGTAAACAGATTGCTGCTTTGGTAATAAAAATGATATTGTAGAAAGCAACAAGTGCCAACAAAAATGGGAATATATGAAGGTAAAAGCTGAGTACTAATATGGCTAAAAGGCATAGCATTCATTCATAGGCCTTTTCCCCCCTACAGGGGTGCTGATTAAGGTTTTTGAAGATGAAAAAAGGTTGATCCCAGCAACACAAAGCTGCTCGTGACATTGCCAAGCGGTTAAATTACATGGCTGGTTGTCATTATCCTATTTGTTAGTGGAAAAAGTTTCTTTGCAGCTGACTATTAAATAAATTAGCATCCACCATGCGTTATCTTAAATATTTAACAGCACAGATGATGGAATCTGTGGAAGTATAAAGATACCTAAAGGTTGCAGCCCACAAAACTGATACTTTGTTCAGAAACAACAAAAGTAAGATGTACCTGCTGGAGAGATGCCCTCTCCGCCCGCATAGACATACCCAAAGCTCTCTGATCTGTGCAGTATACAACCATCAAGCATCAGATCAACTTTTAAATGGGGGGTCATAGCCAACAACAGCACAAAACAGCAATTTTCAGGAACACCTACGCTTTTTTCCATTAATATGGTCTAGGTAGTTTGCCGAATCTTTTACCACGCACTCACAAACTGCACAGTAGTATCCAGCCTGCAAAATAGGAAATTTATAAATAATATCCAGATAGCCTGAAAATATCACTTGGTAAGCAGACTGAAAAAAACTTTGAGAACCAAAGACATTGTAAGAATTGCTCCAAAATTTCCAGTTCATGAGTTTCACATAGATAACCTTGTCTGTTTCAATATTATGCAGCTCTTTTTTTCTCAGCTTTATCTCCTGAGAAGGATATGCAAATTATTGCACAGTATATCACTGAACATCAACTCAGATGGTACAACCCCTTAACACTTTAAGCAAGGGGTGGGGGTTTGATTTCACAGGGTGCTGTTTCCCTCACTTCGAGGCCTGTTAACTCTCTGCCCCAGTAATGTGAATTCTAAGGTTGGTCTGCTGGGGGCCTAGACTTTGGCCCAGGTAGGGAAGTGGCTATAGGGTAGGTGCTAACCCTCCCCAATCTCAAAAAAAAAAAACTAGGGAGAAAAACAATGTCATCTCAGTCATGATTCATTCATCCTCAAACATGATCTCTCACTTTCATATATGACTGATGGAGCACATGGTATCATATCAATTGCCATAAACTTTGACTTAAATTAGTCCACGACTTAAGTAGTAATTGACACTCACTTAGGAGGCAAGAAGCAATCATCCTTTTGTGTAACCAAGTGCCAAGTGGAAGGCAAGTATAGCGAGGTTCAGCATGCACATTGTAGCCATCAATGTAAAATGTTGATCAGGCCTGAACTTGAACAGGCCTAGTCCACTGTCATCCCAGTTTCATAAATACGGGTGCTATTGTGATATATTTAGCCTAGAAAGATCCTCTTGTCACACTAATAGATGACGGCCTCCCAATCTATATATGTGTGTGCGTTCATCTTTTTGCAGTTTAGATATATTTATCTATGATTTGACCCAAAATATAAATAAAATATGCAACATAATAATTAGAACTTACGAAAGCATCTATTAAACCTTTATCTTTGCAAATTAATAATGCCATAAACTACTTTGATCAATGAATAAACAATACTGTCCACATCTCAGTATCTAAACATCAAGGTGATACTGGTAGCGCCTTTAGTAACTCTTTCCCCTACCTCGCACCAATATTATCCTATCACCCAAGGGAAGCCTCAAGCACCATCACATACCATTTGATTCCTTGAACTCAAGACAGCAAACCATCATTCCATGCCATAGGACCCCTCAAGTTAAGTTTTGTTACAAGCATATGATTGCAAACTTTGGCACTTTAACATCTCCTCCATAATTTCTCTCTTTTCCACTCCCTTGGCCCACATGATAGGACATGGCATGCATAGTAACGAGTGCTCATCACCTCGCTTAGATGAAGTTGTGGGCGCCAATGACCAGAGAGGAAGCCTAGGATCTGAGGCACGTAATTATAGTATCAGATCTGCCAAACGCACCCAAAGTATAGAATCCGTTTCTGAATAAAGTCAGCAACTCATCAGTCCTAGAATTGAACTGGTGCGAAGGGGACAACACATATATACTACGTATCTGATTTCTTTTTATAAAAAACATAAAGTTGGAGAAAACTGAAAGAATACTGTTTAGCTTAGAGTTTTTGCTCTGCATCGATTCCAATCAAATAATCAAGGTTCTCCACTAGCACTAATCAAGTATAGGGTAATTTGGGAACTATAAATAGGCTCTGGTACTAATCACTAGGTTATTTCCCTTCTGAAACTACCAACCAGCTTCAGAGTTCCAGCTAACCGATTATCTTTCTCAAGATTATTTCCCACTATCTTCTTGCATGATAAGTTCTCGAGACAATCAAAACTACAACTTGGTTCACTAATCATCAAATAGGCTGAAGCTTAAAAATCAACATTACTTACTTCTACTAGCATCATTTACACTGGACATTAAAACAAGTTAGTGCCATGGCATATCAAGCAAACACAGTCCAACATTCTATTATCTACTATACGAATCCCTCATCACCATTCCTCCTTTAAAAAATTAAACTCCAGAACTCATTTATCATGACTTTAATCCAAATTTACTCAAATGTATTTCCCTCACTTTCCTAATCCTTCAAATAAATGCAAGACCTTCTCATTGTTGTGGTTGTCTGCAGTGTTTGTTAGAGAAAACCAAGTATGCACACACACCAACAGACAAAGCCAGATTTTACACACATCCATGCATACCATACAATAAGGTACCCTCACTTTATCCACAGTTGCCACTTGCCAGCACCAAAACAAAAAAAAGAGACTGAAATAAAAGTTATAACATGTCAACTAAATCAGGAGATTTTTTTTTGAATAGATATAACATAATGATATTCCATGTCTAAGGGTTACACTGACCATATTACCAGCTACATGATTTGGATCTGATAAATCCAGATGGTGCCTCCATTTTTAAATGGGGAGAGAATCCAAGACCCTTTTTAATGTCAGTAATGCCCCAAACCCTCCTGGATCATGCACCACTACCCCCTAGCTATGCCCACCCTCTTTCTTTAGCTTGACAGTGCCTCCTGTGTATTTTTTCCTCATGCATCCCTTACACTTTTCTAGTTACAGCACTCTATGTTCCTCCCACAACCTTCCTGTGCTATATTGCATCCTCCACCACCACAATCTCATCCATCCCATCACCTCTTCCTCTTGCTTTGTCTCCTACTCCATTTATCACGCTCCTCCATCCCTACTTCCAACCTATCACCACCAACTAGGGGTGGACATAGGCCGGGCAACTTGTGGGCTAGTTTGAACTCCGCCCCGAAAATTTCAAGACCCAGGCCAAGGTTTTTGGCCTGATTTTTTAGGTCCATTCAAATTTAGGGCCACGCTTGGGCTTAGAAAAAATAGGCCCAGCTTGAGAATTAACACACACACACACACACATAGAGAGAGAGAGGGTGAGAGAGAGGTAAACTTAGTTACATTTGAATGTAACCAAGTTCAGGATCCAATCATCTTCCCTACCATTGGATCCATTCAGATCTCGGAGCCATCCATCTTTTTCACTTTTTTCATCTTTGGGATTCATGAACTGTGAGGATCTAAGGATGGAGGAGGTGACCAGATCTAAGCTTAACTACATTCGAATATAACCAAGTCTACCTCTATATACACATACACACATATATATACATACATGTTTGCATAATTTTATATATAATATTGGATTTAGATCAAGGTTTAAAGAGGTTGGGCATGTGTAATGTATACCTAAAGATGCACCTATGTAAAGAGTGATTTGATACGTATAAAAGAAAAATGAGATAGAGGCAAACCGAAAATTACATGAAAGAAAATGATAAAGAAAGATTTAAAATCTTTGCATCTTACAGAAAATATATAACTCAAAATCGAGCTAAATAGAGAAAAAAGATTCATGCAGCCGATCCCGACTAGTTTGGAATTAAGGCTTTGTTGTTGTTTTGTTATTGTTGATCAAGGTCTAAAGGCTTGAATGCTAGAGAAACAAGCCCAACCTATTACCAACTTCTCTAGGATTACTCTTTCTATTATAATAATTAAAAAAAGAAATCAAAGCATAATTAAAAAAAAATCAAAGTATAATTTCTAAAAAAGTGTGGGTCAGGCCAAGCCAGGCTAGGCTTGATGAGCCTTGAGAAATTCCCATAGGGCCAGGCTTGGGTTGGCCCAAGTTTGGGCCAAGCCCGGCCCCGCCTGGCTCGATATGCCTTGGGCTGCCTTTTTTACCATCGGCCCAGCTCGAGCCTAGCCCGATCTGGCCCATGCCCACCCCAACTCCTACATGATAACCCTTACCAACTTTCTTGCATTGCCCTACTATCTAATCGAGTTGCTCTTCTTCCTCTCCTAAACCATGATACCAATTCTCCATCCATGGGGGTGACTTAAGTTGGAGGCAGGGCAAGCATTGGCAAGGTTACAGGACATGACTAGAATTTAAATTCAATGGATCTAGATTTTTTCTTTTTTTTTTTTCTATGGATTAAATCTAAAGGTTAAAAGGAAGGCATTCATCTCCTCTTAAGATATAATCGATCTCTGAAATATTTTATAGATAGGTAGTAAAAGGTTTTCATTTAAACACAAATCAGCTATCAAAAGAGTTTTTTATGTACCTACATTCCATCCTCCACATTTGCAACTTCTAAGCCTAAAAATATATTAACACTCTGTTAGTACAATGATACTACTTAATCACCTTGATAATGCCTACCAATACTCTGAATATTGTCATCTTACAATAAATATGATGAACATTCTTTTTGCTATGTTCCAGTTTATCAAATATGGATTACATAGCTCAATTCAAAATTCTATGGCACACAGAAGCCAAAAGATATTAAGGTGTGATCCAAACAATTACAATATGAATTAACTATACACCCAATATTGATGTTAATATCAATGAAAAATGCCTCTTTTCTGAGAAAAATTAGGTTTAGAGTCTAGTTGCTTTCCAATGAAATACATAAAACAAAGAGCAAGTTCTACTTTAAGTATGCTAAATCAGAGTGTGTTTCTGCAAATTTGTATAACATATTATCAGCTAAAAATTCATTATAAATAGACATGAATGAAATTCATACAGAAAAGACAAGATAGGCTGGTCTAAAGTTGAGATTACACAATGTCCTATCAAGCCTACACCAACTCCAATGTTGCTCCTCGGTATCATCAGCTCCAATCTATTGTTAGGAGTGTTGTTAAAATATCCATTATAGTTTGTTCTTCCAGGATAAAGATTGTAAGAATTCTTTTTCTTTTTTTTAAAGTAATCAGATTTTCTGCAATAACTAAAGCTAATACAGAATATTTGAAAATGGCTCACTGTGCAGGTTCACTACATTCAAGGATACCATCTTTAGTTATACAAGCATGAGAAAAAAAAAAAAAAAAAAAGGAGGAATAATTGCATCAACTTCTTGAGGAACAACATCAAACAACAATCATTCTCTGTATCTTATGACATACAGACAATAATTACCAAAATTAAAACAGTTCATCAACTAATATGCCGATCAAACATACCTGCTGGCTTAACGGTGCAATTGGGGTAACAACCTGTAACAGGAAACAAAAAACTTTTAGAATACTTCTAATGAGCAATAAATAATCATATTTTGGGTAGACCACTGTTATTTAAAATATCTAGAATCATCAAAGATCTACCATAGTTGCAAGAAATAGTTTCATAATTTATATACCAAATAAGGTTCAACTAAAAGTAAATTACTCATACACATGAAGAGTATATTTATATTCACAAAACATGCTATCATCACTTGAAAATTATATATGCATGGCAAGATATTTTACTAGCTTTTATAATAGAATTGAAATCAACACAACATGCAATTTATGGTGCATCATTATATTTTTTTTTCCATAATATGATTTTTTTAATCTTTGTCACTAAATCTCTAGATTTAACAGCAAAGACTCATTGGTTGATGAGTAAAAAGTTTCTAGGGTTCTTCAAGGCTTCTGATGAACCAACTTATATTTTGGAAAAAAAAACATGAGAATATCTGAAAAATAACCAGCTTGTGGAAATGCTGAGGTCTATTAAGTATCATTTTTGGGGACATGCTTTGGAGATTAAATTATAAAACTTTTCTAACCAGACTTTTTGATTTTACTAAGTTTAGTTATAATAAGAATTATGAAACTTTAAAATTTAAGAAAACATCTTAGCATTTGAAAGTTGAAATTTTGAACTAGAGCTAAAAATTGGTGTTTCGAACCAAAAGTTCGGAAATCGACTTTTTGTTCTTGATTAGAAATTTTTAAGTACTTCTATTGAATTTAAATCAGAGACACTTCCTTATTTGCATGTAATGTATTAAGTAAACTTAAATGATATCATATGTAAGTGAGCCTGTTTGTCTCTTTGTCTTGTCCTCCTTTGTCTGTTTGCTTATTGAACAATGCTCTTGACTAACCTAACCTAGCACCTCACCAAGCAAATTGACCAACCTAAGTACATCTGATTTAACTAGGAGCCGACCTAGTGAAACGGGCCCCACCTCCTAAACCGCCTCTATCTATAGAGGGCTAATCAGGCTGGTTAAGGCAGAGATAGAAAGGGTGCTTGAGATCTTCAAGTGAAAGAAGTTTAAGAAGAACAAGATCTGATGATGATGGTGAAGGGAAACTTGGATAGAATTTGAGTATTTCATTTTCTTCTTTAAGTAAACCTTTCCATGACTTTGAATTTAAGATTTGGTTCATGTTTCTGCTTCACTCAAGTTTGTACATTGTTTTAGATTTATGTAAACTAAATAATCTTTACCAAAAGCAATGATTTTCCTTCAAGTAATCTTTTCATGCCTTGAATTATGTTTATATTTTTGAAGCTAAGTCTTCTTTTGAATAATCACTTCTTAAACTTAATGGTTGTTTTATAACTACAAAAACCTAATCAATTTTAGAAGCTTAAGGTTTCTTTGTCTTTTAAATTTCGACTTGGTTTGGAGTTCATATTTTGTTTCAAACGTTTTAAACCTCCAGAGTATTTCAAACTAGAATTTCTTTTGACCATTAAACTCTCCAGATCAGCTTCATATTTAAAAGAGTTTTGTAATTTGAGACCTATGATTTGTTGCAAAAGATTTTTGTCTTATTCTTCTTTAGAAATTTGGTACCATATCAATTTGAAGCCGTTTTTTATATTAATATAGAAACCCTGAATCTATATTAGATTTTGAACTAATATTTTGGAATGTGGATATATGCATCATGTATTATGACTTGAGTTCCATTTTATTTTCGAACTCCTACATATGTAATGCAGGTGTCTGGTTGGTCCCACATTGATTATGCATTGGGAAGAACTTGGACGCTTAAACATGGCTAAGGAACTTAAATAATAACTCCTTACCATCTTTTTTGAGCAAGGTATTGGATTATTATAAATGATATTAGAGTTAACCCAGCCCATGACCTATGTGTGGCTAAGGGACTACAGCATGGACCCTTTTTTGATCTGACCATGAAACAATCATGGTGTTTGTGATTGCGAATGGACCCTCTCTGAGCAAAGATATGAAGGTTTAAAAGGAGAGAGTATAAGAGGACCCATGTATGGGTGTTCTTAACTATTGTGCATTAAGAAGATTTTGGATATTTAAACAAGGCCAAGAGACCTAAATAATAACAAATAGCAAGTCATTTTTGGGTGAGGTTCTTATTCATAATAAATCTCACCCAGAAAAGTGATGGTCAATTCACACGGAGATTGATTGGATTAGGATTTCTATTGAGGCATCAATCACCATGAGCTGTAATCCATCTCCTTCCCTCTTCCATGACAGCCTATAATCCGAACTAGATCCATGCCCCAGGGATGATAGAAATAAAAGTAGGCAGGGATGATAGAAATAAAAGTAGGATAGCTGTAAATCCTAATAGACTATCTATTAGTTATTCAAACCTAAAATAGATGACAGCTGATATAATTTAGATATGGATCCTTATGCACAAATTGAATAGGAATTTGGAATATGCAGAACCAAACACAATTTTAGCTCATTGATTAAAATAAGTGCAATAAATGAAGTGAAGCACTCCACTCTTCTCAGGTAAAGTCATGGAGAACCAAATATGGTAATAATAAGTACCTGCAATAAAAATCTAAAGGCTTCAGTAAGAAGAGGGTCTTGGATTTATTTGCATAAGAGTTTCATGAATTAGAAAAAACTGAGAAAATGACCTAAAACAATGGCATAATGGATGATAATCATGAGAAAGCACTTGAAAAAGCTTACTATTGATGTAGCCCCCACTAAATATAATTGCCCCCAGGTATTTAAATCTGACCAATTTATTTGGATTAATGCTTGATGGTTATGATTATAGCTATGGTAAGTGCCAATGATACTAACAAATAATTAAGTAGTGCATCGAATGAGGAACAATATCAACATGAGTCAAACAGTTTATAACAATGGCTCCAATATCTAATACAACAAATGAGAAGCCTAAGCATCCTCTACTACAGTGTTAAGGGGGGAGAACAGTAGTCAGCATTGTTCACTTTAAAAACACTACTTTAACAAAACAAAATGCATGAATTTGGATATATGTGTCGAAAATCATTACATTATAAAAAGCTATTGTGCCTAACCTGAGTTTTCCCCAAACGAGATTCAAGGTCAACTTCATAATCCCTGTGCTTCAAAGGCTTCCGTTGAACAGGAGGAGCTTTAGCTGCACAGTTATAAAGATAAAAGAAAAAGGGAAAATGATCAGATCATAAAGAGAAAGAAGAAAGACGAAGAAGGAGGAGAAGGAGAAGAAGGAGAAGGAGAAGGAGTAGGAGGAGGAGGAGGAGGACAGGAAGAAGAAGTAGATGAAGAAAGAGGAGCGGAAGGAGGAGAAGGAGAAGAAGGATGGTAAGGTGAAGCAGAAAGAGAAGAAGAAGAAGAAGAAGGAGAACAAGGAGGATAAGCAGGAAGAAGAAGGAGAAGGCTCTCAGCTAATATATTCTTTGAATATTTTTGTACAGAACTAGCATTTAGATTTTTTTCAGAACAGAAATTAAAATATTCATTGATTTACCTTTGGATTTAAATCGGCCCTCGTCCTCCTAGTCATAATAAAAAAAATGAATAAGTAAACAAACAAGCAAAATATCTCAACAATGAAATTTTAGCAATATTTGCAGCACCTTGCCTTCCCTTTCTCGTTCTCGAGCTCTCTCCAAAAATTCTTCTCGGTTCCATTTCCTTCTAAAAGTGTTATCAACCCCAACAGCCTGTAAATATGAAAAAAGCAGCATGCGATATAATTTACATCATCACCTACCTATGATGACCAATGATTTTGTTTCTTTTTAAAAGAAGAAAGACCAATAACCTCTATACTCACATTACTGCCAGATTGAGCCATTACTATATTTTATCAGGCCAGCTACTCTGTGTTGAATAAGTAGCAAGTTAGTTCTTGCATCAATCCTGATGGCAACAATAACCGCAAAACATCTTCATGGAAATTAAACAAATAAACAAAATTAAAATGCATCCCAGGAAAACTCTGGGCATCAGAACTATTAACAGGGAGCTAAATTATCGTTTTCCGGCCACTTTTTGGCACCAGACAACATGTAAAGCCTTAACTCTTAAACTACAAAAGATATTAGAAATAATTCAGCAAGGAGAATACCAATATGTCATATCAACTAAAGAACATAAATCCAGAAATTTCAAACAAAAAGTTCTTTTTTGTTAATAATCCACTCGACAGTCTGCAGATATATAGCCTCACATGCAGAAATGCAGTTGGCCTCCTCAGGCTAATTTAGATGATACAACCTAAAGCCACAATTCTGATTCTTTGTTCAAAAATGAAGCTCCATAAGGCAAATAACTGATCACCTGCAAATATGGGTTTTCCTTTAGCTCTAATCAATACTCTCAAACTACAGATCAAAGTACAGTAACTGCATTAAGAATTAATCTAATTATAAGAAAAGGCAGCTGATTTTTCAGTGAATCAGTTGATCTTCATCACTGATAGAAAGAAAAAGCCCCCACAAAAGGGATTTCCAGATCAACAAAGCTAAGGTGGCTCTCATAGAACCCCAATAGGGTTCAGAGACCATTGTCAAGACTCGCATGCCAAGTGGGTGTATGGAGGAAGGAAAGATAAAAAAGGGGATCTGGGGAGGATAAAATAAGGGGAATTGGGAGCCAATCAAAAAGTAACGCTGCCATGACCAGAGATTAGAGAACTGAAATAGTTTTCCTTGAGTTTTCAAAAGGAACCAGAATAAACTGATAGGGTTTTAAAGGGGATAAGAATGATGCCATTAAGATGCTTGCCATAAAGCTCTTGTTTAAATAGATAGTCTTATGGTGTATATTCACAGAAGTGATATTTTAAGCTTATCCTTTAATTTGAGCTCACCTAAAAGATCTTTCCCACTGACAAGAGCTAAAAACCAGCAACATCATCCTATACTGAAGAAGTTAAATGAGTCCAATATTTTCCAACCAACATATCAAATAAGCAAATCTGTACATAAATTAGGTCTCATCATTTTTTATGCAAAAAATAGCCCATTAGAACCAATCCTTCAAAACATAATTCATGCTTGTTTTCTAGATGCCCACTTGTTTTCTAGATGCCCACTTGTTTTCCAGAACCTTCTAATGCACATAATGTGTACCCTCCAACTCTAAAAATTTTATATTGTCATCTATGGAAATTATATTAATTTTGAAGCTATCTCCACACCCAATGTCATCCATGTTGCCCTAAAAATTCGATAACAACATACTAGCGTGTAAGATTTGGAAACATGGAGAATCCTTTTGAACAAAGAAAACATATAGCGGGCATTACATCAGTCATATAGTTGGCATAATTTCATGTCCCACCGATAATGCTTCGAAAATCTTCAAAAAGTTTAACAAAGAATCACGTTGTGCCAAGGTACGAGAAGGAAAGGGAGAGGTGGCAAAGGGGCGTTGGTAGTAGCCGGCCTAGGGCGGCAGGCCGGTTGAGGAAGGTGGCAGATGCGGAGGGGCCAGGGGCGGTGATGGGGCTTGGCCGGCGACTGAGGGCAAGGAGAGAGGGGGGACTTATCTTGCGTGATGACGGCGGCCGGCGGCCGTGATTGTAGGTCGGAAGCGGTGGTGATCGTCGGCGTGACACCGTGGGCCGCGGCGTACCCTGGATGCGAGAGAGAAGGGGCCGAGTGAGGCTACCTCGACGATGGCCGACGGAAAAAATGGGAATTGCTTATTCCGACGATTTAATCGTCTATTACCTGGAATTAATTTATTCCACCTTTCCATGGATTTTGAAGTCTTGATGGCTTGTGCCGGACTCTACTCCGTATTGATAATTTCCGAGGGGATATTTTGCAAAGAATAGTAGTGCAAATTTGGACTATATTTGTATATTTATACAACACAGCCTATATTTTAAAAATTTGTACATAAACCTTATGCTCTATATAAAAATAAAGGTTCTTATCATATTTTTTTAATGTTTTTTACAAAAATAAATATTAAATTTAAATTTTTATGCCATTGAAATTGCTGTTATTTAATTAAAAATATTATAAAATTTGCTTAAAAATAATCATCCTCTTGCCGATCTACAGTGAGCACCGATTTCAATATACATGGCAGCATATTATTACAGTGCGTGTGAATTTTATTTTATATGAAAGATTTATCACTCTGGAGTTTTTTTTTAATTTTTTTTTTGGAAAAACAAAAGGGAAAGGACCGAGTTTTGAGATTTTCCAATGGATAAAGCATCATTATTACTTAATATATGATTATTTTTCATAACTAAAAATCTAGAGATTTGAAAATAATGAAATTTATACTATTATAGAGTAATCATTTAGAGATTGAAAAAGAAATTTATAAATATTTTAACATCCTTAATCGCTTTATTTATAATTTGATTGATCATTTTATTTAAAATTCGGTTGGAAAGAGAAGAAAGCTTTTTTTTTTTTTTTTTTGGTCCACTTTGCTCAGACCTATTATGAAAGATAATATTAAAAATAATAAAATTGTAAAAATAGGATCTTATATTGTTTTGTTTTTATTGTTTGAATGATAAGATTGATCATCATGTCTCCAACCAAGTCCCACATTAAGGTCGAATTTTTTTATTTAATTTAAAGAGGGTTAAAATTTTTATAAAATAGTAAGCAACCAGCCTTAATGATCCACAAAAGGCTAAAATTTTCTTGAAACTAGCTTTTTTTTTTTTCTTTTTTTTTTTTTTTGACTTCCCCACCAACTTTTCCCTCTATCACATCACCTAATTCCTCCTGGATTACAAAATACAGTCCAATCAAAAAAAATTTAAGAGAGTGCAAATTTTGGCTTTATCTCGCATTGAGGTAATTAGAATAGATCTAAATAGCCCGGAAAAGAACTAGATGGGCTTATATGTTTGCTATTTTATAAATCTCCAAAAATTATTGAATTTTTTTAAAAATACATATATCCCTCTAAAAATATAGCCTATTGCATATTTATAATTTAAAAATTATTATTTTATATATATTTGTCTAGTGATTAAAAAATAGATTATACTGGCATGTAGCTTGCTTGGCCCATGGTTTCCTTGGCCATGTTGGTATAGCCCATGGAACCTAGAACCATGGCTCGGCATGCTGAGTGATGATTTTTATGTTCTCAATTGATCAAAATACTTTCACAGAATACAGTTAATTATAGCCGTTGAAAAGGATATTTTATAAAAACCTTCTAACAATTACTGGGTTGCATCGTGTTGGGCCTCGATCCCTTAGGCCATGCCAGCTCACAGGCAACATAATCCATTTTACATCATTATATATACTCATATTATTTTACTTTTATATCCTTTTAGATTTTTCAGCCATGAAGGCCTTTGTTGCCATATTTATTTTTTAATAAATTTCAAATAAATATTTTGCCAAACACTCAACAAATTTTTGTTTTGTAAGGCTAATATATGCTTTTGGTCATTAAACTTTCACTTAAAATGCATTTTTATCTTCAAACGTTCAGTTATTATTGTTTAGTCTCTCAAATTTTAAAACTATTGCATTTCTAACGTCACATTGTATGAAGCCAATTTATGTTATTGAAATAATTGACATATCACTCTAATACAATTGATAGGATGATACGTCGGTTATTTTATCAATTTTAACTAATATCATGCAATAGGGCATCAGAAATTCAATATTCTTAAAACATAATGGACTAAATTATAACAATTAAAAATTTTAGGACTAAAAGTAGGGATGCCAATTTCCTCTGAATCTATAGATACTCGTTTACCTTCGCTTCATTTGAAGTGAGTATGATGGTCAAAAAATGAATACGGTATGAGATGAATATGGATGTAAAGATTCTTCACTATGATTCATACCCGGTTATATCTATTAATAAAATTACTTAATTACCCTTATTTACTAACACATAGCTCCAATAAAAATCTTTACGAGTATGGTATAACACTAATAATAATAAATTTTTTTTAAGTTGCTCAATTTATAACTTTAAATTTTTTTTAGGTGCTCAAATAAAGGGAAGCCAAGAAGATGGTGCGTGAGTTTAAAAAGCAAAGTAATGAATGAATTATTTTGAATTTAAAAAGAATTATAATTTATTTTTATATTTTATACTAATATTTTATGCATAATGTATTACTAAATATCTTGATTTTCTTTTTATATAGATTGTTCGTGGAGACTATTAATGAAACATTTGCTTATCCATTTAATGTTTTTTTTTGTTGATATTATCCAAACTTAAAATATATTTAAATATTATTTATATTTTTTATTATAATTATGTTAATAGTATTATTAGCGGCTCAAATTTAATCATATTTCATTAATATCAAAATTATATGATTTTTGTGTTTTTAAATTTTATATTTTATTAGAACTAATAAGAATTAATCAAACTGATTTAATTTAAAAAAAATTAAAATAATGGATGGCAAGTACAGAGCGGGCATGCATGTTACTAAAGCCCTGTGAGATATAAATATAAAATTTTACATTCATCAAGAATACAGGATGGATACTAATATAAATTATCAATGAGTACTAATAACTTAAAAATACAGATACAGAGAAACCTTTTCTTGGACTAATATAAATTATTAATGAATACTAATATAAATTATTTTTTAAAGATATGGATACAGAGGCGCCTTCCCTGTGGCTGCATGTAATTTTTCTTTTTTCTTTTTTTTTTTAAATTTGATTTTTACTTTCCCAACGTCATCAAATGGGAGTCCAATTATATTGTAAACGGAATTCAAACCCAGATTAGTTATAGTAAGCAATATTACTCTGATGCAAAGCTGGAATTCAAGGTATTAACTGTATCATAACAAAGAGTTAGCATGGCCTTTGACAAAGCTGTGATAAAGATAATTAGAGTGTTGCTTGGTTTGTGATTCACCTAAGGACCATTGAAGGCCTAACGTGGCCTCAATGTAACAGCTCATAAAATTATATATATATTAATAATTGAATCATTTAATTCCACTTGCATTGGACATACATGACGCATACCACTAATCCATGAGGTGTGAACAACAACAATCGGTTCATTAATACATGCCATTTGTTAACACCTATTTCTTAAATGCACCAACCTTTGTTATGGGGTCTTACATGCATACAACCTAACCTGGTATCATGGCTTTTCATGAAATCATGCGCCAATCATGGTATCACAGCCATCGTATTAAACACATTTCATGAAATGGGAACTTCAGCTATCTCAATTCCCGAGTCCCAACAGCAACAATGTGCATTACTGCATCACAGAGTCCAGATGCTGGTTTAACAAAAATGCTCTAAAAAAAGGTAGGTCATGGTCAAATCTGGAGCTTGTTTTACAATATGCTAGAGACGCCAATAATAAATCTCTAATATGCCCCACTCCAGAAGTCTTCCCATCTTTAACGAATGAAAGAAACAAAGAAAATGCATAAGCCAAAAGTGGTAGTCGACCTATTGAAATATACTGAAAGGAAACACCCAGAAGAGTGGAAAAACATGGCACAGCAATAGGGCATCATTGTGTTTATTTTCATCAGAAATCACCCAAAGAAAATGAAAGTGACCTGCCAGTAACTAAAAATAAGAACGGCAGGAATCTATGCATTCCCGAAACATGAGGACTGCTTTGCTCTCTGATTATATACCAGAGGTGAACATCAGAGTGTTGCAACCCAAATACTTCCACAGACTGTCTTAAGCTAGCAACCAACGCTAAGTTCAATAATTTTGTTCCACTAATGCAGCAAGAAACTGATGTCTGATAAAAGAGTGTCTTTTCTATTCAGGTAAACAAGATAGTACAAGATATATTTGACCATGATAAGTTGTCAAACAATTATGATGGAGAAGACACCTGCATGTTTTCTGAACATAGTTGAGCACCAAGTTCAACACAGAATGGGTTCATAGCCATCTAACTATAAAGAAGCCAATAGCTAGAAGAGAACTTCCCCAGAACCCTGGAAAACCTGGTTTGCTTACAGCTGCATTTTACCTGATAAGTACCATGAGTGTATTGCAAGGCTGCCAAAGGCCATGATGTTGGCAAGCGAAGACAAGCCATGGATCATTCCAAATTTCTTGTTGATGGCTGCAAGTTTCGGATTAGACTTTGCTACTTCCATGTTCTTTGACCATCCAATTTCCTCACCAATTTTTAGCTCTCTCTCAATCTTGTGTCTCTTCATCATCATCTGAATGGGGTAAAAAACATATAAATAAAATAGGAGAAAAGTATTCTCAGAAAGGAGATATAGAATCGGATCCACAATACTGTTCTGAAACTTAGTCATGCTTGTTGATATTGTAGTAGCTGACAAAATCAGTAACTTATAATTAGATTTCAAACATTTGCTGATTCTATTTCAGAAAAGTGACTGCAACAACATTTGTAAACTAATTGAACTTATAATAGACAAGTATCATGATGTTTAAAGCTTTTCATATAAATTTCAATGTAATATTAGTAAGAATATATGCCGGAAATCACAAGAAGATTATATCATTAATTGAGTTTACCCAAATAAAAGCTTGAGCGGACTTAGTTATCTCTTCATGTTTTTTTGGCAAACTAGTCTACAGGCATGCGGAATCCACATTTATGGGAAAAAATGATAATAAACATTTACCTCGATTTGGATTTGGATTCAACAAATGGAAACCATCTCTACGGAGATCTTCAGTTGGGTCCAGTATACAACCAAGTATGACAGAGAAATAGCTTTGGATTTAGAAATGAATCATAAATCTTGAAAATCATGAAAATTAACAGAATCAGATTTAGGTAATATCAAGATCTTAGCATTGATCAGCCAAAGTCATAATTTTTGTCCTAAAATCCTTTGTTTTGCTAGCTTGTCACATTTTCTTTTCAATTCAGCTAACTAGATGTGTCTTTCTGTTGATTATGTTCCTCTAATGTATAACATATGTTAAAAATATCACTTTTGACAAGTGAAAACCCATTTTAAACCATCAACCATCCTTAATTTTTTTTATAAAAAAAAAAAAAAAATCAAACCTTCCAGCTGCCATCAAAATCACATGAAGCATGAAGAAATAGAAAAGGAATATCTAGATAAAAATAATGTTTCTCCATCTCCTTGGATTAGTTGCAGCTATATGTTATGATCAGTCGACCAGTTTGGTTCCCAAATAATTTTAATCAGGATGTGTAAATAAAAGGCTCTAACTCCTCGTTAGCTAGGTAAAACCATTCCAAACCACCCACAGACAAGTGCTTGCCGCCCACAGCCACCCACCCTGCCAAATAGTTTTCACCTGGTCAAAGCTAATTAAGCACCAAAAGCATCCCCTATCATTGGAGCCTCATGTGGGAGCCCCAAAGATTGTTTGGTTGAATAAAGCTGAAAAAAAAGTGAACTTTATTCAGAACTTTATTCAGCTTTATCGGGGAAAGAAACAAGGCTCCTTCACAACTCATAACGCCAAAACATTGCTCAAAAAGAGACATGGAATGAATTCCAACAAGTTCTCAACCTACTGCAATCACCTATTCTCTCATCGTACCAACACCCATCCACCAAAATAATAAGCTACCGAAGCCCAAAGTTTGACTTCAAAAACAAAGCTATCATGTATGCATACCGAAGCCCAAAGTTTGACTTCAAAGGCAAAGCTATCATGTATGCATAGAGAAATAGGGATCAAAATGGTAGATTACCTCGACAGTCATGGGGGTGAAGACAAGGAGGTTGGAGAGATTGAAGCCGAGAGCGGAGAGAAGGAACCCAAGCTGATATCTCTCAAGAGACGACGCCGACTTCCATGGGTGGAGGTAGGAGAATGCCGCCACCGAGATCGAGGCACACACCGATATCAACATGAAGTACGCCGGGAACATCTTCTTCTGTAGATTCCCAAACTGGTGCCTTGGCAAATTCCTTCAATTTTTTCCCCAAAATTAATCAAAATCCGAAGAAAACAACAGCAAAATTATCCCAAAAAAAAGACTTCTTTTTCCCATCGTTTTACTTCAGAAAACACGAATAACATAAAGAAGAGAAAGAATCAAAATTCGCTCTCAAAATCTTCCAGTTTTTCCCAAAATTTCCACGAAAAAAAAGAACCGGATTTTTGGAGGATTGGGAGGGATACTTGAACATGATGATGCCGCCGATGAAGGTGACCCAGAGGGCGGCGCCCCAGCAGGTGGCGAAGCAGAGGAGGTGGGCGAGCTTGGCGACGGTGACGGCGGCGGCGGGGGAGGCCGGCCCCGATCTGAAGAGGTCCGGCGCGAATACCACCCCGACGGCCAGGAACGCCACCGCCGTGAGAAACCTCGTCGCCCACGCCATTCCAGAGAGTTCTTCCGCAAGGGTTAGGGTTAGAGATTGGTGGTGGTTGGACGGTAGATGAACGGAAGAAAAAAGAGGAGAGAATTATAAGAATCATCGAAAGGCTGGGCCCGGCCGAACGGTGGACGTAGGAAGCTGTCCATGATCACGAATCCAAGTAAAGGATAAATAATTATTATATATAATTTTATCTAATTAATATTAATATTTTTTTAAAAAAATTTATTTAATTTATCTTTGCCTATAATTGATGGGCATAACATATGGTTATCTAACATATTTGTATCTGACTCGCTTTCATATATAAATTTTTTTTTTGTATAAAATAAATAAATAAAAATAGCCCATTTTAATCTAGAAAGTGTGGGAGTGAGGATGTACCCTTCATTTTTCATGAATATTTTTTAATTTTAAAAGAATATATGAGCAAAATTTTGCTATGAATTACCTTTATTGATTTAAAATTAGAATGAAAATATGATTAGATCTCGTTGAATTACTGGTTGTGGGATTAGGTCCAGTTTTGCGAAATTTGGACAATGATCGAATCAATTAGCTTATTAGGTTCTACAACATTGAATTTTATAATATGAATATAACAGGGGGCTAAGGCTACAAATAATTTGAAATAAATTAAACTTTAAATTGGTTGAACCAACCCCACTTACATCTGTTTAAGCTTGCTTTATGGGTAAGAAATAAGTAATTTCAATGGATAAAATTTAGATGCAATTCATTAGGTATTTGTCATCAGATTCTTTTCATTGGATGCATAAGTAACTTGGGTGCCACCATTACCTTTAATAAGTAACACATATTAGCTATCATTTCTCTCATGGACACGTGTCACTTGCTAAGCATGATGATTATATATGTGTTACTTCTTTGATAGAAGATATGATGATAAATATCTAAAGAACTGCACATATATTTTATCCTAATTCAATTTATAAGCTTCTTTTACAAGTCAACTACTGTTCAAGCTAAGCTTCTGGCCATTTTCCGAATTTAGATTAGGTCAATCTTGCTGACATAGGGCCTAGATCTAGGTTGGACCAATTTAGATTGGTTTGATAGCGAATCCTACAACTGAAAATTTTCAAACTGGAAGAAGGAAAATCTCAGGCAGGGACACATGAATATATTTTCAGACAAAGCCTTCTTTTCTGCTCAGAATATTCAATTGTGATCGCTATATCATGCTATTTTTCTTAACTAAGAGATCAAATTTCCTACCATCTTATATTAAACTTCTATAAAAAAAAGAGTCAGAGTATTTTGTCAAAACATTACATTAGACCGTTGGCATAAGGAGAAAAAAGCAAAAAGAAAAAAAGTAGGCAACTGTTTGGTGTGGACTTTTTTTTTTTTGGGGGTAGAACAGTGTTTTTTCCAACTCTGACCAATCTGCACATTAGAAAACATTAATCAGGACCATGAGAAGCTTACTGTTAGAATATCTGCTGGAAGTCTGGAATTATCCAAAAGAAATGCATCTGGGCTGCTGTTGAAAGGAATGCAAGCTGAACTACAACACCAACTCAACAGCAACACAAAAATATTCCATCAAGAAAATAATTAAAAAAAAATTGGTCACAGCTAGAAAAAGGCTCCACAGAAGAATTTTCAGCAGTTTATTGTCCAAACTGTGAATCCAATGTCAAGCCTACTGTGGTAATTTCCAAACATTCCCAGCTCAAGTTAATAGCAATGGCAGGAAAAAGAACATTATTTAATCTAGTTGATGCCTTTTCATAGGATAAATAGGATGGGAAATGGAGATGGAGAATAAATCCTTGTGTGTTTTTTATTAAACCAGTAATCATATAAGGATGATTGAAAATATAATTTTTCTTTCTAAAGGATGTAAAGAAGAAGGGAAGAGGATGATTTTGGTGATGGTAAGAAAAGTTATCATTTCCTATTCTACTTGATGAGAACTATTTTGCTTAGAGCTCATTTGGTACATGGGATAGAATAAGATAAAAAAGTCATTAAATATAAAAATTATATTGTTTTATATTTGGTACAAAACAGGATGATAGATTGGGTAGGACAAAAAGATAAAAGATAATAAAATTATAATTATTCATTAGTTTGTCATTTAGCTAGATATTTATCGATTTAGTTGGATAGGATTCAAATAAAAATAAATATTTTGCTAAGATAAATTATGCACTTTCAATCAGATTAGCAATCATATAGAATAAAATTGTCATATTTTTAAGAATAATAAATGTAAAAAATAATTAAAAATTTTTTTTTCTTTACAATTCGATGCACCAAATAAGGACTTAAGTCATTACTTTCTTCCTACCAAAAACAAAAATTAATGTTGCTGATAATAACATGGGCCCCTAAGATTGTCACATTACTATTTCTTTTAAAAATTTATGACTCAAAATCAGCTTCATTGTGTAATGAGGAATACCTTATCTTGCACCTCATATTATTGGAATCTAAAATTTTTGCCAAGATCCACTGACATCTATTATTAAGTATATGATTATCTATTGAAGGAACTTCTTTTTCTTCTTCTAATTTATACATAGAAAAATGCTTGAGGTGGGATTTGGTTGGCAATTTAATGTTATCGAAAATCTTACATTTCTAACGATCTTGCACTTAATAATCAAATTATCAAAATTATAATATTACTGCATTTGATAATATTATTATAAAATTATATATTATATTATATTATGCATGGGTGGATGAGAGTGTGGGCTAGTAGGAGGATGTGGATAGAGGCAAAGAAGGATGAGAGAGTGCGTAGAAAGTCAGAAGTGTAATTTGAGATTACTAAACTTTGATAACTTTAGATACATACCTTTAAAATGGAAATCGAATTACCATAGTTATGATAATCTTAGATTATCAATAATCAAATGTTATCATATACATTATCAAATTTAGTTGCTAAACATAGTAATTTACATGATAATCTCAAATTATTAAGTTGGATTACCACCAACTAAATACATCCTGAGAATAATGTTATTCACTTTTATTTCTTTTAACATTTCCATGCAAATTCCTTTTTGGTTCTCATTTTCTTAAGAGGCTTAACTTGGATTCTTAGCCTCATGATGGAAGACCGCAGTCAGAAGCATTGGCCAAAGTTTGCTTTCATCCATTGAAATGCTTCATTGACCTGCAGACGTCCCCCAACTGCACAAAGAGAATGGATTAGTGCGTGGTATGTGCGAGCATTCAGAGGAGCACCCTATCCAACTCATGGAAGCAATCAAAAGCATCATACATTTGGTGAAACTTGGCTTACAGTGGACGTTTGATTGTGGGTAATTACCTTGATAATCTTGGATTATCATGCATATTACCATGTTTCATAATTAGATATGATAATCTGAATAATAATGTTTGATCTTTAGTAATCCAAAATAACCATAAATCATGGTAACCTGATTTTCGTATGAAAGATGGATATCTAAAATTATCAAGATTCGATAATCCTTGACTTTCATGTAAATATTTAATATTATATTATATATTTAATATTAAATATATATAATATAATATAATAATATTAAATGTAATATTAATATAATATTTATTATTTTAAACAATATATTATATTTATATTGTTAATATATAAATATATAATTTAAAATTATTAATATTTATGATCTTTTTACAATTCACATTTTATATTCTAGCTAAAAAAGGCAACCACTTAAAAAATAAAAATAATTTATAACCAAATAAAAATATAATATAATATAATATATATTAAATCTTATATTCGTGAAATTTGAATCAATATTACTAAGGTAAACTAAACATGATAAACTTGTATTCTTGGTAACCTGAATACTAAATATAAAATTATCAGAAATGTACCACAAACTAAATACCACCATAGAGTTAAATATAACAACATCTAGCTTAAACATGTTCTCTGGAAGCATGTCCATGACATCTCTTGCCATGTTTGCATTCTAGCCATGGAATGACCCTTGATAAGTAATTGGTTACCAAACACTTAAATTAGACACTGTATTTCATTTTAAAAGGACACTAAGTAATTCCAAATTAGAATGGATGAAGCCTGTTGTATAAATTCAAGTTGTGTTTGAGTTGACTCGATGTGTCAAAGTTTGAAAATTGAAGACAATAGGTTGGTGTTCACATTTTCTTATGTTCGAAGTAAAAATTATATTGGCCCAACCAAGCCCAGCCTACCGGTTGTTGGGCTTGCAGACTTGGCCCAAGTTGAATTCCAATCTTGCAGTCTGCTAAATCTGCTAAATAGTGGAATGATCAGCTTAATCAGCAGGAGTTACTCAATCATTGCACATTATATTTCCACAGTAGGTAGCATAAAAATCAAGACAAATCTCTTGCTGTTGTGCCATGATATTTCATATATATATATATATATATATATATATATTTGTGGCAGTGCAAAAATCCTTTATTATGGAGCAAGAGACTTGATGTATCCCTGATGATCACTAGTTTTCCATGAAAAAAATTATTAATACTTTAAGATTATCAGATAGAGTTGCCTCGTTAGCCTCAGCAATGCCATGGTGTTAGCATGTAGTAATGGTTTATTTAAAGATCATAATAACTCCTAAAATTTTATGTCAAGATAGAAAACACATAAAATAAAAATTTTTAGTGACATATTTTTTTATTGCTTAAGGTTTACATATCTTTTTAGAGATAATTATTTTCATAGCTATATATAATATAATTTTAGAGGAAAATATTATTTTATCATCATAAATATGGGGATTCATATGGATATGTATTTCACATCGGCTATGCATTAGGGAACGCTTGGATACTTGTATAAGAATAAGGATGCCAATTTGACTATTTTTGTGATGAGATCTTGAGTTGTTACAAATGGTATTAAAGCAGATCCGATTTATGGCTTATATAGATTAGGAGGCATTACGACATCGACTTTTCTAAGTTGATCACATGTTGATCATAGTTCTTGTGATTAAATTTAATTAGATTTAGACCCTTACTATGGTGGGAATGAGAGTATATAAGGATTTATGCAGGAGTGTGTTTATTCCTATATTAGTTATGCACTAAGAATATTTTTAGTTAATTACATAGGGCTAAGAATGCACTAAGAAGATTTTTAGTTAATTATATAGTGCTAAGAAACTCAAATAAAACCATCTCATTAGTCTCTTTTTAGGTGAAGTTCTACATTATTATAAAGGGAGGACTCATGCAAATGTGTACTTAGCCCTATATCAGTTGTACATCCCTATATTGGTTGTACATTGGTAAGACATCGAATACTTTACACTACTAATAAATCTAATTTTTTAACTTATTTTTTTTAATAATATTCCAGATTATTGCAAGTAGTATCAGTGTAGGTCTGGCCTATGCCCTATGTGGACTATGTAATACTACAACAAAGGTTTTTTTGAGGCCAACCATAGGCCAATAATAGCATAGTATTTGTGAATTGAATTCAATTGGATATGGACTTTAAGCCATTAGTGCTTAAATGTGAGGAATGTATATGATCACGGTACGATATTTATGAACTAATTGGATTGAAATTTGACCCTTCATTCAAGAAAATGCTGAGACCTAAATGGGTAGAGTATGTGAAACTAAGGGTTCAAATCCAAGTCAGTCAATGGTCAACTCTAAAAGTGCTTGTGCTGTAATATCTTTGACTCTACATGGGCTAAGATCATATCTACTTTGATATCATTTCTAATGATCTGGATCTCAGCAAAAGGGCTAACTATAAGTTAAAATTTTGAGTGAGGCCTAAGGTCATTACATATAATATTACAGTGCACATGGCCCATGGCTATGTGAACTAGAAGATGCTATAGCATAGGTTCTTTTAAGACCGAGTATGAGTTGATTATGATGTTTGTGAATATATTTGATTAGATTTTGTCCCTTACTATAAGGATGATCGGTTTTAAATAGAGATAGTATGTAAAGACTCATGTAGCATGTATTTAGTCTTATATCGGTTATGTATCCAAAAGATCTTAAATACTTATTCAACGTCAAAGAATTCAAAGATAACTTTTCAACTAGCTTTTCTAAGTAAGATTCTGAGTCATTACATAAGGTATCAAGTATATTTAGCCCATTACTTATGAAGATTAGAGGGTGCTAAAGCATGAGTCCATTTTGGATTGATTATGCATTGATTTTGATATTTTTTTGATTAGAGTTGATTGAATTTGGACCCTTAACTTATTAAAAATATTAGAACTTAAAGTGGAGGAGCATGTGAGGTCCTATATAAATATGTCTTTAGTTCCACATTAGTTGTATAATGAAATGAGTTTATGTATTTATATAAGATCAAAAAATCCAAGTAATATCTTTTGATTAATTTTTTTTTTAAGTGATGTCCCAAGCTCTTAAAAATGGTACCAAAGCCGATCTAGCTTATGATCCATGTGAATTGGGGAATGCTACAATATAAGTCCTTTTATGGTGATCATAGTTTGATTATGAAATTTATGATTGGATTTGATTAAATTTGAAACTTTAGCTTACTAAGAATGTTAGGATTTAAATGAAAAAAATATATTAGGTCTATGTGGTCTAGTGCCTAGTCTCATATGGTGTGCATTAAGAAAATTTTAGCACTTGCATAAGGTGAAATATCCTAGCAGCCTTTTTAAGGTAAGGATTTGGATTATTAAATTACACTTTTGTTCGCTTAATTTGGATAGTTAGCTGTAATCAAAAGGATAGGAAGGATGTCTACAATGGTTGGATGTGAGGAACTTGCTTGAAAGGAGAGCCTTTTCAGAGGCAGCCATGAGAGGACATAGGGAGAGGAGTCCTGTTGCTTATTTTCACAGCTGGACTGGAGCTAGGACATAAAAAGGACAAAAGGGCCACAACTCTCTTTTTCCATGGAGTCTAAGGTCCTTCACCTTAATAATTTTAGCAGTACACGTCTTCAAAAAAGTTGATGGTGGATGAGTTTGGTTACAAAATGAAGCCAAGGTACTGCTTCATGTTAGTGTGGCGCCATTGCACTATGAGGACAAGTACTTGCTGGAAGTATTTACATAAAAAAGCACGCAAGCGCGCGTGTGTGTGAGTTTGTGTTATTAGGTCAATGTATATGTATAAATTAAGGACTAGTACCTAGTAGAATGGCTAGAAGTCCCTAAGTTAAACATCAATAAATGTTTCTTTTGATGCAAACAATATTACTAAATGATAGGTATGTTAGTTATGAAACATAGAAGGACTTGTTTCCTAAATAATTATATCATCACATTAATTCTTTTCATCAACCATATAAATTTATGGCTGCTTGTAGCATGCCACATGTGCTAGAGTAAACATATGATCTAAAATCTAATATTCCTCCAATTATAATAGAACAACTTAGACAACACATCTGATGTCCATAGGATGATCTGTATGCATTAAGCATAAGTTTAATCTTGCTTGCAATCATTTGCATCATATTGCAATGATCATAGCATCTCCACATCTGCTGCTCCGATTCCTCACCTAAGAAAAGATATATTGGAGACATTTTCATCTAAATCCATTTCTCCTTTTTAATCTTAGATATCCAATTCCCTTGAAAAGAAATGACCCTCGAGAATAATTATGCTGAAATTTTATTTTAAAAAAACTATGCTAATCCACCATTTTGCTAAAAAGAAAGTGCTAAACTCGCAGCTTTGTTATATGTGCTTGTACTTAAATTTAAATCTTTAACTAATTGTTGCTTATTGTGCATCATCCACTAGAAACATATATATCAAAGTGTCACTTGAACTATTTCATGTGTAAAGAGAACTACTAGAGCTAACTAAGACATGCCTGCTGTAATCCCAGTTGTCCATCTTTTAACGAACTTATAATTTTCAAATATTCAGAAAATTATTCTAAATTATGAAGGCCAGCTCTTATTAGAAGGTTCAGAATCCTCTAAATTTCCAGACTGCTTTCACGGCATTCAACTGTATCTCTTTCCATTTGCCACAGCCATGAAGTCACCTCTCAATGCAGTATCATCATCAACTTCTCTCTAATTATTGTAATAATGTTTCTAAGCTGCTATCCATCTGATAGTTAAAATCTTTGTCTGAGCTATTTAAAATCTACTACGTGGAATCCATCTGACAGTTATTTTCTGTACAAATTCAGAACAGCCTTTCTGAAAAGAGCGTTTCCCTCAAATCATATCACTGCCTTCTTTTCTACTACGCTCTCTGAGCTTGTTATCCCCCACCAAGTTCGCAACAGGGTTATCCTCCGCGTGTCCAAATCGGATTAAATGCTGCACGTCAATGGGTCACATCCAGCTTTGGTTCACACCTCCACCGTACTGCCTCGCCAAGCTGTTGATTGTTTTTTATGCACCTTTGAGATTCTTTCTATGCCACACAATGCTGCAGGTGTCAAGGTGGTCCAGTCTTCTCCCTAATTTTGTCGCAGCTACATCACTTGATCATTAGATTTGTGTCCTTCCAAAGGACATGAGAACCCCTTGCTCACTTTTCTTGTAACTCACGCTCTAATGGCCACTAGCCGTTGCATCCCTGCCCAATGACCCTCCTTTAGGATCATGAAGACATTAAAATAGTCTATGGCATTCAAAAAGGTGGCCCATGCTTTAGGGATCCCAAATGCCAATGATTTCAAGGAAAAATTTTATGGCACTCTTATAGATAGATGGATAGGATATTAAATATGATACCATGATTTTATTTAATATTTAAGAAAAACTCATTCAATATTTAATATTCATAAAAAAATATGAAAGTAATATCAGTAAAAAAAAAAATATAATAATCAGTTCTAATTAGTTTGAAATTAAAATTTTGTTGCTGTTATTATTGTTATTAAAAAAAACTTATGAACTCCTCTGGGTTGAGAATGAACGCATTGGCTATTATTTCTGATGTCCCAGCAGAAACTATTCAGAGGAAACACCAACATATGGAATCATCAGGACCACCATTCATTGGCCAAGGGAAAAGGACTCACAAGTCTCACGAGTTCTGCCACCTTTCCAGGGAGCGGAGATCTGGCTGCAACTCGTGTTGTTCATGTGTTTCTGCTTAGATGGCAGGAGAAAGCGTGGCCAAACTTTTCGTAGCACCAATCTTCTCAAATGGTGGGTCTCTTAGAATGACTGCTGCCAGAATTTTTTGTTGACCGTGGGCCCACAAAAACCATGAATAAGACTGTAATGGCGGCCAACCTGTGAAAACTTCTTACAGGCCAGAAACGATTTTATGAAGGAAAGGTCAGGAGAACACCTTGAGCAGAAATAGGATACAAATTCTATAAACATTATGGATGTCACAAGAACAGCAAGGGATTTTCCTTGAGTATTTCTGTGCCTATGTTGGACTAGCTTCAATTTGAACCTAAATTCTTTAGATTACAGCTAATGAAGTTACTGAGTTGGTTTTCAGAACCGTCGGAAATCACCTTTTGTTCTGAGAATGTTCATACTTATGAACGAGATTAAGTTCTCTTTTCTCTACCATTCTCATCTGGATTGAGCTCCAGTAGAGAGAAGGTTTTGGACCGTAGATGAAGAAGATTTTTCATCTATGATCATCTTCCCACTGACGATACTCTTTTAAGATCATTAGAGTAGTGATTCATCCTATCATCTGATGAGTCTTCCATCTAACAACTGTGATCAATTTCTTTTGCCACCGTGAAAGGACATGATAATACGTAGAACCCGTTTCCTTAAGCAAGGCCGGCCACTTTAAACCTGTTAAAAGAGAGCATTTTCTTTTCCCTTCATGTCTCTTACCTCGCCAATGCATTGAGAGGTGCATCAAATGACATCACTGAAGTGACGATTCAAGAAGAAACTGTAGTGCAGATTGTATTAAATACATTTTACGACAACATCAAGCAGTGTCGGCAATGAGATTAGTTCCAGTATCTTTTTCCAATTTTCATTTGGGATGGTTGATCTGCATCTGACCAGGTTACTAAGCACAAAATTTTTGATTCAACAGAACTTTTTATTTGGAAAAAAATAAAAATAAAAATCCATTCGATATTATATTACCATGGTGAATGACTGCTGTGATCCTCTTCCATGGGGCAAAGGAGGTGTTTTCCCAAGTGCTGGACATGGACAGTTTTGCTATATATCATTTCTATGAAATAATTCATGGCGCTCCTACGGTTACTTTTGAGAAAAAAGAAGGTTGGAAGCACCATCTTTGTATTAAACAATCTATGCATTGAAAGTTTTACATCTTTTATTCTGATGATGTATATATCATCAGTAGGTCCCATCTGAGGATAAACAAATAGTGATATTTTAACCTTTGATTGAGACACTACATGTATAATGGTGCAGCATTTTTGTTAACTACTGGGCTTTTGGACTTCAAGTAATGCGAAATAGCAGTTGATAATAACTCCTTTAGCATGCCATGATGAAGAGGCAACCTCAAAATCTTCATAGTGATTCCACTCTAAACAAGAAAAAGTCTTGTGATATAATACTTTTCCTCAAAATTCATGAGAGGTTATGATTCATGACCACCCTTTCTAATGTTAAGAAGGTTGTAAAGTGTTTTTGTGGGTTGAGGTTATGATTCATTACCTCCCTTTCCAATGTTAAGAAGGCTGTAAAGTGTTTTTGTGGGTTGTTAGGTCCCAAGTGAGAAACAAACGAGGAAGCTCTCATAAAGCAAATGGGAAATGACAAGGGTTAGCGTATATAAGGACAATAGGAGTGTAAGCCACCTGTAAGGTAGAAAGTTTTTAGTACCTCTCCTATCCTTGAGTCCCTCGTCCTCATAAAACAGGGAAAAGAAGGGAAAGATGGATCTCAACCTTGGTGGCATGGACAAGAAGGTGGTCATAAGGGAATTCAACAGGGAAAACGACTGCGAGGTGGTAGAGAAGCTTGAGAGGAACTGTGAGATTGGGTCTAGAAAAGATTTCTCCATTCTTACCAACATGGTAGGAGACCCCCTCTGTAGGATCAGGCTTTATCCTCTCCATGTCATGTTGGTAGGTGGGGTTACTTTCAAGCGTTGCTTGATATTATGTTTACGCTTTGTCCAATGGTATTAATTGTTTGCTCCTTAGAAATATAGTTGCCTAAGCCTAGAGGCTATGCATGAGGGCAAAATAGTTAAAAGCTTCTTCCAAGATGATAAGCTTGCATGGGTCGAGATGCTAATGTTAGTTTGGTCCTGCAGGTTGCTGAGTTGTTGGGAGATGGAGAGGTGGTTGGAGTGGTAAGAGGCTGCATGAAGTGTGTGGGGACTGGCCTTGAGAGAGGCCAAGTGAAGATAAGCTACATCCTTGGCCTTAGAGTCTCCCCTAAGCATAGGTTGGCTTCACATCTCTCTCTCTCTCTCTCTCTCTCTCTCTCTCTTTCTCTCTCTGTGCGCGCGTGTGGTGCATGAGCACAACTAAGCGCATGTACCCAAGAGAGTGAGACCAAGTTCATGTCTCAGTGACCATGGTGAAAGTAATTTGGTGCCCTCTTGGCAATAAGCATGATATAGGTTTGTTCTTCTTCATTAGATAAGATATGATAAGCTTGATCAACAACTTTCTTTTTTCCTAGTAAATTTATTAAAAAATCAGATAAAGGTGTGTTTGCATTAAGTGCAACATTTCTGCATGTTTTCTTTACTGACATTTCCTTTTTTTTGGGGGGCTCGGACCAGACATTGTTTCATAATGAAGCCGAGGCCACAATAAAAAGAATGACCAAGAATAACCCTAAGAAAACCATTACGAGGGATTTGAAATCCAATAAATTTTACTATATGTATATTTAGAAAAGCAACAATCAGCTGAGCATATATCCAAAGATCAAGAAAGGTTGATGAAAACTCTCTCTTTAAACTCTTAAATATATCTGTCACTTTTATAAATTTGGATTTGATAAACATATTTTTGAATTTCAGTTGCATCATATACTCAAGACCATAAATCTAATCTTCAACTCACTATCTCATCCTGTACTATTGTCTTCCAAGATTATTCAAGAGGATTACATAAGGAAAGTAGAAAAGATAGATATCATATTGTATACCATTAAAAACATTTTAGATTAGTCCCAGTCATCTATGGCAATCTCAAACAATTTTAGAAAAAGGAAGGAACATGGGAGGCTCCAACTCTCTTAAATGGTCATCATTATAACATGTTGAAACTAATGAAATTTCCTTATTGATCGATAAGGATTACATGAAAATCATGCTACACATATACATCAAATTACAAAAAGAAGGATTTTAAATATGTAGTGGTTTATAATTGTAAGTGATAATTAAATAATAGGTAACAATGATTATTTCCCTTCCTATATTGACTTAGACTGATATGTGTGAGTGTGCATTTGATGCATGAATTGTATTAAGGTTATGGACTCATCATATTCTTTTGATTATCACTTAAATTATGGTCCAAAGAAGAAAAATAATATTGACTTCAGCTTCATGCAATGGCTATCCAGGTATTTTTGTTCAAGGGAAAAACAAAGGGACATACGATCACAGGTTTTGACTTCTTTTTTCTATTTTTCTTTTTTTTTTTTTTTCATTTTCACTTTAGGCGGATGGGAATTGGATCGAAGCTCATCAAATCAGTCGAAGCTTGGGCTGAAAGAAATGGAGCACGATATGTTTTCTTGGCCACGGAGGAGAACAATGCTGCCTCAATAAATCTTTTCGTTCTTAAATGTGATTACATAAAATTATTCTCTTTAGCAATATTGTTTCAACCAGTTGAAGCTTGTAGTAAAAAGAATCCATCCCGTGATGTGAGGATAGAGAAGCTAAGCGTCGAGCAAGCCATTTCATTATACAAAGATCGACTTGGAGGTGAGAAATTCTTTCCTGCCGACGTTGATATCATTCTTAAAGAAGAGCTCAGCCTAGGTACATGGGTGTCATACTTCAAGGAAGAGCATTGGGATGGCTTGCATGGCAAAGAGAATGACCATGAGTTCCTTAGCAAAACTCCAAGCTCCTGGGCCATCCTTAGCATGTGGAAGACTTACGAAGCTTACAAGCTTCAAATCAAAGGAGCACCTTTAGTGAGGTGTATCAATACTACTCTTACCCATATAAGATCCAAGATCCTCCCTTGCTTAAGAACTCCCTCATCTTGTGAGCTTCTCTCCGGGCCATTTGGTTCTCTCTTCCTCTATGGGCTTCATGGCGAAGGGGAGAGGATGGGGGATCTTATGAGATTTTTGTGGTGCTTTGCTTTTAGTTTGGCCAAGGATGTGACGGACTGCAACGCTATTGTCACTGAGGTGAGTAACTTCGACCCTCTATGTGGGCATTTATCACGGGGAGCCTCCATATCGCGCATCAATGATGTCTGGTTTTCAAAGAAGTTGGGCAGTGGTGCAGGAAATGACAGTATCAATTGGACTGCTGCACAGCTACCTCGTGTTTTTGTTGATCCAAGAGATTTTTGAAGGCTAGAATCCCATTGATGTGCCTTCGTTATGAACCCAGGTGCAAGGCATAATCAAATAAAGTTTCCAATGCTTATGGTCTTAGGATGACAGCTATTACATTATGCTTACCTTCTCCCTTTTCTGAGAGAGACGTTGTGAAGAGACGCTCATTGAAGAGTGACCTCATTGTACTTTAAGACTTTCATTATTATTCCATTTCAGATGAGTAAGTTGGTTATATGAATGGATGTGCCCAAAAAGATTTGATCTGAAGTTTTACTCACACACATAAACATCTTACAAAAAAATAGTAACTGTTCTTTGTCTTGACGTTTTAAAAGTTTATTCTCAACATATTAGAAGCTGATATGCAAGGCTTTGGTGGTGGAGCTCATGTTGAGTAACCAATTGATGGTATATGTCAAACTTAACAGAAGGGATGGCCATCATTCATAGGAGCGATTTGCTCATTCCCGTACCTATCTTGCTCTTAAGTTTTGGTTGTAGCGATCTTCATGTAGCTCGTAAATCTGAACTGGGAGCAGTTTTTTTTTTTTTTTTTTTTTGTAAAGCAATTATTACTGATTTAGAGGGCAAAATGTGGAAAGTCTGGGAGCAGTACCATTCATGGCACCGAACATGAAGTGGTAGTTCATTATTTTACTGCTGCCATGTTCAAGATAACCACGCCTTTTAATTCTAATCAACAACAGGAGGCTGGTGATAATATGTTTCACGACCTTAGGAAGTCAAATTTAACGGTTTCTCTATTTGATCAAATAGTAATTCAATTCGTATCTAACCATAAGACCTATTCCTGAAACTCTTGTCAGAGACCTTGGCACGATTAGATTATCTACAAACCTCTTCAAGCTCTAATCTGATTAGAAATAAAGAAGAAGCTGGCACAAAAAGAAAGCAATTGAAAGAAATTCAAAAATCTTTCAAAAGAAAAATTCTCAAGGCTCTCCTCCCTCACCTTTCTTTAAAAAAAAAAAAAAAAAAAAAATGTAATTTAGTTTGATGCACCATTTCTTTAGCTTCCTGATGCTAGATTTTGTTATTTATAGGTTTTGGTCGGTGTCAAGGCTTAATAAAATGCTTAAATTTGGGGGAGCTCGAGTTACCACAAAAGACTGTTGTTCTGTGTAAAAATAAACTGACATCCTACCTAAGAGAAACATCATCCGTTTAATTTAAGGCTAACATTTAAATTTTTATCCTATGAAATAATTAACTCTCATATAGGAACAGAGGCTGTTAATGTGATCAAAGAATTATCTTCTTTTATATGACATATCTACCATAATTTTACAGTTACAATTTCATAGAAGGTTCACAGGCCCAGTATCAGATCCACATCAATATCACACCATATATATAAATATTGATTAATTTAGTATATCAATACTTAATATATATAAATATATATATTATATCGATATACTTGATGCGTGAATCAGGTTGATAATATACAATTAATATCAAAATTAAAAAAAAAAAAAGAAGGGTTGGGGGATGATAACGGCGTCACCTTCACAGCCAACATACAAACATACGAAAGCCTTTTTTTTTTTTTTTGCTGCAAAATAGAATTTTTTTAAAATTTTTTTTTCTTTTTCCTTTTTTTTTTTATAAATTTTTTGGGTCCCTTCTTCCTAAGCTCCGTTACGGAACCTTTACAAACGCACCGGGTACGAAGCCCGCAAAAATCATCGGTACTAAAAAACCAACAAAGACAAGACCACAAAATAGGACTCGCGTACGTGGCGCTTCCTAACATGCCACGTCGGACGATCAGGTGGGCCCCGAAAATAGTGATCAGTTCGCCGGGAGGGAGAGCAGCGACCTGGTCTTGGGCGTCCGCTTCCTCTTCTTGCCACCGGAGGAGGTGGTGGCGGCGGCGTCGATGCGGCCGAGGTGCGAGGCGGCGGAAACGGAGGAGATCGATACGGCCTCTGGCGCCGCTGCCGCTGCGGTGGCCGCCACCGTCGCCTGCGACAGCAGTCGGACGGTGGATAGGGAGCCGATGGGGCACTCCTGCCATCCGATGGCGGCGATGTCGTCCTTCACCTCCTCCAGCTGGAGCGCCGCGCACGACGTGACCCCACGCTCCCCGATCGTCGATCGCGTGGGACGCATCAGATCGTACCCTCTCAGATTCGGCAATATCTCCTTCTGATCATCCCCAGGTTTTAAAAAAAAAATGGGGGCAAAAATAGAAGAAAAATCATCAAAGAATGGATCTTTGAAGGAAGATATTGGGGATTTGCCTGACCTTGGTGCGGAACCTGATGAATCCGTGCATGAAGACGATCTGAGGCATCGAAAACCATGGAAATGCCGTAAAAAATCTCCAAATTACAAGCAAATAAGCTAATTTCAGCGGATTTGGATTGATCTTGTTTGTTAGAACAGCGATCTTAGCACGAAATAGGGTTTCATCACCAGCATAGATCCGATAAAAGATTTCAAACTCCAAGAATAAAAAAAACTACGATTTCAAGTAATAATCTAGTTAAAAAGAGGAACTAGAACAAAGAGAATGGTTTCGATCACCAAGTTAGGTTAAAGAAGTCTACTGGCGTGCCACAGAGAGAGAGAGAGAGAGAGAGAGAGAGAGAGAGAGAGAGAGAGAGAGCGAAACAGAGAGGACCTGGTTGAGTTGATCGAGGGTGAGGCGAGGGCGATCAATGTTGTTGAGGAAGTAAACATAGTCTTCGAGCGTCAGCTTGCGCTTCCCTTCTTCCTTCATCTCTCGCACTCTTCGCTCTCCCTCTCTTTCCCACGCGTTCTCAGCTTTAACGCTCCACTTCTTTATAGGGGGCTCGAGAATTGAGAAACGGAGAGGGCGGTGCCGCGCGGTGCTAGATGCCGTCCAAATGACCAGAACAGCCCTTGATCTGTGGCAAATCTACAACGTTATTCTCGCAACCAGGATGCGCACCAGAACGCAGCTGGAAAATAGATCGAGTTCAAATCTATTTCAAAGCTCAACTAATAATTAAGTCGAGTTTGAACGTTATGTTTGTCAGGATACAGAAGAAGAGGCCGGCTTGTCTCGATCAAATTAGATTTAGGACTCATTTATAGTAATAAATTTAATTTTTAATCAATGACTATTTTATATAACTGTTAATCAATAGTAATTTAAAGATATTCAAAGAGTTAATTCAAATAAATTCAAAATGAGCTCGAGCGATGCCATACTGAATAGTCTGCTCAATTTAACTCATCTACACTCTTAATACTATTTTATTAGAGGTATAAAATGCACTTGTTATGCGATATAAATAACTTTGACCTTCTTATACAATATTCTTCATGTACTAATAAGCTATAATAATAGAGCGTATTCAAAGCCAGCCTAGGATATCACAGAAAGAATGCAAGAAAGAGATCAATGGGGTTTTGATGGCACTGTCTTTCTTAGAAAAGAAGCATTAATCCAAATTAATTTTAGAAAAATTTAAATTTTTTACGGTACAAACTTTATATCATATAATATCATATATATTTGAATGGTTATTATATGTTTTATTTTGGATACGAGTAATTATTTCTTGTGACATTTGATGATTTTTTTTTTTTTTTTTTTCAACTATACCACATTCATTTGGTTATAATTTTCTCAGCACAAGCTTTTCTCAAATTTGGCATATAATCACGTCAACTTAATCGAAAATAGATATAAAAGCAGGCTACGTCTGATGCTCATTGGACCATAATGGTCTCATGGATCATCAATTCTTGAATTCACGTCCAGATCGGTGGAAAGCATGCATCAGTTTGCAGCGCATGGAATGTTGCATCAAATTAAGCATGTACTTCGCACGTGAATCTTGACGCAGATCCAAAGGTCAGCACTGCAATATAGTCTTTTGTGGGCGCCTGCGCGCGTGTTTCTTAAGAGGAAATGGAGGAGGTGAAAATAATAATAATAATAAAAAAAAGAATCCACTCCTCTGGTCTCTCTCCCATTTTTATTCCTTTCTTTGATCGGCTACCTGCTCTCATCATCTTGGCCGTGGTCGGCTTCTGTGCCTCTCGGCAGCGGGCAAAAGAGATGGCGACGGCGGATCGGAGGGTAGGGGTGGCGGTGGATTTCTCGGCTTGCAGCAAAGCGGCGCTTCGGTGGGCGGTGGAGAACGTTGTCCGCACCGGCGACTACCTCATCCTCATCAACGTCCAGAAGGAGGCCCTTTATGAGGAGGGCGAGATGCAGCTGTGGGAGACCACCGGATCTCGTAACCCCACCCCCCCTCTCTCTCTCCCCTGCCTTATTTTAATCCCTTGCCATCTGCGACATCTCTCTCATATCTTTCCCCCCTTTAATTCCTTTTCAGGTTTAATCTTTCTAGCCTATTGCCATCTTCTTTCTGGATCTTAGCGCTGGTTTGAATTTAAATTTTTTTTTTTCTTTTATTCGATTTTTGTGGCAGTGGGATGTCTTTCTTTAGGAAAAGATCGGATTTTAAAGCTCGTTTTCATTCATAGATGCTACTCAAAATTTACGGTCATAGATATTAGAAAAGTACATAGCAGCGTGACACCAACGCATGGTTTCTGATTTGGTCCAAGTTAATTTTGTCCGTGATTTATTGATGCGATTACTCGATATTGAACTCAATTACATTTTTCAAGAAAAAAGATCAAATTTTGATACTCAACTTCTCAAAAAGATCAAGTTTTGAAACCTGCTTGCAAATATGGAAGTGATTAAATTAATTGGTGCTAGAATCAATTATATTATTATTTGATATCAAATTCTTGAATGTAAATCGGAAAGTATTGAAATTTGTAACTTTACAGTTTCTATGTTAAATTAAACATCATTATTGCGGCATCGTATGTTGCTGAATTGGTCCAATTGAAATGTATCTGGGTCTTATATTTGATTTTGGTGCTCTTGGAATTTGGCATAAAACAATTGATAGTTCTTTTGGAGGTGATTGTTATTCCTCCTATTAATATTGTTTTCTTTTCTTGTCATCTAGGCCTTTAGTAAGTCTAGAGAAATTTAACATCTTGATATAACAAGATTTCTTAGAATAGTTCACCCCACACCTCTAGAACTACAAGTCCATAGAAACAAATCTTCATCCCAAAAGGACTTCTAAACATTGTATCTCCTTTTGATTTCAGCTGTCCATCTCTTGGTTTATAATTCACAATTTCAATACTGTTCATCTTTCATTTCTATGCAATTATCTGTTAGGTGGGTTTCACAACTTGTTATATCTTTTCTATCACCGTTGCAGTTTAATCTCTGAATTCTGTGTCCAGGGCTGTCCAAACAATCATTCTCATTTCAACTCTTGTTGCCATCGAACAATTGCGGATGTCACTAATGAGTGAAAAAATGAAATAAAACTTGAGCATTGAAAGAGAGTGCTAGGCTTGCTCTCCAGTTATTTTTTTCCCCTAATAATTAGATATTGCAAATAGTTCGCAGCACATGCAGATGATTCAAATATTATTATTTTTTTAAAAAATAGAACTCCCTCATTTTTTCTGCATCTAAGGTATCTTTTACTAATTCAAAGTTGTAGATGCTCAATCAGTTACTGGATGTGTCTCACAAGTAGAAATGTCATCAACCACATGTGCCTAGCAACAATTGTGACTATGATTCGAAAACTAGCTGTTGACTACCTTTTTGTCATTTGTTTGAGCATTCTTTTTCTCTCGAGTGGACTTGCGAAAATAATTTTGGTGTGATGGCCATACGACAGCACTTATCCCACTAGCTGAGTTCTCTGATCCTGGTGTTGCAAAAAAGTATGGTGTGAAGCCTGATGCTGAGACCTTGGATATACTCAATACCGTAGCCAGGCAGAAGGAGGTGAGTCTTCTTTTTATGTCCTTCAAGCCATACATTTGCACAAGTTTGATACTAATAGTGTAGTCACATATCATTTATGTTAGCAGATTGTGGTTGTCATGAAGATCTACTGGGGAGATGCTCGTGAAAAGATTTGTGAAGCAATTGATGATATTCCATTAAGCTGTCTAATCATTGGGAATAGAGGGCTCGGCACGGTCAAGAGGTCAAATCATAACGTTCTATTATTCAAGAACATCCTGGTCTTGGAATGTTTTCATTCCAAAGCTTGGTGCTAGGCTGGATGCGAAAGCTAATGATGAGCTTGGCCATATCAAATTTGTCATAGCTTACCAGATCATGTAGAGATTTCTGCTGACTTGTTTCTTTGTTTATGCAGGGTCCTGCTTGGTAGTGTCAGCAACTATGTGGTGAACAATGGTAACTGTCCAGTCACAGTTGTCAGGAGTGCTGAACATGAAGGCTGAATCCTCTGCTGTGTTCCTCTGGAGGACAGTGTGGTAGTTGTGGGTCTGTCAGGCTGAGCTTTTATCTCATGGGGAGCTCAGAATTTAGTTCCTTGAATAAGAACTTGTTTGTGGTCTACGCCACTCAAGAATGTGTATGCTTTAACTTATGCATACTACTGTTGTATGTATTGGCTGTAGTTTTGGCTAACTGTGATGTTGAATTTCTGTCAAAAAGATTTAAGCAACTTCTATCTTAGATTGTTTATCTGTATGCCTTCCATCTGATGTTGTATGCCTTAGATCACTTGATGATCAGTTGTGTCAACCTGTATAATATTATACTACATGCTTTCTTGTCCCGAACCCTGATACCAACACTGCACTCACTTTATCATCACCAGCAAAATATTCCTTAAATTTTCCCTTCTAACAGAGGCAATGGTAATCATCTGTCTGGATTCTTTTCTTGTGGCAATGGCTAAAAGAGTTTTAGTGTTCTCTCAACCATTTCAATGCAAGAGAAACTCGCACTAAAGGCAGAGTATGGCTATCTTACTGATGGTGTTCTTCTCTTTCAGCCATGCAAAACCAATTATAAATGGAAAAGTATAGTTTCTCTGAAATTTCTTTTTCTTTGGACATTGTTTCACCACCCCAACTATATCACCATGCTGTTGCAGTGGCATTAGGGGCAACATGTATGAGATCATCTGGCAAGTTTGGTCTCTGCAAAATCAAAAATAAGCCATAGTTGAGACCTATTAGAAAGAATAATGGTTACCTTTTCTTGCTTGGAGGCCACCTGACCATGGATAGAGTACGTTACAGCCCTTGACTGGTTGCTAGACAAGCATGACTCCTGTCACAGGCGAGTGAAACATGTAGGTTGACATAAAAGTGTTGTTTAACCTTTTTGTTAATCTCTTCAGAGAAGATATCAACACCCTAAATTGATATGAAAATATGAATATGGATTAGCACTCTTTCTTAGTCAAGCTTTTTTTTGTTCCCCCTCCTTTTTTTCTCCCTCCTCACCATTGTTCCCTTTACATCTAATTTTGAGAAAAACTAGATGGCTCTGAAAGAGGATGCGTTCAGTCATGGCACCTTAACCTTTTCATGTACAGTTGCCTATTTCTAGTTCTTATTTAGGTTCATAATTTAGAAATCTATGCATTTTGCTGCTTTCCTTCTATTTCATTTCCCAATCAAGTCCATTAAAAACCATATAATTGATTGGTTTGCTATCCTACAAATGAGATTTTTCCATTTCCAATTAAGTGGGGCTTTTATTGATAAGCTTTTCGATCATTCATTGTCATGATACTATTCTCATAGTTTCCACACTCACGTTACTCCAGTGATCGACGATAATAGGATGAAAAAATTGCTCTGACTGAGATAAATTTGAAGGATTTAAATAGGGATGAGAATGAGAAACTTTTTAAAAATCCGTTAGATTCAAGCTTGGGGTTGGGGGTGGAGATTGGGGTCTTCATCCCCAAACTCAAAACCTGATTATTTCCTTATAAAATAAAATTACTTTTATATTCATTATTTTTTCTAAATATACTTTAAAACCCTCTCACTTACCTTTTTAACTTTGTTTAGATATAAATTTTAGATATTTACATTTCCTAATATTACCACTTTATCCTAAAACTTTTTCTTAAATGAGTTCCCCAATGTGCCTAATTGCAAAACAGTTTTGATTTTAAAATATGGATACTTGATATTGAACTATAGATTGATCCTTTATAATTTTGCTAAAATTAATAATTTTGTTGTTTATGTTGTCAATATGTCATATTAACAGATATGATCCGTTAATTTGCCTTATTTCTTTAATCCTTAAAAGATTTTTTTATTTTTTTAAAAAAAAGATAGGGAATTCCCCATGAAGAATGAGGAACTGTGGGGATGAAATGGGAAAAAAAATTAATCCTCATTCGAGGATAGGGGTGGGGATGGAGGGTGGGAGTGAGGACGGGGATGGAGAATATACCCTTCATCTTGAATCTATTCCATGGCCATTCGTAGTGATCTAGCTATGATCTATATGACAAGCATTAAACAAAATTTCTTATGAATTCAGTGTTTTACTTTCAATATCAGAGAGACATGCCTCATTTATATATTGTAGATGAAATTAGTCTCTTTAGCAAATGAACACCAGCTATTCCCTTATTTTACAAGCCTCATATCAATGTAATGGTGCAACTTGTATTTTTATTGTCACTCTAAACTTTTGGATAAATGACTTTAAAGCTAACTTCAATTTTGTAAAAGCAAGCTGTCCTTGTCCCTTTTTCAATAAGTTTACTGCTTGTCCAAAAGCATAATTTCATTTCCTCTCTTGCTTGATAGTTGATATTTTATTTATTTTATAGTAATGCACATGTGCTGTACATATGAAACATAAGTCTTATTAAAAGAAATGAATAAGAGCGATACGCATGGTATGCAGGAATTTGTCATCCAATCATTTAGATTTAAATCTCTTTGATAAAAAGGTCATCCAATTAGCTTGCTCCTTTGGTTAAAGTTGTATTAAATTTTTATAGTTCATTATCTCAATGGATCAAGTAGGTTCTTCCATTTCCTTTCCATCCCAATATAGATATAACCTATTTCATTTTCTTTTGATTTCATGGAAACAAATAAAAATAAAAGCTAAAATTATGAAGAATAGAGTCATCGGGTGTATTCAATAAAAGCAAAGACCGTCCAAGTGGTCCTAAAGAATTTTAAATTTCAGTTATCCAGCAATGGTCATAATTTAACTAACTATTCCTATTTCTATGGGCAAACAATCATTTCCTGCCAAATTTACCTAACCCTTCCTATTCTTCATTCTTTTGAATCCCTTCTCTATTTCTTTACCTCAAACATACTTCCTTTCTTCTATATTTTCTCTCTTTCCCTTGTGCTCCCTTCTCCACAATCATGATGAAGCTAAAAATTTCTTTCTTCCTCTTTCTTTCCCTATCTTCTTTCCTCCACTTTGCCAACCCCACCTGCATCCCTCGCAACTCCTCCCATGCATACCTCTACACTTCTTTCCCATTGCCACCCCCTGCTTTGACCCCTAAAACAAATTCATCCCCCTCATCCTCACCATCGTTATCTCCAGATTCATCTCCCTCGCCATCCCCATCAACATCTCCAAAATCATCCCCTTCATCATCTCCAGCTCCATCTCCAAGGACATTCCTAGCCAACGATCCATCTTTGACCCCAGCCTCATCGCCATCTCCTACCTCATCTTGGGACAAGAAACAATCTTTACCCCCCATCTCACCACCATCAATCACTGAAATCCCATTTCGAACTAAAGGGCCATCTTTGTCTCTATTCTCATTACCATTTGCTAGGTTTGCCTCTTTGACTATGCCGATCCTCTCAAGTGGCCTTAAAGATGACGTCGAGGGGATGTGCAGTCACACTGATCATCCTGATTTATGCCTTTCATCAATCAATTCTCTTTTGCCAGCATTCGAAACTGTTGATGCTAAAACTCTTCTAACATTGGAAATGAAGGCATGCCAGAACCAGACTGAGATTGCACGTGCTCAAGCTACAAAACTTGCAAATGAAAGCTCTACCCCAATTTTTACAAGCATCTTCCAAGCATGCATTGACAATTTTGATGATGCACTAGACAACCTTGATGCTGCCATCAAGGCCCTCTCAGAAGGGGACAAGGGGACACTCAATACTATGTTAAGTGCACTTATCGAGGACTATGGCACATGCGAGGATGGATTCGTGGGGATGTCTGAAACCTCACCAATGGCAAGCTATGATGATTTGCTAATCAAGTTGGCTAGCAATTGCCTTGCCCTTGTTGATTTGATCAAATTCTAAAGCTTGAGCAGCCTTCTTAAATAGTATTCCTCCATGTACCAGCATGCTTCATTTTTATTTTTTTTGATTCCTGCTCTAGAGCAAATGATGGGCAAGGCCATCAACTTCATCTCATTGAGTTTATGAAAGAGGTTTTTTTTTTGGATATTTACTAAATAAATTTCTTTGGATTGGTTTCTTCTATCATATTAGGGTTTATTCCCTCAAAATTTTTATGCTCATGGTTTGTTTCTTTATTAAGGGTCAATTGGTTCCTCATTTCTATTATTTTTAGCATTTTAAATGAAGCTACATTCATGCTTACATTCATTGAATTACTATATTTAACTAGCTATGGTTGCACATCTGAGAAACCTACAACCAAATTTAGCTCTCATCTATATTGGTGCTATGGTCTCTATTTTTTTATTTTCCTATTTAAGTGCATGCATGTGTACATTTGTATGTATACACACATTTTTACTGGAGTTGTTAGATTAGGCTTATAAAAAAATCTTCATTCTTGCATGACTGGAGCAGCAAGGCTGCTAGTCCTTAATATGAGATTATCTAGCTAAAATTAAGTCTGTGTCATACTTTATTATTAAAAATGAATTATCTGACTAAGTTAACTCATGATTTTTAAATTTTAAAAATATTATTGATTTAATTAATTTCAAACATTTTAAAAGATATTATTGATTTAATTAATTTCAAACATGCATGTAGCTTTGGTGATATATATTATTATCAAACTAAAAAATGATGTACCTAACGAGGATTTAATAAAATGAGTCTAGTCATACATAATTTATGCAGGCCCCAAAGTGTTGCAACTTAGCCTCTAATTAAGTCTAAATAGAGAGTTTAAAGTTTAAATTTAAGCTTACCAAAAACAAATCTATTCAGGGAAGATAATTTTGTTTTAATAAAAGCCAATACTTGCCTTTGATTTTTCAAAGTGTAGCCATATTTGATTAGTCTAGAACCTTGCAATGATCATTTAGATACTTTTTATTAAAAGAAATAAGCACTAATTATAAGTAAATCTTAAAAAGAAACAAAGATGTTTTATTATGTCTAGTCAAATGATATAAATATTAAAGTGTTAATCCTAATCCCATAACCACATTACTTTGGCAACCAACCTCTCTTAAAGAATATCCTCTACACTATTGCTCCCTCATCTATCTCAACAACTATCATTCCTCAGTCCCTCTATTATTTAAGATCTAGATAAGTCAAAAATGTCCTCATTCTCATCCTCTAAAAAATCTATAAGTGTTATCATTACTAAAATTCTTAGTTCAAAATAAAAATTTAGAGTTCAAAGAGGGAGGAGTGGTGATATATGAGAATGAGAAAGTCATGCAACTAAAAGCAATGGATCATTTCCTCTCCTTGCATTCTACAATCATGTCAAAATGGCAAAATTAGATAAGTTGCTATGAGATTGAATTATTTCTCCTTTCTAGGGTTTAGATAATTTAAATTTTTAAGTCACAATCTTATCAAATCTATGTTTGATAGGCCGATAATGAATCTTCTATTGGTCAAGATATATATGTCTTGTCACATATACTTCTAATAAATAAGTCAAATTTGGGTGTGAATGCATGACATATTTAATAAATAAGTCAAAACTTAGTTGGCTATTATAATTAAGACTTCCTATCTATTCAGAAATATAAATCAACACATTGAGATCTTACTTTTTTTTTTTTTTAGCGAAGATCCTATAATCCTAAATTCAACAAATAGCTATAAAAGTTCAGATTTCTCAAACTTGGTGTATTATTACATCTTTTCGAGAAAAATGCTTCATCTCCCTTGAAACCTTTGGGAAATATGTTTAACTTATTTTTTTTGGAATTATTAGGTTAATTAAAATTGGTATTTTGGCCCTTAATTAACTATCCATCATTGACTATGGTGTTAAAAACTAGATTTTATATTTCCTAGATAAATATAGTAGCATCTTTTTTTTTTTTGGCTAGACTAAATGTCATTTATACGATTCTTTAAGAATATCTATGTTGACCTCACAAATTTATTCTCTAAACCATGTGAGACAGGAATCAAATATAAGATTAAGACAATAAATATAAGAATTAATTGGACAATGATCAATGCACGACCAAATCTTTCCATCTTCTAATATATCAAAACATATACAATAAAATATATCATTTTATTAGCAAATAGTGTATGAAGATTACATTTGTATTAATTGTCAAAATCTTGCCCCCCAAATTCATTACCAAATGATTATGTTAGCATCCAAAATCGGCTTTTGAATATCAACCAATGTGAAAATAAGAGTTTACGTAGTATAGCATGAGTCGTTAGCTTGGGACTAGCTTCCTACAAGATGGATAGAAGCGGTCAGAAAATCTTCTTCAAGGGAAATACTTTGATGTTCAAATCAGCATAGAGATCAAAGAGCAGAAAAGCAATAAAAGTAGAGATTCAATCTTTTTAAGCCTCTTGTGAGACTTGTTTAACATCTGGATATAAAAGGTTCTAATAGAGATGTGGATATAAAAGGTTTTAATAGAGCCGTGGATAATCCTCTTAATTTGATCCACTTGATGGTAGATAACTGGATGTGCTTGGATCTTGAAGAGGGCGGCACTCTTAAAGGAATTCCTTTTCAATACAGAACTTTCTTCTTTGGGATGACATGTGTTGCCTCCTGATCAGTTATAATGTATTGCCTTCTAGTTTATTATCAAGTGTCACCTTTTGGTTGGCTACCCAACTCAAACCACATTGGATTATATGCTCTGTTTATGACAATCAGGAATAAAACTATTCACACCTTTCATGCACCTCAAAAACCCCTATTTTATCTATAACTAGCACCAAGAATAAAAGGGTTGAAAGTTCTAACTCACATGACAATATGATACCGTTAGCGTCTCTTTCCTAACTAAATATCCATAAATACCAACCTTGTCCATGTTAAAAATTTTAAGTTTCTCATTTCAAAAAAAAAAAGTTCAAATTTTATAAATTTTTAGAGGCTAGATAATAGTCCCACATCATATATTACAATGCAATAACACCTATATTTTTTGATATCTAGTTGACAAGATCCAAGTTGAGCCTTGAGAATAGTAGCTAGCAACTCACCATACCATGATGTAGCATGACCTTTATGGAGCCTACCCCATGGTTGCCTAGATCAAGTCTATAAATAGGCTCTAAGTCTTATGTCTCGATATACAATATATAACAAATTTGATTTTATGCTATGCTATTAATTAGGTTGTCTATTTCTAGTATGTAAAAACTTTTAAAATAAAATAAAATATTTTCTTCTTTAAAAATTATGCAAATTAATAGTTTATATTTCCTCTTAAATTCAAATATTTGGTGCTTTGAAATTCATGAAAAAACACATTAAATGAAAATTAAGCTAAAATTCCTCCAATACTTTTTCAAAATTAGTGCTAAAATTTCAAAACAATTTTTTAAATTAAAAAATAACTTTTGTTGCACCTATAGTTGCACAAAACTAAAATAAGAACATTATTGCTCTTCTTTTTTTTTGAAAAAAACCTCAAATAAAAATGTAGTACATCTTTGGTAATGTTTGGTATTTTTGAAAACACCCATTTAATATTATATTTCATATCAAAACACATTTAATATTATATTTTTGAAACACCCATTGGTAATCTTTGGTATAATTAAAGCACTTTGAAAATTTAAATTCAAAACTTAAATTTTTACAACTACAAATTTAATTACTATATTCAAATATTTTGAAACCTACACATTAATATATAGTTTAGATACTTAATTGCTTTCATTACTTAGTGCACAATTATTTGATTATGTTCTTATTACTTACTTAGTAATCCATTTAAAATTTTAATTTTTAAATTTAATGCATCTAAATTTCAAATTTCAAAACCTAAGGCACTCAAACCTATGGTGAGTATTTTTATTAGTGACAAAGTAAATTAAAAGGTTAGGTTACATTATTAACTGGTCCAATATGGAAAGTCTATAGGGAATTAATCATACATACCCTTATATATTGGGGTTAACTTTGATAAATTCTTATGAAAAATTAATGTACCACATGTGAGGCTTATAATAAGCTTAGACTACATAAAAACCTAATTGATTTATATATATGATACACAAAAGTCTATGATAAAGATCTAACTCAAGATCTAATTTACTATGGTTCAAGTCCACATCACGGCTTACTCATGGTAGATTTTTCTTATTTGAAAATTTTAAATTTTTAAAGATTGGTTAATAGTCTCATACCAAATATTTAAATATACTAACTCGAGCATTGATTAATATCAAGCTGATTAAAGTCCAAATTAAGCCTTGAGGATGGTGGACTAGCAATTACATGCGTGCACTATTGGCTCGGCTTGGGCGATTAATTCATAGTGTACACATAGCTAACATAAAATTTTAAATCTTACTCCAAAGTTAATTATGTTGTAATGCAAAATTTAAAATTTAAAATTTAAATAGTTGGCTGATTTGTGCACTATAAAGTATATGTTACGAGTCTCGTATTGCCGACCATTATGGCCTTTGTAAGACTCGTTGAGGCCTTTATGAGCCAATTCTTTATATCACAAACCATTCTTCCTTCCCTTTTTTTATTATCCTTAACTTTTTTTTTTTTACTTTTTTAAAGTTGAAGAAGACCATTGGGTTAAGCCTTCACATAATCGTACTTATGGTAGAAGAATTGAATTGAGCAATGTTGTTGTACCATAAAAATAAAGCCATCATGGCTCTTCATAAAAGAGGTGAATTTTTGTTCTTAAATTATATTTTTACACGCTTCTATCTAAGCATGCATAATTTCTTCTCTCTCTCTATTATTCACTTTTAAAATCATTCATTTTCTAAATTTTAAATAGTAAAATTAATGATGTTAAGGAATTATTGTCTAACAATCCAAAACCATGGCCAATAACAGAGTGAAACTTGAGTTGATTGCCGATAATGTCACTAGGAATAGAAGAGGAAGAAGGGCTTATTAAAGGTGCAAGAACTTAGCATATTGTGTGATGTGTTGGCTATTTATATTTTTATTATTTCAAAACACTTCCCTATTCCTTATTTTTAGTCCTCCATTGGATAACAAAAATCTTTAACTCTCTTTTCATGTTAAGTTGTACTAAATTGACTGTTTCTCGAAAAAAAAAAAGCTTGCATATAGAGATCGATCGGGCCTAGCCTTCTTCAGCTCATTTATATTTGATTGAATCCATTGGAAACACATTCAATATTTTTATGTCATTGATTTTGAAGAACACAAAATCTACCTTTAAAGACAACATGATCCGCATGTCTTTCTAACTAACTTCTATTACTTAATCTATTTTTTAATTATTTATTATAATTATTTGTCTATAATTATTTGTGGAATTTAATTTGCATTCATTAACTCATATTTCTACGTAGCATGGCCTTCATGCAGTTCTCTACCAAAGGGTTGAGAAGTTAGTGCAGCTCTACACAAGGAAAGAGCTCTCATCCATGATGGATGAGAGGGCTAAAGAAAAATCCATGAGAAGATTGTTGGCATCAAGAAGCAGCAAGCAATGGCCCCAGGTTGATGGAGACTGATCATTTCCATGGAGAGCATCCCAACGCTCGAAAGTCAAAAGTTGATGATGGATATGATCAGCTCAGGGCCAGATGAATCCTCTTAGCCTTCCATTGGCCCAACCATCCCATGGCCAGAGTCCTCCTCCCCTTGTACTTTGTTGTCGTGTTCCCTCTTGTCCGTTTTATGTTCTGGTCTCAAGGGCTTCTGTGCTGTTGCTCTGGTGATGACAGCGGTGTTAGCAGCAATTTCAACCTTTGAGCCCTTTCTTTTTCTTTTGTCATATGTAATGAAAAGTTCTAATTTATCCTTTCATGTTCAATAATTTTATCCACTTATTTCTTTATATATATATATATATATATATATTGAAAAGATATCATGAATGCTTGTTTTAAGTGCTGATTTATGAAAATCAACATTTTCTCCAATAATATGTTAAATAGCATTATTTTTACTAATATAATTTCAATATACTACATGTTAAAAATAATTAATCTTAAAAAAATATATTTTATTTATCAAAATAATATATTTTAATTTATTTATTTAATAATATTTTTTATACTTACATACTTTCTATAAAATGATTAGAAGATAATTGTTTATGTTAATCCTAAGGATACAAACAAAAAGTGCTGAACATTGTTCGAATTTGCATCTATTCTTCAATATGCTCCGAAATCCAGAAAGTTTTGAGTAAACTACTTTGGATAAAGATGCTAAGTGTTGTGTTCTTATAATAATATTCAATCCTCTATTCTTCAAAAATAATAAAAAAAATTATAATAATATATGGTAAGTATGAGATTTATAAATGCCAAAGTTTTATTTTTATCTTTTTTTTTCTCAAATAATACTAGTAAAAATAATTTTATAGGGCTACCACTTTGCCTTCCTTTGATTCGGTGAAATTGAATTTTTTTTCTCAATTTATAAATCTAATTCAGTTTACTTCTTATTTTCCTCTCTGATATGCTAATAACATTTTTTGTTATAATAAATTTTATTAAATAATAATTATTAACCTCATTATATACTAGTGATTTAAAATTATTTTATCAGGATAATGAAAATATTGATAGCTATTATAATGAAAAATAATACTAGTGAAAATAAATTATCATGGCCACAATTTACCCCAACTTATATGTGTTTAAAATTAATTATTATTGAAATATAATTATGATAAAAAACATTATAGAATTGATCTTAGAACTTATTTGTCAAACTATCATCTTTAATAAATACTATAAAAAAATAATAACAAGTAGCCATCATTCCATGGACAAGGCATGTGCTGGATGCACTGGCAAAGGGGAGAGAATGATGAGGTATTTTTTTTTTAAAATTATATTTATCTTTAGAATGTATCAGCCCTGGTTTTTGTCTTGGTTTTAGAGAGAAAAAGAGATGTGAGGAGAGAGAATACGCTAAGAAGGCCGGGATGGGGAAGGCGGGTGATGGGAATGAGGCGGAGGAAAGAGACCATGTTCGTCGTCGTCATCATCATCATCATCATCCCCATCATTTCCCATCGACTCCATCATCATGATAATACCACCCTTAAAAAATAAAAATAATAATAAAAAAATTCTCCAAAGGCGGTGATGGGAGGGAGAAAGAGGCCCCCCCCGGCTGCTCCCATCCCAACCCTACGCCTCTCTCTCTCTCTCTCTCACTCACTGTCTCTCACTCAAGCTCGGCCCCCGCCTCCAGAAACTTCTCTTCCCAAATTACCCCTCCAATCCGTCGTCGTGTACTCTATCGCACTCTCTCGTCTTTCCGTCCCGAGTCGAGCTCGCCGGCATCTAGGGTTTCTGATTTCGCCGTCGAGGTGAGGTGAGGTGAGGTGAGGCTCCGCTCTCTCTGGATGATGAATTTTTTTTTTTTTTTTTTTTTCTTTTCGGGCTTTTGTCCATTCCAGGTTGCGATTTCTTTCTTTTTCTCGTCTTCGGTTCTTTCTTAGGCTTTCGTCGGTGGATTCTCCGAGATTTTTCTCTTCTTTTGGTTTGTTCGCGCGCCCGATTGGAGCTTTGTTGATGCCATTGGATTTTTTTAAAAAAATTTCCTGGGTTTTTAGGTAGGGTTCTGGTTCTATTTTGGCGTGGATTTCTCGAATGGCTGCATTCTCTGGCTTTGGTTCTGTTGATTTCTCGTAGGTTTCATGTTGTGGACTTTGATTGGGTTTTCTCTTTTGTTTTAATGCTTTGGGGTTGTGATGCGTAGTTCTTGGTAGATTTTGTCGCTGGGCTACTGCTGTTAGACTCTTGAGACATTTGTTAGACTCTGAGACATTCTTTTGAGTCTTTGGATCTTTCATGATTTCAGGGTTGATTTCATGCCATCAACCCTTTCTCGGCATCGTTCATTTCTTGCCTATCTCTGGTTAGCTCCTTATTTTCTTTTGAATTCTTACCCGCATCCACTTTGGCGGGTCAAAATGTTATATTTTGAGACATTTTGTGGACTTGTCCTATACGTCACCCCGTTTGACCGCACTGCTACCTATATTAATGATGCTGGAATTTGTTTGAGCTTCCTTACTAAATTTCTTGAATTTTCTTAGGCTTCAGTGTTCTGCATTTATTCCTATGTTTATTCTTTGGTTTTGATTTGTAGATCTTGATGTTGATACTCAGTAGACTGGCATTTATTCCTATGTTTATTCTTTGGTTTTGATTTGTAGATCTTGATGTTGATACTCAGTAGACTGGTCAAATTGGTATCTTAGGCATTCTCTTGAATCTCACAATATCTTTTTAAATCTCATGGTTGCTTGATTTTTTTTTTTTTTTTTTAAGTTGATATTCCTATTTTATGGCAGATACTTTGATTGTTTTGTATTGCTTTTGGCTTGCAAACACTATTTATTAAGATCTTTTTTTTTGAATGTTGAATTTCTTCTGATTGATTGGTGATGCTTTTCTGGTCTTTAATTGGCAAATTTCTTACAGTAATTTATTGGGATTTCCTTCTGGTCAGCAGATAGTTCTAGGAACACTGCCGAGATACTTACTACCATTTAAGTTGAATTTATTACTATGGAGGGCTTTGGAGCCTCTGCATTCAATGGTGTGGGTGCTGTAATGAAGAAGCGGAGGAGTGTTACTTCAAGACGGCCTCGGCCTGAGGCACAACTGATTATGGAAAGTCATGATATGTCTCTTCCTTCAAACAATTCAAGAAGGCTCTCTCCTGATGAGAATGGAGGAAGTGATGCTGGATTCCGAAGGAAAGAGTTTTATCTTAACAACCCACCTCCAAGGAGCTCATCTGGTAACAGAGTTGAAGGTGGAATATCTTCAAAGAAGATTAAGAGGGATGAGAAAACATTTGGAGTGTTTGATGGTTATTATGGAAGTGGTTGTCCTAGAGGTGGCAATGGATCTGATTTGAAGCGTTGCAGCGAAGGTGCACTAGCCCCAGCTAACTGGAAAAGCTCAAGCAAAACTAAAGGGAGCATTGAAATGCAATCCAAATCCCCAGATGGCTATATGGGCAGAAGTGGTGATGGCGATAATATGCATCTGCCCGAGGGAGCTCAGAGTCTATCAGCTGAGAGCAAGCTGAGAAAGGTGAAACTCAAGGTTGGTGGTGTCACACGCACTATACATGCAAAATCCAATTTAGATTCTGGTAATGGTGGCTCTTCTGCAAAGCCTCCACGTTCCTCCGATGCCATTCGCCATCATCAAAAGCTTAGTCCTCAGGTACCTGGCTGCTGGTTTGTGCTTAACTTTCTAAGTAATGGTGCTTTTCCCCCTTCCCTAGTAAAATAAAAAACAAAAGAGAGACACTATGGGGGGCATTTGGTATGGGGTGATCTACCTAGGATAACTGATGATTTGGATGGAGGTGATGGGATCACCTCTATTTAATGCATCTAGTGATCCCAAATCACATTCACCTTTAGAGTTACCGTCCAACCTAATAATCCTAAACTTATCCTTGTCTTACAGATAACTAAAATTACCTTATGGCAATAGTCTGGGGCTGAAATTTTGGAACTAAAAATGCCCCTCATCTATGGAAAAAGGACTACCAATATTGTTTTCATATTAATATAGTACAATTTTATATTATAATAATGTTATAATGTACTATTATAATAGACAATAGTATAATTTAATCTAAAAATTACAATAAATAATATAAGCATTTGAGATGCTCCCCACGGTGAATAACTTTCACCATGAGAATCATAACATGAACATTCACTTTGCTAAAGACAGAAGATACTAGTAAGTTGTCGACTAGTAGAATTACCTCATATCCAAACTCCGTTTACTATATCACAATAATCCACATTGAATGCACTTCTGCTGTTGCTTCTTCAAGGTGCCTGCATGTTGTGGAAACATCTAAACCTCCATCTTTCTTGGTTGTAGGATAACTCTGATGATCGTTCGCTTGAAAAGGGGAATGGCTTGCAAGGAAATGCATGGAAGGATTCCAGTGGAGTGAGCTTTTCTCGTGGGACAAAGGATGATTCTCAGGGAGAAAGCATATCTGGAAAGCAAACAGACAAGCTTCATGACATATCCTCTTTTGAACCTGTTCGTAAAAGCAAGAGAGTGCCTAAGAGGCGTGTGCTGGATGGTGCATTTGATGATGGTGAGGAAGATGATGAGATCCGCTACCTTGAGAAGCTTAAAACATCCAAGGTTCCTGCAGATCAAACTGTGGAGCTTGAAGATACTGGGGAGGATGGTGTCAAGAAACGGAAGATCTCCAAACTTTCTAAAAATAGGAGTACCCCATATGAGGTGGATGAGGACTTTGTTATGTCACGGTCAAACAAGGAGAGCAGGAAAAAGCTAAGATTGGGAAGGGAATCTGATGACACAGATTATGTTGAAGAGGAAGAACCTGGTTCTGATGGTGGTCCTGATGCTAGAAGAAAGAAACAGAAGGTATCTGTAGATTTGCCTGCTGATCTCAGAACTGAACCTCTTACGACACGCCAACGAGCACTTCAATCAGGCAAAGGTGGCAATGGCGAGAGTCTGATCGAATTCCCAAATGGGTTGCCCCCTGCTCCTTCAAGAAGTAAGGAACTACTTTTTTGTTCTCTATTTGAAGCATAATGCTAATTATCAATAGATATTTTCATGTTTTACATTGTGTTAATTTTATGTAATAACTGCAGAGCAAAAGGAGAAGCTTTCTGAAGTAGAAATACAAGCAAAGAAGGCAGAAGCTGCTCAGAGGCGTAAAATGCAAGTGGAGAAGGCAGCCAGGGAATCTGAGGTTCATTTTAAATATTCGCCAGTTTATCATGCATTCTCTGCTGACAATTTCTTTAATTTCATAAATTTGATGCTGACTCATATTTTGAGCTTCACAGGCTGAGGCAATTAGGAAAATACTGGGCCTGGATTCTGACAAGAGGAAGGAAGAAAAGAAGCAGAAAGAGCGAGAAGAAAAGGCATGCATGCCAAGCTTAACCTTATGGTCTCGTTCTGTTTTAATTAATTGCTTGCCCTTTACACTCATTTAAACATTATGTTATGCAGGTGAAGGCTGCTAAATCACACATATTAGCATCAAGCACCATAAAATGGGTCATGGGGCCCACTGGCACAGTTGTTATATTCCCTGAAGATGTGGGCCTGCCAAATATATTCAGCTCCAAGCCATGCAGGTCAGAATACTGTGCTTCATTTTGAAAATATTGCTTCTGCTGATGCCTGTATTAATATATCCTTTTCGTCGCATGATATATCTGTGTTTATGTGCATGCCTGTGGTAATCCACCATCGTGACGTTTTAAGTTGGCATTCACCCTGAGATATCTGGTCGTGTTGCCTTAACTGATATTAACTACCCTTTGGTGCCCTAACTTGTTGGCTGATTCCTTACTCTCTTGTTTCTGGACTCAGTTACCCACCTCCGCGAGAGAAGTGTGCTGGGCCATCATGTACAAATGAATACAAATACCGGGATTCCAAGTCTAAACTTCCATTGTGCAGTCTACAGTGTTACAAGGCAGTCCAAGGAAGTGCTCAACGACTAACAACATGTTGATGATTCTGACCTTGTTTTTGTTATGCCCCTTGTAGGAGCAGGCAATCTGGCAATTGTATTCTGACCCCACTTCAAAGCAGATGAATTTTTCCCCTTTTACCGTTTTTTGTTATCATTTGTGTTAAGCTGGTTGGAATTCAGCTTGTTTGTTCCATGGCTACAAAGCTGAAGATATCTGTAATGGATGAAAAGCTTAGGTGTGGTTTCTTATGTCTTGTGCCATCTGGTTCGCCACCTACCAACAGATACATGAACACTTACTAACACATGAGGCTTAGGTGCTTAGGTGTACATGTACCAGTTGGTAAGGGGAGAACGGACGCAGGAACTGCACCCAAATTTCGCCTCTCCGCAATATCCCTTTTTTTTATTATTATTATTTTTTTCCTTTTGTTAAAAGTGTTCTTCCTCTTCTTTGCTGCATATACTCCTTTAATTTTTACAATCTCATGCATATCCTTTCCAAGTTCTTGGTTGTTTCATCAGGAGGGATGCGGTTGCAGACTTGTAGATAGACAAAGAACATCTATTTATAATCAGGCAGTGTTTCGCCCAATCAGATCTGATATTAATCACTAGGGATTTGGTCATGAGCTTATAGATGGATAAGTACAGGGCCTGGATCGGTGAGGAAGCTCATTTTGAAGTTACCAGCAGCTTTTTAATTAGAAAGTTTAATGATTTCAGGCAAAAATACCTCAAATCAAATCAGTTTGAACAAAATAACAACTTATCAACCCCCAGAGATGTCCGACGCACTGATCAGCCTACCATGAATTATTTTAAAGGGCAAGCAAGCCTTTAGGGTTAGAAGATACTTCTATAATTTGTTTTCCTTTTCAGAATTTTCTCAAGAGACAAAAAAGAAAAGGCGACAGAATATCTAGAAATTAAGACCATCTGAAACCGCTCAGCCCTCCCAAGTAACAAACAGATGGTCAAATTCAGGGCCATGGATGCGAAAAAGGGCAGATCAATTGGGATGGAGGAAGCAGTGGTTCTGTTGACTGCCGTCCAGGCTACGCAAGCTTGCAACTTGCCGCATAGGTCAACAAAAAAACAATTAAATGGCAAGTTGGACTTCCCTTTCTGTTTGATTTGTAGAATTCTAGATGTTTTTCTTTCTTGGCCGATGTTATGGCTACGTATGGCAAAAGGTGGGAGGAGGTTGGGACCTAATTCTCTTCTCCATTTTCCATCAAAGGAAGTAATTATACATATAAAGGTTATTTTTTTTCCCATGAAAAAAAATAAAACTTCATCCTCATCCTATTCCTCGTATTCCTGCCATTCTTCTAATAACATATGTAAATTTTTAAAAAAATTATAAAAATAATTATATATATATATATATATATATATATATATATATATATATATATATATATCTAAATAATGGCCCCTATTTTATAAGTTAAAATTATCATCCCTATTCAATGGTTAAAATAAAGGTAAAAAAAAAGTACTCTTGGTCAATTTTTTACTCGAAATTCATTTTAGTCTTCTAGTTTTCAATTTTTACCGTTTAATTCCTCATGCTTTAAGAATGTTGCATTTCTTATATTTCAGTATAAGAGATGAGTTAAAATTCGCATAATAGCTGACATATCATCCTTACACACTAACTATTATTCCCTCAATCTTAATTAGCCCTATCTAACGAGATATTAGGAGTATAACATTATTACATTATAGGGGATTAAACTGTGGCAATTAAAAGTTTGAGGACTACAATGAATTTTGAATGAAAGTTTGAAGACCAAAAATATATTTTAGCCTAAAATAAACATGAAAATCATAATGAACCTACTATTCTTCGTACTTTCCTCGTTCTCAACCTCTATAAGAGAGAGGAAAAAAAAAAATATTGCCTATTTAGATATTCCATCCCTAGCCTCTAAATATTCTTATAGTTCATATTCATATATCATGTAATTCCGAATGTTGCCTTAAATCTATTTTGCCCACTTGTATTCCCACTGTTGTTGTTCGCTCTATTTATTTTACTACTTAAATTTGGCATTCATAGATATTTTTAGCAACCATGTCAGGTTTACAGTTCTACAACTCTTCTCTTGTTCTGAGTTATGGCCATGCCCCCTTGGCTCCAATATACCAATTATCAAAATGATTTACAAGATGCCATTGCACCTGTAGTGATTGATTTCTGGATTGTGATCTTTATGCTTGCTTGCTATAATACTTGGTAGTTCACAGCAAATCACCACACAAGCTCTGTTACACATAATTTGAAATTTTTGAAAAAATTACTAAAGTTTAAGAAATGTTTACTCCTCCTCGTTTTCAGTTTGTTCATATGAAAATTTTCCTTGTGATTCTCTTAGGCTATCTGAACTCTTCTTGTAATCTTGGTAAATGTCATTAGGAAATGGTGGTGATTCAATGGATATTACTTTGCTGTGAGGTTTAGAAAAGATTTTTGGCATTTCATTCATGGCTTTTTATCTTGGCTGAGATACTATATTATATGTATTACATCACTTTTTTCTCTTCACCATTCCATATAAACAATTGGTACTTCAAGCACCTTATATTAAAATTAATGTGTGAGACACTATAGATGTCAATGGGTCAAGCTGAGTCAAGCATGCAAAAGATTTTCTGCTGGCCAAAGCCTGATAACCCAGCTCAAAATAATATAAAATCAAGTAGCAAGGATGGATTAGGCAAGTATTGATGTTATTTCCATCATTGGAACCTTGTTTACCCATAGGTCCATCTTGGATTGCTCATTCACATGGTTTGCAGGATCTGATGAGTTTGATGAGGTTAGTTTCATCCTCAATTTTTATCATAGAATGAGCTGACCATGGCTCTAATTAACGACCTGGTTGGTGTAGTTGTTATCTAATAGCCGATCCCCAATAGCTGCTATTAGCCTAATAAGGCTTTTGAGCAAAGGAGTCTAAAGGCCAGTGAAAAAAGTATTGTTTAAGTTTTTTAATCATGAATAAATATTCAAGATCTATTCGGTACGCAACTGATGTGAATTTATATTAGAGTTCTATCAAGTGCACTACTAAAAGATCTTATATGTATTCTCCTCTAATTCACATGAGCTGCAAGCAAGATCTGTTCCATTTCCATTTATAATAGTTCAAAATCTTATTTAAAAAAAAAAAAAAAGAAACTTAAGAAGCTTTTGTTGAGGTTTATTAGTCTCATATAAATATCTAATATCTTTTCAATATGCAATTGATATGGGACTAAAATATTCCATATCCAATGCAGTCTTTCACAATTAAATAGGTTCGCATGTCAGAACAAAGACTTGGTTGGATCAAATATAAATTTTAAGGATAATATTTAATCTTAAATATCTCAGACCCCATATAATGTTATTGATAGGCTTGAAGATATTTGATGACAGAAAGATTGAATTACTCGCACTAAAGCATGGCACTAGTCATTGTTTAATATCATTAGTTGGCATGCTGCAGTCAAGCATAAGTTGATCATGCCATTGATTGATTCATTTTGATGTCTTCTAAATGGGACCAGACACTGGAGGCTCCTTATTTTACTTTTTGATGCATGGATATTAACTAAGTTATGAGTTTAAGCACAAATGACTCAAATATATTCTGATTTATTACTGATTTGAAGAATATATCAAGCTGTTCAGAGATAGAAAGGGATAGGAGGTATTGTTGTTATTTTTCTTGTAATATAATAGTCAAGAAAAATGAAACCATCTTTTGAGCTGTGGCAAGTGGCAACAATGTCCTCGTTACCATTGATGGTCTGATAACGAATGGGTATGGACCATGGACCTCATTAGTTGATTATTCAAATTGAAAGAAACCTAGAATCTTAGATGTTTTTATGGTCTTAGTTTTTTTCTTTTTTAATCTTTCTATAAGTTTTCTGACTTTATTACCCACTAAATTTCTTTTAAGGGTCCTTATTAATGAGAACTTGGAGTATATGCATTAAAAAGATAGAATTTTGAGCAATCTATTGCTTCAGAGGCTGGTATAGTTTTAAGTTGAATTTTGTTAGACACTTTTTGTTCTCTTATCTTTTACTAACTAAAATAGAGAAAGAGAGACCATCAAGAGAGAGGATGGAGAAGGGCAATGTATGCTATCATGGTAGAGATCAGAGGATGAATTCTTCTCCAGATTAAACAATATAGCAGTGAATTCTTCTGCCTTACCTACACAGTTGGACAGAGGATGTCTGATTGATCCTGGAATTCAACAGCAGAAAAAAGTTGAGGAAAGTGAAGTATAAACTCAATCCTGGGTCGAGATCACAAAGTTTTGGAGAGGGAGGTCGAGAACCTATGAAAGCATTTATTAGAATGATCATATTCTCAATTTCTTTTTTAGTGGAAGCTAGGGATGAATGGTAACCTGCCTTAATTGTTAGAACTTTAGGTGGCATCTTACTAGTGATTTTGATGTGTTTTCGATTGATGGAGATCATTTTATATTTTGCTTCTAGCATGAGGAAGATTTGATAAAAGTTACTACCAAAGGTCTATGGCTTGTTGGGGTTCAAGTTTTTGCTCCCGAACATGAGAAACCTAACTTCAAAGCCTCCCAAAACTCAATCAATAGAGTTGCAATATGGATGAGGATATGAGAACTTGTTGAGTTGTGGCTCAAAAATAGAATTTTAAAAATTGTTTCTATGGTAGGTAAACTTATATGATTTGATAATTGGATGGAGAATTTGAAACTTAGAAACTTTGCTAGGATTTGCATTCTACTCAATTTAGAGGAGTCTCTGCTTCTTGGTATGGATATAATAGGGGATGATGATGAAAATCTTGTATGAAAAATTTTTACATATGAAGGTATTTTTTTGTACTATTTTGCTTGTGGGAGAATCGGTTATAGGGCCACAGATTACTTTATACAACTAAGATAGGGAAGATAGCATATATTGAATAGGGATTACATACCACCAAGGATTCTTCATCTTTTGATCTGTTGAATAGAGATCACACATCAAAGGATTCCTTATCTTTTGAATCTTTACCTAAGATTAGAGGAGAGTAGATGTATAGTCCATGGATGATTGCTAGAATATAAAGGAATTTTATCAATAAAAGGATTGGTAATAGGGATTGAAACCTTATTAAGTCAACCTAACCAAACTCAATGGTTTGGCAACCTAGTTTCGAGGTGAACAACAAGTTAACTCATTGTGGCATCAGGTCACACTTCTAGCAAGCTTACATTTGATGATAAAGGATGACAATAGAAGTAGTAAACTCAACAAATTAGAGGAAGGTGGAGCTCATATTACAGTATATACTATGAGATGGGTTTAGACGATCCATTATTAGTGAACCCATTCTTCTTATAGTTATATTTATTCCTCAAATGAAATCGATAGCTTCTTGATATATATATATATATATATATATATATATATATATATATATATATATATATATATATATATATATAAAAGGCCATCTCCATTTTCTCTTATCAGAAGACTTGTCATTGAAGAAGATTCTATCACTGTCATTTCATAGTTGAAGGATATATCAAAGTGGGCTCCGTGATTAAAAAAAAGAAGATGCTCTCTTCTTTCAACTCAGCCATTTTCATCAATCATATTTTTCAAAAGGTAAATCAAGCTGTGGATTTTCTTGTTAGTAAAGTTGCAACACTTTCTCACAATGATATCTATGAAATATTTTGAAGTAATGTTTCTCCTAAATAGTCATGTTACTTTTGAAGCATCTCTTCTATCCAAAAAAAAGAAAGAAAGGAAAGAAAAGAAAAGAAAAGAAAAGAAAAGACAAGAAAAGAGAAATAGGAGCCATGATACAAAGCCAAGGCAGCATGACTCGAGCAAACTCTTGGGGTCGAGTTCTCCGGCCTCGTGAGTACTGGAGTGGGCCTGATTTGATGTCCTCCAACACCATTGAGGTCGAATTTTCAAACGTTTTCCTCTCACCAATTCATTGCACCTGGTCCCCTAGAGATACCAACATGTAACATCATCTATGGCGCAAGGATAACAGAGCACATGCTCCATGGATCCTATTGTTGATGGTGGAAGCCACACACTATATTGAGGTGGGGTCCTTCTCTTGTATCCTGTTCTTGTCTCAATTGTATGATGTTAACCGGAATTGAATCTATTGGAATCAGAGGCTAAATTTTGTTGAATAAGAGTTGAGCTTTAGTAAGCTATGGAGCATGGTTATTAGCTGAAGTCTTTTGTTGCCACTTGCCATATAGAGAGTTCATGAGCAGAAGAAATTTTTTCTTATCTACGCTATGGAGCATTCTAAATCTAAGAATGAACTCCACATATTGCTATATTAGAAGAATAATCAGAAAAGAGTATATGGAAATAGAAATTTACATAGGATGTAGATGTATAGGATTATTTATGACAAAAATGTTGCTCTCATTAGTTACATTTTATATGTAGGGTTTAGACTTTCTATGCAGATGGTCTTCTTTTGTTGAAATATGTTTTTGATTTAGTTTAGTCAAGCCCTACAAATTAGTTGAAATCGTCTTCATGAGTCCTTTTCATTGATTACATTTAATTTAGGACCATATTTTCTAAAAGATGTTTAAATATCATACTTTTTTATTACTTTATCTTATGTTTTTTTCTTTTATATATATTAAATCACTGCTTCATATTGGTATATCCCTTGACATTATTTTATATATTCAAACCATTTAAATATCCTCATCTTTAATTCTTTTATAAATAATTAATTTTAAATATCGAAAATGATCTTTTTTTTATTAGTTTCACAATCCTTAATTTTAATTCAATCTTTATTTTTATTTATAATTTTATTAAAACTACATTGTAAGTATTTCATCTTGATTTTATTCAATCTAACAATTATAAATAGATAATGTGAATGAAACAAAGGGATCAGAAATTGGTGTATGGAGCAGCATAAGTCTACGTGCATGTTTTCATTGTCTTTATGAAATTTAGATCTAAAAACATCCACATAATTTAGTTAAAAATGCATATTATAATGGTTACCTTGTTAACTTGCATACTTGTTCCAAAAATATAGGCGCATGATAGACTATTTGGTATTCTTAAGAAAGATTGATCAAGCCTAACGATAAGAGATTTATCTGTCAACTTTCTTATCAGAATTTATAGGTTGTCTAAAATATATAATATGCAGATCACATGAGATGATTATGTAATATCTCATGAATAGTCCTACATCGAATAAAAAAAAAAAGTTTAAAAATATTATAACTTAAATTTACTTGTTACTAATTAATTTACACTTAAATTTTTAAGGTCATATGCATCCGATCCACTAATAGGTTAATTAAGCAGCAGATGGATTTGAGCGTTATAAATGATATCGAACTAATTCAAGTGTGCAGAAGTCGGCCACAAGAAAAAAGTACCTGTGAGATGGTGGTAAAAAAAAGTCCTACCATGTATGGATTTAAGTGTTACAAATGGTAATAGAGTTGATTCGAGTGTGCAGAGATTGGTGGGTAGAAAAAAAGGACTATGAATGAAATGGTGGTAAAAGAGTCCTGCTATATCATGGAGCCACTTCTGTAATACCAACAACTTCGCTCGGAGTAAATTTTGATAACGTGCGATGAAAACATCATATGATAAATAAGGAGAGATTGTAATACCTCATGAATCGCTTAGAGCGTTATGGATTATTTCTCTTGCCGTAGGTATTTTATAACTTATGGTTCTGCAAAATATTCTCCAACCCCTGTATACACGGCGGAAGAAGCCTATCAAAGGCCTTCTTTTCGTCTATTGGCCAAGAGAGCTTGCAACCACACACCTTTCACACGCGAAAAAGAAACAAAGGGCAGCCCAGCACTCGATAGAAACGAATCCACTAAAGATCAAAAGTGGACAGAAGCCGTCACCACTCACCTCATGGAACTCTGCTATGGCTTTTAATACCAACCAACAGTCAACCAGCAGTGACCAATTCTCACCACTCCTTTATTTTTTTTGGATTGGTTATGGGCTTCCCATTTGCTCGAGAAGAGTTTAATCAGTTCGCATCTTTTCCACTCCCAAAAGATGATCTCTTTCCAAGCAACTGACAGAATTATTATGCACACTGAGAGGACAAAGGAGGAGGAGGAAGACAAGAAAAAGAAACTGCCATGTTTTTTGTCCAAGTATGGACAGAATTATGTACACAGAGAGGACAAAGGAGGAGGAGGAAGACGAGAGAAAGAAACTGCCATGTTTTGTCCAAGTTTGAACAAGCCCAACTTCATGCAAGAGAATATGCAGTAGCTCAAGAAGGGAGGAAAAGGACCCTCTCATCAAAGAAGCTTTCTCTAACGAAGCTTGAGAGAGGTGAAGGGATGGGCAGCTCCTCTAGCTCGTTGTAGAAGTCATTCTCCTCATTAGTCTTTGCTGTTGAAGATGAGAAGGGCTCCCCTTCATAGAGGATATTTAGTTGATGATCATGGACTTCTTCTGTTAGTGGGTTTTGTTGAGTGATCTCTTGGAAGCTTTTGGGTGGACATGGGAGGAGGGGAGGCTTCTCAATGTTGAGGCTTTCTTCACTTGTGGTGTTGGGTTGGCTTGGGCTCTTTGGTGTGGGGTGATCTTGAGCAATGCACTGACTCTTGGGAGATGGTTCTCTTGGGCTAATTGAGGGGAGTTTGGGGCCTGGATGATTGTGATCTGAGGTGTAGGTGATGATGAGAACTGATGAATCTGTTTTGCTCCTCTCCACTTGCTTCTTTGCTGAACAGCCTTTGCAGGTGCTGCACCTGTAATAGCCCCTAATAAAAGAATAAATTAAGAGCAATTTGATTAGCTAAAGCAGTCCATAATCATTACATGATAGCTAACAAACAAGTATTCCATCAAAAAAAAAAAAAACAAGTGCTATGTTCAGTAGTCAAAAGTTTTGGTGAGTGTTATGTTAAATATCAAGGCAAAAGAATTTGCTGAATAAGATAATAGCAGAGTAATGTGAGTTTTTGTTGAGAAAATATGGTCCTTGTAAAAGTTGAAGAGGTGGGGGGAAGAGAAGATATACCACTGCTTGAAAGAAAAAAATTGCAGAGAAAAAAATAGAGAGGATTTGATGATGTAGTACTGATTCATTCGAAAGAAAGAGGAGTTTTATATTATGGCTAGTTTTAAAACAAGAAAGAAAAAGAAAAACTTGAGAACACTTTTGTTTTGTTAACTGGGATTTGCCACAGAAGTCACACCCCCTCTTTCTAAGGAGGGGATATTCTAGGTTGTAGCCTTGGGCATCCCAAGTTTGGTGAACCTATGTAGCTGATGACTACTGGTTTCAATCCATGGCAATAAAATAGTTGAAGAGAATCAACAAAATATGCAACTGTTTCACTTTCCAACTCAAGAATACAGAGAACACCACCAAAGTTTCTTTGGACAACATGTCCTCCAATCAAAAGTGGTTAATAAAATTAATAAATTATGCAATAGTTTGAAATATCAAATTATGTAAGAAGAAAACAAGGTTGCACACTTGCACCAGAGCAACAAACATGAAGATTTGGGAGAGGAAAAGATGAGCTTGTTTTGAACCTTTGGAAGAAGAAAAGAGAGCACTACCTAGGGTAGGGAGACCCTTTAATGGGTTTCTGTCCATATTTCCTCCATGACCAAAAATCTGGAGGTGGGCACTCACCCTTCTGTTTCCCCACCTCTGCTTCAATTCTGCATGTGACGACAGTCTTCTGAACCACCTTCCTGTAGAGCAAAACAAAGTAAAGAGTTTCATAATAGATTGCACATCAAGATAACTTTAAGAGCACTTGCACATCAAAAATACTTTTAAGAGCACCTTAAATCAAGAAAAAGGAGAAGAGAGAGAGAGAGAGAGAGAGAGAGAGGAAGGAGAAGAACCTTCTTATGGAGTCTGAACTGTCTATCTTGGACACTTTGTGAGATTTCAGATCTTGGTTTGCAGGTAGGGAGCCATCATCCATTGTGCCCTATTAACTTGTGAGCTCTTCTCTCTCTTTCTTCAACTACATATTCTTCTTGTTTCTGGGGCACTGGGTTCTTTGTGGTCACATGATTCATGGCAAAGCCCACATGAACGATGGGATACTACAGTTCTCTCTCTCTCTCTCTCTCTCTCTCTCTCTCTCTCTCTCTCTCACACACACACACACACACACACACACACACACATAGAGAGAGAGAGAGAGAGAGAGAGACGGTATTAATGACAGTGAAATGGATATGAAACAAGCTTTCTTTCTTTAAGGGGAAGGGCATGACAGAGGACAGGCCATGCTGCTTTCTTTCTTTATGACTCACACAAGAATACAAAGCCACAGAAATCAGAGCTGTTGAAATTGCTATAGGATTGTGCCAATCCCATCCCAAAATAGCCAAAGCCAACATGCCCTCCAGTCCTCTACCTAAGGTTGGTCCTAGTGTTAGTCTTCCACAAGGGAGGTGTTAATATAAAATTTGTTGAATTACTTGTGAGTACTCACTGAATTTTTGCACAACCTCAATTGTCTCCACACAATTTGTTCATCCAACAGTAGCAAGGCTCATTACTGCAAGCACAGTAGTAAATCAAGTAACTTTGATTTCATGGTCCACTTCCATTAGAAAACCTTTATGGTGATGCTAATGCAAGATTATTCCACAATTTATGCTCATGAAGACTAGAGATGCTCTCTCTCTCTCTCTCTCTCTCTCTCTCTCTCTCTCATAATCAAAAAGGTGGTTCATCAACAGGCCATTTGAATCATTCAACAAGTCATACCATGTGTCATAAATGATCTTATGGCAAATTTAAACACCTCATGCATTTGCATGTGCATCTTGCTAATAATATAATTCAATGTCCAAGTGGCCCTCCTACAAGAAGTCTCTGAACTGCTCTCTATGGTTCACCATCTGCAGCTAAAGATGTCATCAAACTATTTGTTAGGATTCATGACTACAATGCTGGCTCACAAGGAATTCGGATGACTCCAGACATAGCAAAAGGAGGAAACCAGCAAGCATATACATACATAGCTAAATTAGCGACAAAGATGGGTAGTTTCCCCACCATTTCATGGCCCAGACAAGATTTTCTAGAATAAGAATAACCACCAAAAGAGGCCTCTTCCATTGTAAGGGTGCTATCTGATATGTTTAAATCAAGACATTCTTTGGTACCAAGACAAGGTGAGCAAGGTGGGTTAAAGCAGAGAGACAAACTCATCCATAGCACTTTAAATGGTGGGTACCAGACATGAAGAGATGTGGAAGGGAACATATGGATGAATGATCACTAGCTTTGTTGCAAAGCAGATGACTTGGTTTGCTCTGTTCCTAGAAATAATGCATGATATCAAGTGATATGATCCAAGACCTGTTTATCTATTTATTATTTTTCTGTTTAGTTTTTTGGGAAATAAAAACAGAGATATGCCGAAGATTTAATAGAGAAGCAACCTGAAGAAAAGCAACCATAGGCAACCATGACCATGATTGTTGATGGATTGGCTAACTTAGATCATTTCACTGCTTTTTCCAAGCTTTTGTGAGACCTCTGAAAAATTTATGCTATGTGGATGCAAACATTTGAAATTTAGCAGGCAAAATTTACAATTAATAACTGACAGCACAATCTTGCAAAGATGATGGTGCACTCTTGAGCAAGTGGTTAGTAAAAATCATGTCAATGAACAGCATTAGTATCTCCTCTCAGGAAAAAGGAAAAAAACAGTACCTTTCAATCATTTTCTCTTGCATGACTTTTTACTACAGCCAGAATAATTTCTTCTATAGACCTACAGTGCATCCAGGTAACCAACAGCAATTCATTTGTTGGAAAGCATAATAACTAGAAGGATGATGAATGGTTGATTGGCTTCTTTCTTTCTTTGAGAGATTTCCCCTATTATTTTCTTTCTTTTCTAGAGATTTTTATTTTGAAGAGATTTTCACCAAGATACCAAATATTAGAGAGATTTCCATCTTGTATTTTCAAGGATACATATGTAGCTAAATTAATACTTGCCTTGTATAATGCATTGTGATTAATATAAAAAAGGTTGAATGGCTGGGAGAAAATATAGATCAAACTCAGCCACCGTTACCATGAATGTAGGTGACAAAGACTGAACCACATAAACCTGTGTCTTTTCCCTATCGTTTCTTTTTTCTTGATGTCTATTTCTGATGGTTGAGTTCTAATTCTTCACCATTCTTTTGAGTGAGGGATAGCTATTTGGCACACTCTCTTGCAATTATGTAAGAATTTTCTTCTACAACTCATTGGGAGTCTCAAGGATCATGGCACTTCTCACCAGAAGTTCAAAGAAAGTGATCAGTTCATGAGATCTTAAATTTGGTTGTTCTCTATTTGATGAGATCTTTGGATTTCTTTATTAAATGGCATCAAACTCTTTTGTTCAAGATTCTAGTCTCGACCTTAGGATTACCATAAAGAATTTAAATGGACCTAATTATTTATATTAGTCAAATACTGTATCCCTTTTTATTAGTCAAATTCTTAAGGTTGGTCAAGATCTTGTATTTTTCGATCCGATCTAACCCATATATCATCCAGGTTTAATTTGGATCACTCAATCCCACTCAAACCCGATCCGGTATAACTTATAAATATTAATTATATAAATATTATATTTCTTTACTTCAATTATCTTTATCAATTTATTAAATAAACTCTAATTTAAACTAATTCTTCTTTTCATCTTAACAACTAAATCTCCTATCATCTATTTTTAATTAATTATATCTAAATATTTATATCTTACTATTTATTTTGAGGAATTCTTATTTATAATGTCTTTAAGTATTTTAATTAATATTTTAAAATCATACTTTATAAACTTAAGAGTAATTATTTATTTGGATAGAATTAAAAGATTTTGAATGAAAATTTAAGTTTAAGTTGGCTCATTTTAATTTTATTTAATTTTTTAATAGAACTATATTTGATTATCAATTATTAGATTTTAGCTATAAAATAATAGTTAAATGCTTATTCAAATGTAAACATGATTCGATTTAATTTCACTTTAAATCAAAATATTTTTGATTCAACTCGGGTTATACTTAACCTCGAATAAACCCCAATAACTCATTAGGTCTAATATTTTTTTTATGAACTCAATTCGATTAATAATAACTAGGTTAAATATGAAATCGGCTCATATTAGAATCAAAATAATGCGATCGGCCTAATTTGTTTGCAACCATAATCTCACCATAAACACAACTAATTTGAGTCAGTGTAAAAATTAGAAAAATAATATTTAAACTATCCAATATCTTTCCTAATCCATACCCTTTTGAAACTCCACCTCAAATTTTATGGTAGTCCGATTGGACGCTTTTCATTTGATCCTTGATCGTAAAATCCCACCGTTTGATCGCAGGGATAAGGGATGGGTTGAGGATCCCGGATTTTCCCGTCATGGTCAGCGCGTTCCTGTGGGCCGCCGCCGGATTCCCCCGTGTTTGTCCCGTCGTAGATACGGGATCTACCGTTGACTTCTCAGAGGGGTACACTGATTTACGGCCACGATTCAGTTCCCCTTAAATTTCTCAGAGGCCCATGTCCTCATTTTGGAAATACTTAGGGGGCTTTATGGTAAGAGTAGTAGAGAATAGAAGGAGTACGAGGAGTCGTTCCATTGGGCGTGGCCGCAAACGAGTCGCCGGCGAAGGAGAGAGAAAGGCTTCCAATTCCAAGGTTTTTTTTTTAATTAATTCCTTCATTTTTTTTTTTTTCTGTTTAATTTCGTCTATAGCTTTGGATGGTAGGTCTCCAATCTGGATGGTTGCTTATGGTTGTTCTATCTATTCTGTGAACTTTAGATGGGTTTGATTCATCTTTGATCGTTTTGATGTCCCTGTTCTTTGTTTTTTTTTTGGTGGTTGATTTGTGGAAGATTTGATATGTACTGGATTAAGAAAGATTCCGTTAATTCTTAATTTTGTTGCCTTTTGTTTGAATCCTTTGGTTTCTAGGTAATGACGGTAGGGCTGAGATTGGATTTTTTTTTTTTTTATTTTTGGTGCGCACGCGCGACCTAGATTATTATATGTTATTGTTATTGTTGATCTGACTGATGGATATGGTTTGGATGCGCTGAAAGAAGGAGAGCTTTGTTTGGATTCGGAATGGTTGCAAGCGATTAATGCAAATTATTCCTAAAAACTTTGTTTTTCCATTATCATCTTTGAATGTCGAAATTTATTCGGACAACAGGGAATTTGTGCTGTGCAAATATGGAAAAGGATACTGTTGGATTCGTTTAAATCAAATGTTAAGATCTCAATCCCAAGAATGGAGGGCTTTCTCCGTCTTTCATCTCCCACGAATCCATCTCCTATTTGATGAAATTAAGCACAAACTTATGGCCTGGGAGAATTATTTTTTAGATGGCTATGCCCACACTGGCATTGGTACAATACATATGAAGATCCTTGGGTTCCTTCTTACTCTTCCTAGAGATGCTTGAGATCTATCCCAACTACACTCATAACTCTTATTTATAGGGCAATCTTATATCCTTGTCTTTGTGACCATCCATCATGATTGTAGGAAGTCGATTAGGCCATATCTTCATTGAATGGCCCACTGTTCCATACATCTTCAGTACATGCTATGCCTTGTGCTTTTGAAGCATTGTGCTATTTAAATAGATATAAGATTGTAAGAATTTTACTATTGTGGCAACCATTAGGTCACCTAAACCATTTCCAAAGCTGTACCCTTGTTTTGTTTCGAAGAAACTTTGTTCTTCATACTTCTCTTGCGTTTCATGACATTGCCAAAGTCACTGCCGTTTGTTGAGTTTAGTCACTGAAAAACACAAACATCAACAGTTCTAGGGCATTAAGGGATAATTTTGCTTATATTTCTTATTATGCTTATGCACATAATGCAATATAAAATTTACACCAAAATATCAACTTTGGGGCAGTGATGGGTGTACCATTGGGTTTATGATTTAAATATGTTATTGGCTAATTAATTTTTATTTTTCATTGTGCAATGCTTTTGAATGTCAGATAGAGGAAATTGTGAACAATTGATAAAGGAGAGAGTCCTAGAGTATTTCGGTTGGTTTTTGGTGGTTTTCTGAATTACTATGGAAATGCGTCAATATTGGTTCCTATATTTCATCTTAGGCATAGTGTCAGATCAAAGGACACAAAATTGCCAATCAATAGGGATATCTTCTGAGTATAGTGTATAAGCACACTAGAATTCAACACAACATGATAACCCTCTCATGCACAACTTATTCCTGAAACTAAATTGAAGGGTTTATTCTTCTAGGAAGGTTATGATTGGAGGTTGTCTGCTAGTGATAGTTTTCCAGAATTGTCACTAAGTTCCTCTATAATTTTGAACAAGATAGTTGTCAAGTAGGAGGGATTAACAATTGACCCTTTTTTTAGCTGCTGTGTATTTTTAAGATAAATATGCTAAATATAGGTTGGGGTTTCGTTATAGTGCTCTGCCAAAAGATGACTAAAGCCTCAAGTTCTCATTATGATGGTTGTATATGAGAAGATTTAAGTTGCCTTTAAGCTTGTATAGTGCGGAGTATTTTTGTTCTTCAACAGTCAAGGCTTTGTTGTAAAGTGGGGCCAGGGGAAATTTCATGACTAAAGGGAGAAGCTTGGAGAAAGGTTTTATTGAAATGGTTAGGAATGCTTTGATCTTCTTTTCTTTTTTCTTTTATCTCTTTAACAGGGTTCCTTTAGTTCAATTGCTCAATGTACGGCATATAATCATCTGCTTAGATATATCTAACTAATTCCAATTTTAAGGTTTATACAAGTCTAGAAATCATCTTTGCGTACATCCACTGATGAATTACTTGGATTGAGATTATAAGGAGTGCATTATCATTTACCAAGCCAAGCTGAGAGTTTATGGTGTATGAATTTGTAAATAAACATTAGCATTTGTGGTTTAGAATTACTTGGAAGTGATTCAAGATAATTGCCAGAGGTGATACATGGCATCTTTCTATAAAGATTTGAGCATAAGTTATCTTAAGACTTTTTCCTGTCGAACTGCAATTCATCTGATTTCAATATACTTATAGATATAGCTTCCTAAGTGCCTTAGCCTCACCGTTTATGATATTTGCTAAGCTGTTAGAGTCTGTTTCTGAGCGAATATGTTGGACACTCACTGGTTTTAATGTGTTACTCTATCAAGAGCAGCCATCACTTGCATACCAGTGTTGAGGGAGCCACAATCGTTCCAGCAACAAGAATGAACCTTCCAAGCTCGTATTCACATTACTAATTCTATGCTACAGCATTGGTTGTTAAAATATTTGTGTCAAACTTAGTTTGTTGTGGCTATGGTATATACCATTTAATAAAGATTCATATTTTAGTTTAGTCAACCATGTTGAAGGTACCATTACTTACTTTTAAGAGGTGGATCCTTCACATGGCATCTTTGCACAAAGGTTAGATGGTTTTTCTTGAATTTCTTCTCAGAAGCTTTAAACTATCTTTATTCATGTTTTTCCATAGCAACTAACAAATGAATTCATAGTGTAATATGGTAGCTTTCAGCTGGTGGAATATGGTAAACAAATTGTCTTTCCATACGAACAAGGGTGCTTCTTGTGAGAATGATCCTCGTTGTTTAATTGTTTTACAGTTTTTTCTTTTTGTGGAAGGTATAAATGTGATATAAAGGTTGGAATGTTATTGATGGAAATGCCTTTGGAGGAGGAGGAGAAGACATTCCATTTAGGCATGTTTGGATATCAGGATATCTTAATGGTCCGATAAGATCTTCCCAGCTGGTTTGTTTTCTGAAAAATACAATTGCAAAGCAGCTTCTTGGAGAGGTAGGACTGCCAGTGACAAGACTTATCCTTAGTTTTAAGAATAAGTAATAAACTTTGAAATGTGATTTTATCTAGTCCCTGGAAACTAGGGATTAGTCGTGTCACTATGAAGCTGTTCTTCTTAAACTGTTCCCCCTTCCATTGCAATTTTTAGAAGAGAACCCTACATTATCAGCATGGTAGGATCTCCCGGCACCTCGGTAAATTGAAGAGTTTTCTCATGGAATAAAGTGTCTGGCACCATGGTCAAATATGGCGTAAGAGCCAATGCGCTAGTGTCTTACTATTACAAGACTTTGGTGTGTCATAGGCTTCATGCCAATGCTTGCCAAGCCTGCCAAGTACTTGCATGTCGATGTTGTTCCTGTTCTAGGCCAGCATGGCACTAGCACATGATACCTCAATTCATGATTTTGATTTTAAAGGACAAAAGAATAAAAGATGGAGCTTGATCAAGTGGTTGTGGAAATTTGGGAGGGAGAGGCTAATTTGGCTTAGGGTAGTTGTTTACTTGTACCAGAGGGAGAGGAGTGAAAAGAGGCACCATGGTTTTTGACTTCCATGTCAGTAGAAATGTTGAACATCATTAGGTGCTTTTTTTAGTCAAGTATAAATTTTTAGAAGAATGCTTGATGTGAGGAGTTCGAGTTGCAAAGGTATTATTTGTTACTGCAAGAGGCCACTACCTCTTCCACATCATGTGATTCCTTCTACATGTGGTTATGATGTTATTATTCTAATTGGCTTTCAATTATGTTTTGCTTACCATTTGCATCTTCTTATGTGATCAAGTGAAGATGGTTGGTGTTTACAACCCATCTTGCCTTATGAAAAATTCATATATGTGGCGGCACCCAGGTCAAGCTGTAGCCTATGGCATACAACTTGTTCAATATTTTGATCAAGTGTGAAGACTATATCAATACGATTGGACATGCATTATCACCATGCTGATTTTAACAAAGAGGCAATATTGATATATACAGTCCCTGCTAGAGCAGTGACTACTTAACTTCCAATTGATTGCAGGCTGAAGATCATACCCAGCATGCTTGCATGATGGGTTGAGAAACTGTGCTTACAGAATTTCTCAAAATTTAATTGCAAATTGACCCAATACTGCAGATCCAGTGACAGCAGTCAATTCCCATATATACATATTTTTTAGATCTCCAAAAGCAGACACCTATTAAACATCTTTGCCTCCAAATTTCGTCCAGATCCAATGACATATGTGAGATTTGTGACTTTTACAATCCAGATTATTGAAACTATATTATGTGCACACCAGCAGAAAACTTAATGGTTTGGGGGATTGTAGCATCATGTTTGTCAATCTGATCAGATGCCTACTAGAACCACTTGGAAGAAGACTCACCATAGTTCCTTCCATTCACGTATGAGCTTATTTTAACAACAGATCTGGGAGTTAATAGCTTCTGGAGTTTAGTTTGTTGAAACTGTATTTTAAGTCTGTTTGCTGGGACCTGTTAATTCCAGGGCCCGGAGCAGCATTTTCATGACACTAATCAAAATGATCCAATCATAGATCCTGAAAGAAGGCTTATGGAACTTCATTGCCTCCAATTGTTAGGTTGATCCAATGGTGGATCATGAACTGGCACCATTTCGATTTTGAGTTGATGAATCTGAAACAGATTGACTGACACCTGCTGATATAATAGTTCCACAGGCTATCTCGGATCATCTGATCAATGATCGGTCTGATGTTCATGAAAGTACACTTAATATTCTTACTTGGATCCAAATATTCTGACAATCCAGCAGTTGATCATGATTCAGCAGCCAATGCAACTTTTCTTACTGAAGATTCAGTTGCATTCTATGCGAATAATCTTTTCCTAATTAGATTTAATTCAGGCCTGAATCGGTAAGGTTCTGAATAGGAGCCTATTCATGGACAGGTTCAGCTTTGAACCTTGTAAACAAGGGTTTTAAGTTTGAAACCTTACTTAACTTATATGTGATACGGTGTTATTCCAAACCTAGGTCAAAATTTCTTTTATCACATGTAACAGTCATGTTGTATCTTCATTTTATATTAATAAAATTTCTTTATTAAAGGGTTACTGAATTGCAGCCAACTTAGCTAGAGGTTGCTCATTAATTTAAGAGTGTAATTAGTTGGGATCTGAATATGAATCCTGAGACAGTTAGTTCCCATACTTATCTGATTCCTTTGCTATTTTAAATTTTGTTTCTCCCAAACAGAGTCACATCCATTGATGATGTTTCACTCATTCTGTGGTGATCCACAGGAATGTTAATTTTGCATTTACATATGTCGTTTTAGCGATTTCATGCCTCAATATGAAACTCTAGAGGGTTCTCTTGTTGCTCGTAGAGGCAGGAGTGTTCCTACTCTTTTGTTTTTCCTTATTGAATAGATAGTTTAGCTACTCCATGGTTAAGCCTCATTTCTATAGAGAGACAAGTTCACATCGCCTCTTTCATCAAACCATTCTCAATTTAAGAGGTACGAATCTCACCTGTTTCTTTTAATAGGTAGTCACCTAGGCTCTCTTTCTTTGGTCCGTTTATCCCCAAGCACTTAAAAATTAAAATAGGATGTATCATAAGTTTTGGGTTCACCATCATTGAGATCATGAACACTAATAGCTCATGTTGGACATTTATAGCTTATGATCTCAATGATCTCCCCAGTGTAATGCAAACCAGATGGTCTCCTTCCAGCGAGATCAATTTCAGTAGCTCTTTTGCAGTTGTACAATCTTTTAGGAGTTGAAGTCGACCACCCTCTCTGATGATTATTTTGTTGCGGGCACATTGTTATGCATATTTTCATCTCTGGAAAATAGCCCAGATGGTGCACCTAACCTGTGAGCAAAAACATTTGTTGTGGATGTCAAATGTAACTCTAGGCATCTTGAGTTTTCTGTCTTATAGTCATTTTATGTAGCATCCAAAGCTGGTATCATGGTAGGTGTTAAATGTAACTTAGAATCACAGGATATTTTTATTTTTAAATCAAGTTAAAGGAAATATCCTATGTAAAATTTCTATTTTTCATATATGCTTTCCCTCACAATCTGGTGTGCGTTTCATAGGGTTCATTTCATTTAGCTTGAGAAGGAAACGAATGGCTGCCCACAAGATTGCTCATGCTACTCTGAAAGGACCAAGTGTGGTCAAGGAAATCTGCATTGGCCTCGCACTGGGCATTCTCGCTGGTGGCATGTGGAAGATGCATCACTGGAATGAGCAGAGGAAGACCAGAGCCTTCTATGATATGCTTGAGAAGGGCGAGATCAGCGTTGTTGCTGCTGAAGAATAGATTATGTGTTTTTCTCACCACGAAGGATGTTTAGTTTGGCAACTTTTTCTCTCCAGAGTTTGAGGAGAATCATATGGATTGATTTGCTTTGCAGTTAGACCATTGAATAAGTTCAGATCATGGATACTGAGAAACTTCACATACTTTTGATTCGAAATGGAGTGATTAGTTGGAATGTTTTGTTAGCCTTTCTCCTTTCTCTACTCTTTGCACGCATTGCTATGAAATTTTACAACTGGGAATGGGGACTCAGAGTGGAAGATGCTAATGGGTATTGGAATCAGAGGGATTTATGTGGCTGGCTTTTGCTATGATCATAATTTTGATGCCATGTCATGATTTGGGCTTTCTGAGCGGCTTTTCAAGAATTATATGGAGATTATTCTTGTTCTTTGAAGCAGTTCTCTTGGTGTAACAGGAGCATGTGGTTAAAATACATGATATCAGAGAACCACCACCACTAATGGTGATTATAGGGGACCCTCCTCCTAGAAATTGATTGGCTATATTATTCTTGCCTTGTGGAGTTGTTGTCAATCTATTCAGAGATTTATTTGTGTATGGCAAACTTGTCCATGTAAAGGATTAAATTGGGGAATTGCTTTGCATGCCCAACTATCAAATCTTAGGAACTTGAATAAGATAGCATTATTATTCATCACTGTCATGAATTTAGAATATTGTTATCCGTGAGTCACGAGGTCAGGTTTCCACTCGGTTGTCCAGTCAAGCCACCGACCATCCATTTAAGAGCGTCCCACCATTGAGAGGGCCAACTCTTAATGCATGCTTTGCCCTGGAAAATACTTTACAGCTGATGCTACCTGACTTAATTGGTCTGCTCAAGACCTCAGCTAGCTCAGTGGTCACATCCTAGGATTTCAACTCACTGGTTAAAGATTCCGATTCTTAATGATGTTATTCCTCAAGATTTTTGACTTGATAAGATTTTTTACCTTTTTTTTTTTTTTTTTTATCTTCCGGTGCAAAGTATCTAAGACCATTCCGATGCAGGTGACATTTCAATCAATAAAGTAGAAATTATTCAATCAATTCGAATAAAATTTCTTTATTTTTTTATGAAGATAAAGATTATTTTTATTTTGCTAAAGAATAAAATTATTTATATATATAAATATTTTTTTAAGAGATAAATATTAAATTTATTAATATGTTTGATAAAAAAATTAATTATATTATTAATTTCATAATTTTTATTAAAAATTCATGTATGTCATTTATGGCGAAGCATGGATGGAGATTGGATGAGGAGAGGGGTGAAGATGGATATTTATTATTTTCAATAGGGATTAGAAAATTTTTTGATCAACAAGAATAAGAATTATTTTCTTTAGTGAAAACAAAAATAGGTATTAAATTTTTTTTTTCTTATTTAAGAAATAAATATTAAATTTATTCACATACTTAATAAGCAAAAAAAATTTAACTATATTATTAATCTCATAATTTTTCTTGAAAATTTATATACACCATGGGGACGGCCTAATCCACTCCCTAACATGGTCTCACTATTACCTCACCATAGCAGGAAGTGCCATTTCTAATGTGAAGAAGCTAGCGTGGCATTCCATGGTAGGAGATAAGCTAATTTAGGCAACAGAAGTGATCAATAGCTTAGCTGTCGTCGCATGGAGTACACGCATGGAAGATCCAATGAGAGACGGATATGAATAGGAGTGTCCTGAGATCTTTCTGGCCTTTGTTTCTTTTTTGTTTATGATAGGATGAAAGAGAAAAAGATTTTGATTATATAAGTAGTATTTAATTGCATTTTTATTGGAGTGTAGAAAATGTTGATAAAGTTATTCTCAGTGAACACATAAGCCACCCGATCGTGACGAAGGATTTGAATTCCTTTGGGTATGGAAGAGAACTCAAGCAGCAGAACACACCAATACAATTCAAATCCAACACAAAATAAGTTAGATTAAGTGAACTCATGTTGTGAATATATCGATAATGATATGAAATCATCGTATGATGTTACGAATTGATCCACCAACACAAAAGTGATTCATTTATGACTCATTTAGCTGATGACACATATTAAATGAATAGTATTAAGTAGATTGGATCATGTCTATTCATATTAAGCAGATCGTATCTATTGCATTGACTGAGTTATATCACGTCAATCAAATACAATTTGTTTATTAAACAGATTATTTACATTGTGTTATTTATTAAACAAATTATTCACATTGTACCGTATTACTTTTTTGAAGATTTGACATGATTAATTGATCATGTTATGTTCGTGCCAATCCACATGTTATTATATCGTAGCTTCAATACGATACGAATATAGTATGAAAACATAAATTGCCGCATCTATTTGAAAGGAACTTGGTCTAAACCAAAAGTGAACACTTCGGATTCAAGTAATAGAAATAGAACATGTGCCAAATGGAGTCTCCCTATGGACATGGAAGTGTCATGAAATGAGGCATGAATAGTACATGGATATATCATCATCATCCCATCTTGTTGCCAATATGAATACTGTACATCAACTAAAGTGTAGGCCAGACAGAAAGGAGATAGACCTTTCCGCCAGAAATCATCAGCTCTCTCACCATCTTCATGCTAGCCATGAAAAAGCCAAGGCTTGTTAGCCATTCAATCACCAAAGAAACGACTAGCGCATAGATAAAGACTCTTGTACACTCTTGTTACCAATACAACCAATGTACATCAAAAGAGAGGATGGATCGGACAAACCAACAAAGAAAAAGTCTTGTGGCCATTAAATCAACCAGTCCTCTGGTTTGATTAAATATAGGAATCATCATGGTGGCTTGACTTCCAAAAATATCCATACTGCCTATGTGCTGTAATCAAGTTATTAAAAAAAAAAAAAAAAAAATCTAGATCTATGGCATTGTCCCTGATATTTTTTAGAAAACTTCTGACATATGTTTATTTCATTTCTCTTGAACAAAAATAATATAAGGTACTTTGCTTGGCATCAATTGTTGTTGTTGCCTTCAAACTTGATGCCAATGTCCCAAGGATGGAGTCACCTTCAAAATTAAAAGATTGGAAGACCAAGAAAAAGGAGAGGCATGCATAACTCCATGACCATGTGGAGGTGAACATTTTGGTGAGCGATGTGCAACTGTTACTTATGGGCACATATAATGCATCTGACATAGAGCATGGATCCTCTTCAATGCATATTTTGTACTATAAAGTGCTATGTATATGCTTGATGACCTCCACATAGACATGAACAATTATAATTATATTTAAGAAATAACAAACGAGTTATTAGTATCCATACAAGCATTGACAATAGGCATCTATGCCTATGATGCGATACATGACGAATATCTAAATATACACAGCATTCTGCGGTATAAAGCTTATATCGCAAAGGAGTAGCAGACCCAAATCAAAATAATATGAAGCAAAATTTAGATATGTTAGTTAAGAAGTGAATAATGTTTAGATTAAGAGAACTACCAACAAAATAGAGAAATGTGGGCTCGAACGGTTTTTGGATTTATAGAAATTCAACCCATGGATCGGATTTAGGTTTTTATCCATATTGTTATGTTTGCAGTCTGAAAATGCATCAATACATGTAGGCCGGCTACTATCTTAGTTAATTATAAATATATATATATATATAAATACTCACTCTCTTGGAACAAAGCCATGTGTAGTTTGCATTAGAATTATCAGTATTTAATATTATTGCAATCCACATGAACTTAGCCCTCTGAAATGAACTAATATTGGACTTTTGCAGGGAAGAATATAAGCAGTGCTCAGAGGTGCACAAAGATTGCGTCTTGTTTGATTGCAGAGAATAAAATTCATGTTTCAGAATAATATAGTGAATATAATAAATAAAGATCAATGCAGGGAACTCAGTGAAAAGAGCCAAAATAGAAACAATAAATTTCAATGGAATTGAAGGGTGTAAAATCACTGCTATAGCTGTATAGGAAAGGGCAACCAAAAGATTGTTTCACTAAAAATAAAATATTTTTGATATATATTAAAATGAGATATTATAAGATTAAAAACAGATAAAAAAATAAAAATTTTAGAAAAAAAAATGAAGAGGTTAAAAAAAAAAAAATGATTGGTTCATATGGATGAAGCCAAGTTATAAATAACTTACACAAAAGCTAAAAGCAAGAAATAACACTGATATTAGAAAATTTATTTGAATAGTTAGGAAATGTTATGATTCTCAATAATAAGTTCCTCTTTCTACCATGCAGAAGATCTTAAAGAAACAACAAACAAATAAGTGAACAGAGGCATAGTCAGGCTCTCTGATACCTTGTTTTACAAAACAGGGTATCTTCACTTCTTCTTCAACCAAAACCCATTGTTTTTTTTAAGATTTAAACCAAACCAAAATGGTTGCAATACTAAAACTAGTTTGATTTCTCTGCTGCATTTCAACAAATACAATGATGGCTTAAAATTAGAGGTGGGTTTTGAGGATCAAATCCTCTATAAAAGGATCCAAACCAGCGAACGAGATGCTTACCGGATCCTTCTTCTTCTCATTCTTCTTCTTCTTCTTCTCCACCTCCTTCTCCTCTTCTCATTCTTCTCTTTTGATCCTCGAGATAGCGAGACCTCGCCGGAGTTTGGATCAGCGCCGGTAGCAAGGTAATGAGGTAGAAATTAAACGCGATTTATCCTTTGTTTCCCATCGCATACTGTCATGCCTCAGATCCAGTGATGGTGGCCCAGGGGTGACAACCCACCGCATGCCAGGCATGCAAGGCATCAAGTACAATAATATTACAAACAAGGAGGAATAATAACTACGTGTCATATAAAATTTAAATTCTCCATAATATCGGTTATGTAATATTGAGCAACAAACCAAAATTCCAAAATAAATCCAAATGGGGTTACATATAACAAAATATAAACTATTTACATCATGAAACTCCCAATTACCCCTGTTATTGCCCCGATAATTTTGTGGCTCTGGAAAAAACATTGTAAGATTTAATGAGTTTATACTCAGTAAGTAAGCCTACTATTACATAATATAGCCAAATCAAAATTTTACCGAGTCAAATACATGTCATGCTTCCAAATTTAAAAACATTTCATCATATTATAGAATCATGCAAATCTCATGTTTAAATAAATTGGAAGCAAATATTATGAAATAATATTTCAAAATACCATTTCAATTTCAAATAACTGCAAATCTCATTTTATACTAATGTCCTACATCCACGTAATAAACATCTCGATGATGTAACCTCCCTGTACGCCCCCAGTGGAGGAAGGGTACCGGAGTCAATTAGCATATAATGCCATATCCTGTCACAGCACATCCCTAGGATGTATGTTCTCCACATATTCCCCCTGTAGAGGTAGGTTTCGGAGTCATGTAACATATAATATGGACTGTGATGACATATAATAATACAATCACAAATAACATTTATATGCATTACTGTAAACATATATCAATTTACTTTACATATTTTACCAAATTTGATAATTTCATATAATCATGTCTATAATCAATTGCATGTATAAAATACCAATTTAATTTACAGAAATTAACAATAATCAAGTCAAATAATTCATTTGCATAAATGTGTACCACAAATATTATTTTTTAAATACTACTATAAATCAATTTCATTATTTCAATAATGGCATAATTTAATAATGATTTATAAAAATCATTATAACTGGCTTACTTACCTCACAACGCTAATCCCAAGGTGTAAATCAGCTGTATGAACCTCTGGGTACCTACAACATAATTTTTCAGATTTTTAAATTTCAATTTTAGGATGTCAAACTGACTCCTATACTTAACCCAATCTAATCCTGGGCCCAACTTGGGGCTTGAATATCTCCAAATATAAAATCCCAAATGGGGAAATAAAATTTTTTTGAAAAACTATGATCCATGCTGATCACAACCCTATTTTTCTTTTATTGGGCCGGACCCATTTTGGGGCCCAAAAATTTGGCTCAAACAGGCTAATTAGATAAGGATGAACCCGGCCCAGTCCTGTTGCCACTCTCTGTTTCACCCCTGGTTCACCTGAACCACGGGTGGCTGACGATGGCCGGCGGCCTAGGGCCGCCGCTGACCCTCCCCAGGGGTCGGCTGGCCACCGACGACCGACCCCAGGCTGGCCGCCGGCGGAGGCAACCCCCTTCTCTCTCTCTTTCCTTCTCTTTCTTCTTCTTCTTCTTCCTCTTCTTCTTCTTCCTCACTGTGCCGGCGGCACGGTCGGCCACAGCTGGCCGGCAGGACCTCACCGGACGCCACCCCGACACCTATGGGGGCCGCCGGCCGGAGCTCGGGCCCGGCAAGCCGGCGGGCACGCCGCCGGGCCCGAACCAATGCGGGAGCCGTTTTGGCCCTCGCGACAAGGGAGGGCCGTTCGGCCCTCTCCCTTGCCTCACTCCCTGCCGGCGGCACGGCCAGCCACCACCGGCCGGTCGGACCCCGTCGGACGCTGTCCCGGCGCCGGCGAGGGTTGCGAGCCGAAGCCCGGCCCGGTGAGCCGGCAGGCACACCGCCGAGCCCGAACCAACAGCCAGGGGAGGGCCATCTCGCGGCCCTCCCTCCCTTTTTCCCTTGCCGGCGGCATGGCCGGCCTCCTCCGATCGGCCGAACCCCATCGGACGCTGCCCCTGCACCGGTGGGGGCTGCTGCTCGGAGATCGGGCCCAGTGAGCCGGCGAGCACGCCGCCGGGCCCGAACCAAGCGCGGGAGCCGGTTTGGCTCCTGCATCAGGGGAGGGCCCTCCTGCGGCCCTCTCCCTCTCTCTACCACTCTCACTCTCTCTCTCCACTCTCCTCGCCGGTAAGGGGGTTACCTGTCGGCGACGAGGCATCGGGGATGAGCGGAGGGCGACAGCGGCGACGACAATGTGGGTAAAGGAGGGGGTGAAGGAGACGGAGGGGACTGGCACAGTCCCCTCCTCTCTCTCTTTTCTTCAGCATGGGGAGGGCTGAGCCCTCCCCTGCGCCCATGTGCGCATGCTTGGGCGCGCGCGCGCTGGTGCGCATGTAGCGTGCCGCATGTCACGCACTCACGCCGCGTATAATATTATAAAAATATAAATTACGTGGGGGGTTTACATCCTCCCCTCCTTATAAAATTTTTGGCCTCGAAATTAATGCATATCACGAATAAAATTTTTAAGACCCAAATTGGAAACTTACAAGCTTTATTTATCTTTCTGAACATATATACAAATATCTATTCGGATACAAATAGATAAGGATATTTCTTCTTCATTTCCTCTTCAAGTTCCTACGTAGCCTTCCATTCAGAATGATTACTCCACTGAACCTTAACATAGGGAATGCTACGCCGTCTCAGAACTTGATCTTTGTGGTCCACAATACGTATCAGATGCTCTACATATGTCAAATCCTTCTTTAGCAAAATAGGCTCCACTTCTATCACATGGCTGGGGTTAGGAATGTACTTCATCAACATAGCGACATGGAATACATTATGTACCCCAGAGAGTGCAGGAGGTAATGCTAGGCTATAAGCCACTTCTCTCACTCTGCTCAAGATTTCAAATGGCCCAACGTATCGTGGACTCAATTTTCCTCTAAGCCCAAACCTCAACACATCTTTGGTTGGTGAAACCCTTAAGAAGACATGGTCCCCAACATGAAATTCCAGCTCCCTTCTTCTAACATCAGCATAACTTTTTAGTTGGCTCTGAGCTACTCGGAGTCTTTTCTTAATCAGCTGCACTTTTTCTACCATCTACTGAATTAGCTCAGGGCCCAACAATTTTTTTTCCCCCACATCATTCCAACACAAGGGAGATCTGCATTTTCTACCATACAGAGCTTCAAATGGAGCCATTTTGATGCTGGCTTGGTAACTGTTATTGTAAGCAAACTCCACCAAAGGTAGGTGGTTGTCCCAAGCACCACTCAAGTCCATCACACAGGCTCGTAACATGTCCTCTAAGATCTGTATGGTCCTCTCAGACTGTCCATCTGTCTGAGGGTGGAAAGCTATGCTAAAATTCAGTTTGGTCCCTAGAGCCCTATGAAGACTCTTTCAAAACTGGGACACAGATCTGGTATCCCGATCTGACACAATCGACTCGGGGATACCATGAAGTCTCACTATCTGCTCAATGTACATGGTGGCCAATCTCTCACTAGACACCCTAACTCTGAACGGCAGAAAATGGGCTGACTTGGTCAATCTATCAATAATAACCCAGACCGCATCATTGCTTCTGAGAGTTTTGGACAAACCTGTCACAAAATCCATAGTGATCTTTTCTCATTTCCACTGGGGAATCATCAGAGACTGAAGAGGTCACACAGACCTGGTATCCCGATCTGACACAATCGACTCGGGGATACCATGAAGTCTCACTATCTGCTCAATGTACATGGTGGCCAATCTCTCACTAGAGACCCCAACTCTGAACGGCAGAAAATGGGCTGACTTGGTCAATCTATCAACAATAACCCAAACCGCATCATTGCTTCTGGGAGTTTTGGGCAAACCTGTCACAAAATCCATAGTGATCTTTTCTCATTTCCACTGGGGAATCATCAGAGACTGAAGAGGTCCCGCAGGCCTTTGATGTTCGGCCTTCACTTGTTGGCACACTAAGCACTTGGCCACATATTGAGCAATCTCTCCTTTCATCCCTTTCCACCAGAAATTTTTTCGTAGGTCTCTGTACATTTTGGTGCCTCCTGGGTGTACAGTATAGGGAGAGTAGTGAGCCTCCCTCAAAATTTTAGCCCTTAGATCCTCTACATTTGGCATACAGAGCCTAGTATTAAATCTCAGTGATCCATCCTCATTTATTTGGAATTCATTCTGAACCCCTGACTGCACAGCTTCTTTAATCTTTTGCAGATCCAAGTCATCTTTCTGAGAAGACTTAATCCTGTCAATCAGGGTTGGCTGCAGTACAAGTGTTGCAAGAAGCCCATCAGATCGCTGTACTCGCAAACCAACCTCCAGCTTTTCAAAGTCTCTGTGAATGTGAGGCTGAGAAGTAATTATGGAAGCTAGCTCTGAGGAGGACTTTCTACTTAAGGCATCAGCTACCACATTGGCCTTCCCTAGGTGATAATGCAGGTTTAGGTCATAATCCTTTAGTAGCTCCAGCCACCTCCTCTGCCTCAAGTTTAGCTCCTTCTGGGTGAAAATGTATTTCATACTTTGATGGTTTGTATACACATCACAAGTCTCCCCATATAGATAATGCCGCCAAATTTTCAGTGCAAAGATCACGGCGGCCAACTCCAGATCATGAGTAAGATAGTTCTGCTCATAAGGCTTCAGCTGCCTGGAGGCAGAGGCTATCACCTTCCCTTCCTGCATCAGAACACCTCTCAATCCCTTTCGAGAGGCGTCAGTGAATAAAGTATATCCTACAAATGTAGATGGAAGGGTAAGGATAGGGGCTGACATCAGGCGCTGCTTGAGCTCCTGGAAGCTTCCCTCACATTCCTCTGGCCAAACAAACTTTGCTCGCTTTTGAGTTAAGCGAGTCAAAGGCAAAGTAATGCGAGAGAAGCCTTCCACAAATCTGCGATAATAACCAGCCAGCCCCAAGAAGCTTCTGACTTCTGATACATTGGAAGGCCAACACCAGTTCACGACAGCCTCAATCTTCTTAGGGTCTACAGATATACCGTCTTTGGATACAATATGACCCAAGAAAGATATTTGGCTCATCCAAAAGTCACATTTCTGCAGCTTGGCATAAAGTTTCTTCTCTCGAAGAGTCTGCAGAACAATCCTTAAGTGGTCTTCATGCTCCATATGGCTTTTAGAATAAATCAAGATATCATCAATAAAGACCACTATAAACTGATCCAGGTATGGTTTAAAGATCCTGTGCATCAGGTCCATGAATGCTGTCGGGGCATTAGTCAAACCAAACGGCATCACCAAGAACTCATAATGACCATACCTGGTTCTGAATGCAGTCTTAGAAACATCCTCAGCCTTAATCTTAAGCTGATGGTACCCTGATCGAAGATCAATCTTTGAGAATACCTGAGCTTCTTGGAGTTGATCAAATAGATCATCAATCCTCGGCAAAGGGTACTTATTCCGCACTGTTACCTTATTAATTTCTCGGTAATCAATGCAGAGCCGAAGACTACCATCCTTCTTTTTGACAAATAATATTGGAGCACCCCAAGGAGAGACACTAGGTCTGATAAATCCTCGATCCAAAAGCTCCTATAACTGACATTTTAACTCCTTTAGCTAAACTGGGGCCATGCGGTAAGGAGCCTTGGATATAGGTCCAGTGCCAGGGGCTAAATCAACAGTGAACTCGACTTCTCGATCCGAGGGTAATTCAGTCAATTCCTTCGGAAAGACATCAGGAAACTCTCGAGCCACTGGAATATCTTCCAACTGGTGTTCTTCCTGCTAAAGGTCTCTAACCACAGCAAGAAACCCGTGACCACCTTTTCTTAAGTATTTCCCAGCTTGCAGAGTTGACACTAATACCGAAGCCAAATATTCCTGACTCCCACTAAAACTGAATTCAGGAAGATTAGGAATTTTAAAGATCACCCTTTTCCTGAAGCAGTCTATGGAAGCATGATAGGAGGCCAACCAGCCCATCCCCAGGATTACATCAAAGAACTTCAGTGGGAGGACTATCAAATCAGCATTCAACCTCCTATCTTCTATGTCAATCAGGCAGGATTTATATACTGAGTCTACCATCATGACATCTCCATTTGGGAAGGCAATATGCAACTCTTGCTCTAGAGAAATGGGTGTCAATGATGCATTCTTGGCAAGATAACTATCAGATATAAATGAATATGTAGCACCTGGATCAATTAAAGTTTGAGCATAAGTGTTGCCTACTTTAAACATACCTGTCATAAAGATTAACTTAACTTAGATGTCATGCAGTATTATATATTTTTCCTCTATCTACTATCATAATCCATGCATTACACCAGGTATGAATGCAATAATTTTAAAGAAATAAATTAATTTAACAGACATACTTGTTACCACAGTATTAGAAGCAGCAGCGTCCTGCTGAGTGAGGGTAAAGACCCTCCCTTGGGTCCTGAGCTGCTGCTGACTCTTCCCATGATCTGGAGGGGGCTGTTGGTCCTTTCGGAAGGGACAGGTAGCCATCTTGTGGTCCATCTTCCCACAAATATAGCAGGCATCAGTCAGCCTGCGGCACTATTTGCCCTGATGGGCCTTCCCGCAATGATGACAACGGGTCTCCTTATCCTTCTACCCTGAGGGAGCCTAAAAGAAACCCTTCTTCTTCTTAGCCTGCCCTGAAAATTGATCAGAAGAAGGTCTTGCCCTTTTTATCTGCTACTCCCTCACCTGCTGAATGGCAATCATGTCCCTCTCAATCACCAGAGCCTTGCTCACCACTTCACTGTAAGTGGGGAGCTCAAATGCATTGACTGCCTGCCTCATCCTGGGGTGCAGTCCCTCGGTGAATTTGGTGATCTTGGCTCTCTCAGTGATAACAAAATCTGGAGCAAATCGGGCCAATCGTCTAAACTCAGCTTCATACTGGGTCACAGAGAGGTTCTTCTGCTTCAATCTCATAAACTCAGACTCCATCTGTCTCTGCACACTCCTGGGGAAGTACTGGCGATAAAAAGCCTCCTTAAATTATTTCCAAGAGATGGCCCGACCTCCATATTGCTGCTCCAACAGTAGCCACCAATCATAAGCTTCCCCCTGAAGGAGGTAGGTGGCAAATCTAATCCGCTCCTCCTCCTGGCTGCCAAGGGCCGTAAAGGCCTTCTCTATCTCTCTTATCCACCTCTCCGCATCAAGTGGGTTGGTGGATCCAGTGAAGGAAGGAGGGGCCAAGCTCTTAAACTCTGAGAAGCTACGACCCCCTCCCTGCCAGGGTTGAGATGGAGCGTGCTGACCAGACTGTTCGGACTGAGCCGGCTGGGTCTGAGGAGTAGGAGGGACAAACTGAGTCTGTGGAATGGTAGAGCTAGATAGAGCAAGCAGTATCTGCTGAATCTGCTGCTGCATGGCCTGTATTTCCTGAGTCACTCCCAAAAAGGCCCGGAGCAACTCAGCTTGTAACTGTTGTGGGTCATTGCCAGCTGGAGCAACGAAACCCGCATCTGCTGAGGCTTCCTGGCCTCCCTGCTGGTCAGGGTCACCAGCCTGAGAGTCCCCCTCATGTCGCTGACTAATGGTGCGATGAGGCATTATAAAATCCTACCAAGGTTAGGTTCCAATCAATATCATTATAAACCTCCAAATCTCAAGCATTTTTAAACAAGTCACTTGAATTTTTCCTAAAGTTATTACCCTCCTAATGTCAATATTTGGCCTAAAGTTAATCATGTGTTTGGCCCTAATGTCAAACCTTGCTCTGATACCACTACGAGCTGTCACGCCCCAAATCCAATGGTGGTGGCCCAGGGGTGACAACCTGCCGCATGCCAGGCATGTAAGGCATCCAGTACAATAATATTACAAACAAGGATGAATAATAACTACGTGTCATACAAAATTTAAATTCTCCATAATATCAGTTATGTAATGTTGGGCAACAAACCAAAATTTCAAAATAAATCCAAATGGAGTTACATATAACAAAATATAAACTATTTACATCATGAAACTCCCAATTACCCCTGTTGTTGGCCCTGATAATTTTGTGGCTCTGGAAAAAATATTATAAGATTTAATGAGTTTACACTCAGTAAGTAAGCCTACTATTACATAATATAGCCAAATCAGAATTTTATCAAGTCAAATACATGTCATGCTTCCAAATTTAAAAACATTTCATCATATTATAGAATTATGCAAATCTCATGTTTAAATAAATTGGAAGCAAATATTATGAAATAATATTTCAAAATACCATTTCAATTCCAAATCACTGCAAATCTTATTTTATACTAATGTCCCACATCCACGTAATAAACATCTCGAGGATGTAACCTCCCTGTACGCCCCTAGTGGAGGAAGGGTACCGGAGTCAATTAGCATATAATGTCATATTTTGTCACAGCACATCCCTAGGATGTGTGTTCCCCACATATTCCCCCTGCAAAGATGGGTCCCAGAGTCATGTAACATATAAAGTAAACCGTGATGACATATAATAACATAATCACAAATAACATTTATATGCATTACTGCAAACATATATCAATTTACTTCTTATATTTTACAAAATTTGATAATTTCATATAATCATGTCCATAATCAATTGCATGTATAAAATACCAATTTAATTTATAGAAATTAACAATAATCAAGTCAAATAATTCATTTGCATAAATGTGGTATCACAAATATTATTTTTCAAATAATACTATAAATCAATTTCATTATTTCAATAATGGCATAATTTAATAATGATTTATAAAAATCATTATAATACTTACCTCACAACGCTAAACCCAAGGTGTAAATCAGCTGTATGGACCTCTGGGTACCTACAACATAATTTTTCAGATTTTTAAATTTTAATTTTAGGATGTCAAACTGACTCCTACACTTAACCCAATCTAATCCTGGGCCTAACTTAGGGCTTGAATATCTCTAAATATAGAAGGCCAAATGGGGAAATAAAAATTTTCTGACAAACTAGGATCCATGCTGATCACAATCCTATTTTTTTTTTATTGGGCCGGACCCATTTTAGGACCCAAAAATTCGGCCCAAAAAGGCTAACTGGACTGAGCCAAACCCGGCCCAAAGAGGCTAACTGGACTGAGCCAAACCCGGCCCAGTCCTGTTGCCACTCTCTGTTTCACCCCTGGTTCACCTGAACCAGGGGTGGCTGAGGACGGCCGGGCCCCGTTGCCACTCTGTTCACACGGTTCACCCGAACCGGGGGTGGCCGAGGATGGCCGGCCCAGGCCGCCGCGTCGGCCCTCCCCGGGCTCGGCCGGCCACCGACGACGCTCCCAGTCGCGCGCGCCGCCGGCCACCCCCTTCTCTCTCTCTTTCCTTCTCTTTCTTCTTCTTCCTCTTCCTCGTTGCCGGCGGCACGGCCCGGCCACCGCCGGCCGGTCGGACCACCTCATCGGGACGCCGCGCCGGCGCGGTAGGCTACCAACCGAGCCCGGGCCCGGCCCGGCCGAGCCGGCAAGCATGCCGCCGGCTCGAACCAACACGGGAGCCGGTTTGGCTCCGTGATGAGGGCCGTTCGGCCCTCTCCCTTGCCTCACTCCATGCGGGCGGCACGGCCGGCCACCACGGCCGGCCGGACGTCTGCCCGCGGCCGGCGGGGGTCGGCCGGGCCGAAGCCCGGCTCGGCGAGCCGGCCGGCACGCCGGGGCCCGAACCAACAGCCGTGGGAGGGCCATCCCACGGCCCTCCCTCCTCTTTTCCTTGCCGGCGCACGGCCGACCTCCTCCGTCCGCCGACCCCACCGACGCCGCCCCCGCGCCGGTGGGGGCCGCCGCCCGAGATCGGGCCCGGCGAGCCACCCGCGGCGGACCTCATCCGATCGGCCGGGACCCCACCAAACGCCGCCCTCGCGGTGGGGGCTGCCGCCCGGAGATCCGGCCCGACGAGCACGCCGCCGGGCCCGAACCAAGCGCGGGAGCCTGTTTAGCTCCCGCGTCAAGGGAGGGCCCTCCTGCGGCCCTCTCCCTCTCTCTCTACCACTACCACTCTCACTCTCTCTCTCCACTCTCCTTGCCAGTGAAGAGGTTACCTATCGGCAGCGAGGCGTCAAGGATGAGCGGAGGGCGACAGCAATGACGGCAACATGGGTAAAGGAGGGGTGAAGGAGACGAACCCTCCTCTCTCTTTTCTTTAGCGAGAGGAGGGCTAGTCCCCTCCTCTCTCTCTTTTCTTCAGAGGAGGGCTCAACCCTTCTTTGCGCCCATGTGCACGTGCGTGGGTACCATGCGCCGTGGGCACCGCGCGCACATGGTGCGCATGCAGCACGCCGCGTGTTGCGCACCTATACCGCGTATAATATTATAAAAATATAAATTACGTGGGGTTTACACATACTCTGTTTCCATCTAACTCATACTACTTAGGCCATCTGAGAGCTGGTCAAAATCAACTAGGAGCATCGGAAGCTTCGCCGGAGTGTGGAGCACCACCAGTGGTAGTCAAAATCGACACCCAGATAAGCTCCGTGATTCCTCGTTTAGCCTCTCTATTCTATTTTGGAGATGGTTGGTTAATTAGAACTATGGAATCTCAGTAGAAGTCAAGAAATAGGCGGATGGGACTATCGGTGACATGCATCACCGTCGGCAGCCAACCGAACGAAGTCCCAGGCTTCGGATCTTGGAACGAAGAAGAAGTTAGCATCATTGATTGCCATTGTTCGGTTGACGTCGGGAAAAGAAGGTCGGCACCGGCTAGAACAGTGGTGGAGAGTTTTAGGAGGAGATCAGCTATGGTTGATGATCTTGGGTAGGGTTTTGGGTGATCGGAAGTTGGGCTCGAGGAGGGAGGAAGACGACGGTCTTCTCCAGGCGATGGTGAACCAGGTTAAACCGGTCTAATGATTTAAATAGAATTGGTCTGAGCCAATTTAAGTGGATTGACCCAATTAAGACTTGATTCAATTAGGTTTAAACCCATTTTGGTTCTTGGTTCAATCATAATTGATGAAGTAGAGTCTAGATTTAGCTTAAAACTCTGAATCAGAATCAGATTTGAAGCCAGAATTTAGATCCAATCTAAGTTCAGTGAACAAGGAATCCAATCCAAGCCGGTTCAATGAACCAGCTTTCAAATTGAGTCTAATCCCTTGAACCCAATATAAACCAATAAGGCCCATTCTATATGGATTTGAACTGATCCCAAATTAGCTGAATCAGAAGATAAATTGGGTTAGGCTAGACTAATTCACACAGTTTAAAACTAATTAGTCTGAACCAGAATTGGATCTGGTTTAATCTCTGAACCAGAATTTAAATTAAAAAACTAAGTGCCATTATGTTTAATTAATGTGGAACTAAGCCAAATTATTCTGGAATTGATTTGATTAAGCTGAGACTAACTAAAACAAACTAGGATTAAGGAAAATAAGGACCTAATTAAAATTGCAAATGAGTTACCTAAGCTAATTACGCTTAGGTAAATGTGGTAATTAAAGTAAGTTGACAGGGCTATTTTAGTGATTTTATTTTATTGATGAACAAGAGAATGGTTAGATAGTACCTAGTATCATTAGATAATAATTAAACTTTAAATAAAGTTAGTTCAACATTGAGATAGAGGGGTAATTTTGTTTATTTAATTATTATTCATGTAGTAAATTGCCAAATGGCCTAGTTAAGCCTTCATTATTGTAAGTAAGCAAGTGTAGGCTTAATTAGAGCCTATCTAAGCCATGACTAACCTAGTTAAGTCTAGATAGGAGAAATAAAATGATAATTTTATATGTGTAGGCTAAAAGGGTATAATGGTATTTTTTGATTATAAATTTTAGTTGACTAATTAATTGCTCATGATTAATTATAGGTGGTCACTAATTGATTGAGGAGATTGATTTGGATCAGCGATCCAAGATAAGAGTTCTACACCTACTATTATATAATATGTTTCATATCTTGCATGCCTGCATTCATCATGGACTATTGTTAGATTTCTTAGCATGTTTTATATATTTCTTAGCATGTTTTATACATGGAGTTATTATATAAGTTGTGATATATTATTTTGGTTATGAAATAATTTTGGCTTTAATTTGAGTTATATAAGTATGATGTGGAATGTTATTGTGATTATGGTATGGATATGGCTTTGTATGGATATGAGTTGTTATGATGTGGGCATATGGACTAATCATTGAGATGTGGCAGTGATATCATCGGAGAAGAGTAGTATGCTGGAGAGGTCGATGTGAAACCAGTCATGGTCTGTATATATGACATGGCTAGGTTTAAAACATTAGATATTAATATTTACTATTGATACATATTAGTAGTCCTGGCAGTATTGATGTGATTCCCTACTAATCTAAACTAATGGCATCAGGGAAGGGCTAAGAGCCAAAAGAGACCAGTGAAGAACCAGTCATGATCTATAGATATAACGTGGCTAAGTTTAAAATGTTAGGCACTTTTATAGGAACCAATCTATGCATGCGTAATCGCTAGGTTAGGTTGTTAGACTACTGGCATGAGATTTGTTAATATATATCTTCTTTGCCAGTATGTATCTTCAGTATGCTGATATGTATAATGATGAAAGTGACTTAGTTCAATGCTCTAAATGATTGAGATTGTAGATATGATGTTTTATGCTAATATGTATAATGATGAAAGTGGCTTAGTCCAATGCTCTAAATGGTTGAGATTGTATATCTGATGTTTACTATTGATACATAGTACTAGTTTTAACATTACTGACCTATACCGACGGCATGGAGAAGGGTTGAGGGCCGAGAGAAGCTGGTCTAAAAACTAGTATGAAAGTGAACCTATCCGTGCATATATCGTCAGGTTAAGTTGTTAGATACGGACTACCGGCATGAGATTTGTTAGCATGTATCTTCAATATGCGAATGATTGTGATGTAGATATATGGATGGTTATATTGGTATTTAGTGATGATGGTATTTGGTATGGCTTATGTTGGTATTTGGTGATGATTGTATTTGGTATAGTTTATTTTGATATTTGATTATGGTTGGTTTTATGATTTTGCAGCTAGTTTTGTAGATATGCTATGTTACCTTCTGTAAAGATTTATTTTGATATATAATTCATTTTGATTTTTTTGGCATATTCCTGATGGTATGTGAAAAATTGTTATGTAGCTTTTTAGCTCTTTACCCCCTATTATATTTCAGAAGACGATGATGATGCTTTCATGTTGGATCCAGTATTGGGCACGAGCACCAAGAGTAAGACTTAAATTTTGTTTCATGAATGGTTTGAGATTTATGTAGCTACTCCGATATGTACTAAAAGGATGATACTCAGACACTTTTATGTAATAATATGTTGACATTGTGGTAGCATTTTAATATATATAAGATTTAACTTTCATTAATATTATCATGGCTGTTATTATATCACTCGGATAAGGAGCTGCGACATAGGCCCTAAGAAACAAATTTAAATATTTTTTATTGGATATGTTATATTCAATCAGTTAGTAGATCATTATTTTATTCAGTAATAATAATCAAAAATACCAATCTTTCTATTTAACTAAGCCAGGAGAAGGAACAAATTTTAAACATGTAAACTGAGGCATACCCCAGGGTATCACCTAGTCATTTTCAATTCTTTTTCCCTATTTCCCAAGCAACTGATTAGATATACAAATAATTCAGAGATTCTTCTGCCTATGCTTACAACCATGGGGTTGTCACCAAAATAGATCCCTCTCCTAGCAGGGCTTTTAGCATCCCAGAGTCCTCAGACCAAGTCCAGGGTGAAATTTTATCATTTAGGCCACAAGCATAATTTTGCCAAATCATTCTTCATATTGATTTTTTGAGAAAAGAAAACTAGCACTGATAAATCTAAGGCTTTTATCTTTTTCTATAGATTAAAAGGGCTGTTTTTTTTTTTTTTTTTAAGCAAATATCCATCCCATCTCTGATGATACCATCCGAGCAAACCCTCAGTAACTCTAAGGCAATAGCCAAGTGTCAGACCACTACCACAAAGACCACATAAAATTAATCAATAGTGAGGACCAGCTAGGAGACAAACAAATCTCTTTCCCAACGAAACCTTTAAACTGATGTGGACGCATTAGAACTCGGATCTAGAGCCATCTCATAAAAAATTAATCAGCATACCTAATCTGAATTTGAGTTCATTGGCATCAACATCATTATATGGACAACCTCATCCTCTCCTTCCTCAGCTCATTTTACTTCCATGGTCATGTTGTTTAAACATCATATTCATCCCAAATGGATGGAGCTCTTACCACACCAAACCCAACCAAATGATTCCCTTTGGAATAAACAAGAACATAGAATCTCATAAAAAAGATTACAAGAGTAGTATATTCCACTGCCTTGAACCATAGAATATAAGGAAAACAGCATTTTAAATATAATGTATTGTTATCTTCTTAATGTTCCCATTCATATAAATATTGATTCCAGGAAAATTCACAACCATAAGTCATCTACAAAATGTTTAACTTCTCCAAATGAATTGGAGATTATGGACCATCACAGGACACAAACTATGATACCATCCAAAATGATCAGAGTCTCATCCAACCAGCAAGAATATCAAGTAGAAGGTATTCTCTTACATTCACATTCTATAGGAACATATATACATACTACAATGGAACACCAGAGTAAAAAACAACTACTAAGAGAGATCATGAAACATTATAAGAGCAGCATATTCCAGTGCCTCGAACCATTCAACCACATCCCACCAACATTAAAAAATAAATAAAAATAAAATTGAATTCAAGAAAAACAGCATTTTAAATAGCATGTATTGTTATCATCCTAGTGTCCCCATCATATAAGTTTTGATTCCAGGCAAATTTACAACCATATTCACCTACAAAATGCAAACTATGATAGCATCCAACATGACCAAAGTCTCACACCAATCAACAAGAATATCAAATAGAAATATTTATACATACTACACTGGAACACCAGAGTAAAAAAACTACTAAGAGAAATCCTGCTTGACATTGGCAAGCAACAAAGGATCAAGCAGCAAGCACCTGGACTAACAGCTCACAAGATCAACTGAACCTTCAGCACTGGAACATGTTGGCCGAGGCCACCATGGTCCGGGCCGGGAGAGGGAGCTGCAATGGCTTGAGGAGGGGGTCCGGAATCTCGGGTATATCCATGGTCGTCCCACTGAGCTCCTCCACAAGGTGGAGGATCGAATTCAGAGATCGCAGTCTCTCGGTCAGTTCCATGACTTGGGTCCTCAGGATTGTGTTCTCTGACTCCAGGCTCAGATATCGCTGGGTGATCGGATTGACCTGCATCAAGATCTGGCTGTTCTCCTCCTTCAGCTGAGCTACTTGCTTCACCAAGTCATCGAGGTGCTGCTGCTTCCTTATCCGACACCTCCTCGCCGACTCCCGGTTGGAGAGCATCCTCTTCCTCTTTTTCTGATCCATTACGAGCTGCGCATCCTCGCTGGAGCTGGAACTCTGGGGGGCCGGGGCCGAGGCCGAGGCCGACGACATCTTATTCTACTTAGCCTTTCGGTCACAGGGTATGCCGGAATCAAATGAAACGAGAATTCGGAGTCTATGTTGATGGAGGTGACCAAGATGAGATGTTTAGCTCATGAGATCACGTAGAAATGGTAGAGGAACATCACAGAGAAGGAGTGGAGGAAGCAAATGCGGCGGAGGTGAGGGGCGCAGCTCATAAAGGAAAGAGAGGGGGGTTTGATGGAATTCGGCACGAGATCATTGATGCCATGAATGGGGATCTCCAGGGCAATCAGCGAGATGGACTGCTAAGAGGAGAAAGGAAGGTTTTGGTGGAAGATTATTGGAGCTGAAAAGATTGATGGAACGCCGGATTCGAGCCGACGCGAGATGAAATTAGATCAAAACGGCAAGAACGGAGCTCAAAGGTGACAACTTGGAACCAGTGTTGTCTGAGAGAACGCGGAATTCGCCCGGAGGACCCTCGAAGAAGAGATTTTGGAACAGGATTTTGTGCCGACCGAAAGATCTAACACAAGAGACCAAAAGAGATTACAGCCAAACGATGCAGAACACCCAGAAATCAGAGAGAAATCAGCCAAAAAAAAGCGACCAACAAAAAAAAAAAAAAAAAAAATCCAATCTTTATTACAGATCCCGCTCAAAAAGAACGGATTTTGGAACAAGGAACCGTTTTCCAGGGCAAGATAACAACCGTAAGAGATGCCACAAAAATCCCAGAACACCCAGAAATCGAAGAAAAATCAGGCGAATCAGAATACAAAAAAACCAACTTTTGAATGGATTTCTCTCCCGAGCAAGGAATCTACCACAAAAAATCAACCTAAACGACCAGAATCTCCCTAATTACCCCCAAAAAAAACGATAAAAAAAAAAAGGGAAGGCAGAGAAAGAGAGAAATACTTAGCTTTGAAGAGAACAGAGAGGACATCAGATAAGGAGTAAAACCGGTTATTTATAGATATGAACATGGGGTATTATGGATTGAGAGCTGGTTGGCTTTTATTTTTTTTTATTTATTTTCGCTTAAATGGATTAACTTTTTTTAGTAAATTTGGCTATTTATAGATATCAAGGTGGGATATTTTGGGATGACACCGGATAATCTTTCCTTACTCTTATCATGAATTAAATTAAATAGATTGATTTTTTCTGGAAGGGAGTAAAATTGGTTGTTTAGAGATACGAACATGGGGTATTTTGGGATGAAAACTGGTAAACTTTTATTATTTTTATTGTGGATATTCCCAAGATGGGGCCAGGAATCTTCCAAGTTCGCGGGCGCATTTGGAATTTTCTTTTTTTATTATTTTTTTTAATTTTTTTTATGGATCATGTTTCTTAGAATACACGGGTTAATTTTAGGAGAGTGCTAAGTATCGGCACACGGTTTGCCGTTATTAGCTGTTATGTTCAAAAATAACGGTCCTTATCCACTCCGACCCTTTTTTTTTTTTTTTAAAAAAAAAGTATTGTAAAGATGGTTGACCATTACAAAGAATGACAGAAAGTGTTAAGAGTCATGTAATAATATCATTGATTAAATATCAATAAACTTTTATTATTAATAGATATAAACATTCATTTTTTAACCTTTTAAGTTAATTTCTTGCAGCCTTTGACTTCCATCATAATATATTTGATTTCAAAATAAAAATAAATGGAATAGGAGTAATTATTTTCTTGGAACAGATATTTTACAGGTTATTTTTATTATTATTATCCTAGATCAAGATTTTTTTTGTTTAAAAAATAATGAGATAAAAATAAAAGAGAACTTTTATTTGAAAAAGGTCATTCTAACTTTCCATTAAAATAAATAAATAAGTTTAAATAAAATAAATATTGGTTTGTTAACTTTATTTTTATAATGTATTAGATTAGAGCATGAGTGATTTGAGATCTTATTTTTGCTTTATTTTCAAAGCAAGTGCATGCTGAAGATAGAGACCAACATTAATATCCCATGGATAAGGTTTTGAAAAAGAGTAATAACAGCTGGAAAGGCATGCATGGCAGCCACTGACCATCTGTGAGCTGGACTTTTACTTCATTCCCAAAATAACACTTTAATTCCACAAATAATCTCGTGAAACTAGAGAGGATGGAAGTGGATAAGATAACACCTATCTATATCTATTTTTTTTTGTCCAAACCTATCCATATATATATATATATATAAAGTATCTAATTAATTTTTAAATCCTTATCTACGCTATCAAATTATAGATAAACAATCATTTAATCCATATCTAAATATTTAATTTTTTCTTTTAATCCTTTTTAATCTTATATAGCGCCTATAAACTTTTAAGAAAAATAAGTAATTATGTCAAGATGGTATTAACTTAATTTACTTGCTATTAAATAATATATTTGATCATTAGTTATAAAATTTAATTATCTAGCTTATATATATTTTTATATATATACTTTCAATATTCAATTTAAATCCATATTCGTTTAAAATAGTTATAGATATAAATTTTTATATTTTATAATATATATATATTTCAATTTGTATTCATTAAACAAAAATGTATATAAATATAGATACACTAATATTCAATTTATATGTAGTATATTTTCAACCATCCGAACCATATAAGGGAAAAGAGATTTCAAAAATATCTTTCACCATTCTATTTATAGGCTTGTGGAACCTTGAAGAGTAGCTGCATTCCCATCAAAGTTCAGGATAAATGCCATCAACAATCAACTAAAGTTTTTCAAATCTTAGGAAGTCAAAATGTTTACTTTCTTTTTTCCTCCTATTTTAATGACTTTCTTTTGTAAAACAAAAGATGGTTTTCAATGATAGATAGAAATATTTTGCACATAAAAAAAAATAAAATAATGACATTCTAGTATAAGATCTATAGCCCATTAGGTCAACATTACCATTCCATATTTTTCGATGAGCTTATCTAGAGGTGGATTTGCTAAAAAATCTTTTGACCACTAATCTCAAGGAAGAGAGGATGGGGTGTCTCAACTTTATTTTAGATACATTATTGAAATTTTCTCTTTTTCTTATTATTGATCAGAGAAGGAGAGATCATTCTTGATCTCTCTTCCAAGAAAAAATATTTTAGGACTATACTAAAAAAATGATTCATTTCGAAATGTCATGCAAGGGTAACCATAATTGAATTGCATCTGGTCTCATGCCATGTGACATGGAACTTTTGGTGATACCCATTACACTTCATTTGGTTTTACCATGATCAACTAGAAAGTTAATTAGCCAATTTCTTTGTATTCATGTGCCTAGTTTTTCATTTTATTGATGGATTTCTTAAATCATTCATTTCATGGAGAACAATGTTTATTTCATCAGAAAATTTGATTCCTGTGATCTCTTTGTTGGTCAATGTTTGGATATGGCATGAAAACTTTTGAGCTTCTTTGGATAAAGTGCAGAGTCTTTGAGCTCAAGTCAAGCTGAATGGCTTTTAATTATTTAAAAAATTAAGGCATTAGGGTGACATTTGGGAAGAGAACATTTATGAGAGGAAATTCTGGGATTCTTGGGATTTTGTCAAATTCTATCATCAGAAAAGAGATAGAGACATTGAATCACTTCCTAACATTGGAATCCTCAAAAAATGATGGTTTTAAAAGCCCACATGACAAATAGATTTTGGTAAAAACCCATATTAAAATTTCTTTTTAAACCTATTTTATTTCAAAATTATCCTCTAACCTAATTAAAAATTTAACCCATATAAAAACTACCTCATCCATTCTCTCTCTTATTTCGTCAGCCATGAGGTTTTACTATTCTCATTTCTTCTCTTACCTAGAGCTCTTTTTTTTTTTTTTTTGTATCACTTCCTTTTTCTATCTCTTAATCTATTAAATTTTTTTATAATATAGTAATTATTTTTTTGAATGTTATTTTTTAATTGGATTAAAATTATAGTTATGAGCTTTATATATTAGGGATACATTCAAAGTCCTATTCAAAAATCTAAAGAATTTAAGTTGTTCACCATGAACGCCTAAGAAATTGGATTGTAACTAATTCAATGATTTAAATTATATATCAAATAAGAGAATCTTTTAATTTCATAGTTTTTATATTTCTAGATTTTTAATTCCTTACTTTTAGATAATATCATTGATTTCAAAAAAACTTATGTTCGAAACGTAGGTTAGATTATTTTTGATCACTTAAAATATGATTGCAAGAACCTAATATCAAAATTTTATGCAATGCTGATACAACATCACATATCCCAATCAAAATATGTTTACATGTCAGGCTGCCAACTTTTGTGATAAGAACTCAATGCCTGATCTGATTCCCATTGCTTGATCAAATAATTAGTCCATTAGCTTCATGTTGAGGATTGATAGGTTAAAGTTCCTTGAGGCTATGGAATCCCATGGGGGCACCTAGTAAGTTGTGAATTCTACCCAACAGCATCCACCACGAAAAGATTATAATATCACTCATCAAATGGCATTAGAAAACTTCACCAATTCATGAAAGATCTAAGAAAAGATGTCTTGAGAACATCTTTTTGAAGGCAAAACTTTTTTATATGTTGCATGCGTTCAAACTTCAAAGCTTAGCATGATGGCCACCACTAACATCTGTGGGAAAGCAAAAAGACACACCATGAGAGAGGAAAGGCCCCTCGATGGAGGATAAGTTGTTATTATAACTCGATCTCTCTTTCATACCATAAGCTTTCAAAGTTGATTTGATTATTGTTTATCATATCCTACCTGCTCTTATCTTTTCTTCTGTAGAATAAAGCTCTCTAACCTTTAGGTCTCCTCTTACCTACACTGTAGCACTATGCAATGGTGACAGAAAGAAAAGTTTGGGAAACAGAACTTTTTTTTTTAATAACAACTTGCATGATGAAGTTGTAGGAATGAAAAATATCAAGATAGGTGTATAGTAGTATTAGAAAATACAAAAAAATACATATATATTTAAATATATTGAAGGAGTTTTTTTTTTTGATGGTAGAAGAGAATATATTAAAGGAATTGCGTAAGCTAAGAACAAAGCGATGAAACATAAGATGGCAGGGATATATATACAACAAAGATCTTATGATGTTTAGAGAGATATTTTAATTTTAAAAAAAGAAAAAATATAAGATAACATGGATAGAGCTTATCCTCATTAGTTAGAAAAGTGTGATTATGGTGATTATTAATCGATTTAGATATACTATAATTTTTTAAAAACTATAATAATCATAGCAATGTTTTGTATGAAAATGTAGAACTATATTAGACATCCATTATTCATTTCTTAACAAAAAAGTTTATCAGTAAAAGAAAAATATGTATCATTTTTGACACTTCTTTGCTTAGGCTTATCTAATAGATAATGTAAACTACTGAAGTGCCCGTGATAAATTTTATAAATTATCAAATGGTGCGGACCGAATGTGGATGGTCTTCACCTTACCTACATGCATCTAAAGGTCTCAATACCTTTGGAGCAAAATTATACTCTACATTGGTGGTGGAGGGTTCACGAGCATCACTTTCCCACATAAAACCCAAAACAACCATGACTTCATCTTGCTGACATTGTATCAAAATTGAACTCCACCATGATATGCCATGCATGCTTTGGAGTGGAACAATCACAAAATGAATCCTTGTCCTGGGTCCTGCAGCTCTTGTCAAGAAGGCACAGGTCAAAAGTTGGCAGTCCAGTGGCCACCTCCCACAAGTCTTGACTCCTTCTGAGTTTTTTCATTGGACTCATGATTAAACTAAGAAAACCTTAACTTAGCCTGCCACCATGTTTTCTTCTCGTAAGGCCCACCACCTTTGTTCGGTTGTACGGCTATCCCTCTGCCAATTCTCTTCGTAATTTCTGAAAGTTGGCTATTAAATTAGCTATTATTTTCTGTCAAAGAAAATTGAATCTAAGTTAAATATGTGCAAATTATGGTCATTATTATTATTATTTTTTTATAATGATGAAAAGAGCTTTGAGTATAACACACACATAGATGGATTGTAATTGTAAAGGTCAAATAGTTCTAATCAAAAAATCAACTATTTTATTTTTGTATTATATATTTAAAAAATTAATTAATTTTTAGTTTTTAAATATTATTTAAGTGTGTAAATAAAAATTAAATATTTTAGGAGAACGTGCAAAAAAAAAACCCATAACAAAGACAAAAGGGCACGTAAGCCTATCAAAGCTATAGCAATTATTTCTATCAAACCTCTACCATAAAATAATTTTACTTTATTTGGATTATGATAATTCTATTTTTGAAAGAGAAATATTCTCTCTAATTTAATTTATAGTTTCAAATTAATTATATTTTTTTTTAAATTTAAAAATATTTTTTTATTTTATATATATATATATATATATATATATATATATATATATATATATATTATCTATTTTATTCCTCTTGGATTTCTGGATGTTGAGTGTGGTGTTAAAAAAAAAAAAAAATCATAACTTTGAAATTTAAATATAACCGTACAATATTAAAAATATAAGTTTACATTTTTTTTTCATATTCTAATATATCTATAAAAATATAATATTAAAAATACCAATCACATAAGCACCTATGCATTGGATGGCTTGTACCTGTATGTGCCCGCATCATTAAAATTTTAGAAGAAAGTTGAGTCCGAATAAAAAATAAAAAATTTGCATTTCAGCTCTTTAAAAACATATTATTATTATTTTTCTTCTATTCAGTGGATGCATGCTAATAGTTATCGATTATATATATATAGAGAAAGAGAGAAAAATTGATTTAGCTACATTCGAATGTAATCAAATCTATATTCGATCATCTTTTTCATCCATGAATTCACATAATTCACAAATCTTAAAGATAAAAAAAAGTTGCAATGACTTTGAAATCCATATAAATTCGAGAATAGAGAAGATAATTAAATTCTTTATTTAGTTACATTCGAATATAGTCAAATATATATATTATTATATCATGAAGGCCATGTGCATGCTACATTTCTAAAGCTGTTGCATTGATCAAATGCTGAGGTATCTTTCAGGATGCAATACATCAAGAAGGCTAAAGACCAAATACTGCGTTTCTCCACAAAAGAAAAGACCAAAGGGCTGCTTTGGTGGATGGTATTGTGAACAGGTCACAGTCTGTATAACAGATTCCATCCCATGGGCCTTCCATTTTAGCCGGAAAGTCCTATGTGCATGTAGTTTACCATAAGGAATTTTTGATCTCATCTCCACTTCAAAACACATCTTTTTTTTTTTTTAATTCTCTAATAGAGTATGAATAGTTCAAATATAAAGAAATACAAATGAATTAAAGCATTTTTATTATTTTTAAATTTGCTCTAAATGATCATGATTTGTAGGGCCATTAGCCATCCATCAAGTATTTCTTCTTCACTGATAAATAATTTCTTTATGAGTAAATGCTTCCATGCCAGCCTTCACATCTCATGTCTCTTATAACAACCATTATCATGTTCCAAAACTTGGGCACCATAAATTATATAAATGCATTTAGAAAATTAAAAAGAGTCCTCAATATGCTCTTCTTTAACCAAATAATTTAATAATATCCTTTAGAACAAGGTCTTATTAATGGATCAATATACTCTATAACTTTGAAAATGTTTCAAAATTATTAACTGGCTTCTAAGTTATTAACCTCACACTGCTTCTCTAGGATAGGGCAAGTCCAATATTGTAATGAGAACATCAATCAGTAAAAAGATAAAGCTGTCATCATCTTCTTCTTATTCCTTCTCCTCTTTCTTATACAAATGTAAAGTTATTTCTTATTTTTTTTTAAAAAAATACAATTGTAAAGTTATTTCTTTTTTTTAAAAAAAAGGTTACGCACTATAACCTTTTGAATAAAAAAATAGTTCTCTTGGATCTTTGATTAATGCTTCATTATTGATTTTAAAATTAAAAATTATATATATATATATATATCTGTGTGGATGTAAATGTGTATTTATATATGTGCATGCATGTATGGATGCATACATATGCACATATATACATGTATGCATGTGTATATGTATCTATGTATATATGGGCATACATATGTATATTTACTTTTGCTTGAACACATACACTACAAATACATGAATAATGATAGAACAATTTGAAATGCGTTATTTATGCAACCAAATTTGAATAATCTTCATGATATTTTCAACATAGTCAGATCTTAGAACAAGATGAGCATCATCACATGTGTCAAAAATATTAGAAAAATTTATTGTGTTAAGTTTGAAGCCATACATTATCTAATTGGCTAGTCTTCTACTTGGGTTGCACATGAAAAACGATCATGCCTTCTCTCAAAACCATTCTTCTATCAATTTAACTTCAATTATAAATTGAATTTTGCCATCGATTTTCTCATTAGCATCCTTGAATCGACTTTCACCGCTCCTCTTTTAATTGTTGCCATTTTTGTTGTTTGAGAGTTTAGGCGAGTCAACGCATCATTTTACATTGGACTTGAAAAATCCAATAACATCAACTACAAGAGGTTTTGAGAGAGATTTGATGTTTAGTAAGCGTTGGTGCATAAAATTGGCTGATTTCTTCTTTCTCTTTGCCACCCTCCCAATCATGTCACCATCTTCCTGCAATCAAAAAGAAGAAATTTAACACCGTGATCAAAGAAGAGCATTAGAAAGGTTAGGAGTTTTCTCTAGAAAAACCCAGAGAGGAGGAAATGGTGAGGCCTGGAGTTTCCTCCAGGGAAAACCCAAAGCTCAGAGTGTGGCTTAAGCGAAAGAAAAAAAAAAAAAAATCCAAAAAAAAAAAGGCTTGAGGTTCTGCCTGACTTAAAGTGAAGGAAGAACCAAAATAAAGAGCATTAGGGACCCAAAGATTCCGAAGACGCTTAGAAGAGCGAGGGGAGAAGAGAGAGAAAAGCTTGTTCTACTTGAGCTGCGTACGGATGAGTTTTATTAAGTCGGACTCTTGTAGGCTATTTTTTGATAAGCTTTATTAGTTATATAAAGAGAGTTCTAATAAACTTTGAGACGATGATCCTGGTAAAAAATTATGTGACTCAAAAATCTAAATAAAAGTTAATAAATAAAAAATAAAATTTTGAGTTATAAACATATAACACTTTATTTTTCATTCAATGTGACAGTGACTCCACAGTTAGCCCTTTCCTTATACCCATTTGAATAAGCTCTAATAGTGTTTGTAATGCTTCAAGCCCACTTAGCCCAATTAACTTTGTTAGGGCCACCTGTGGGAGCATGCGTGTAATCGCAATCGCTCGCGAATGTTACAGCCGCTTGTGTTTGGGTTGCCTGAATTGAGTCTATACGTAGGCTCAAGAATTCAATGTTGAATCAATTTCAAGAAAAGAATCTCTTCTTTGAGATTATTTTTGTTTTTCTTATTATCCTATTATTACTGATTTCTTTCTAAGCATATGAAGAAATCGTTGATTGCATCTTCATACGATTGTGCTCGTGGTAGAAAGTTTAAATCAAGCCGAATTATTGTATCTTGGAGATAAATCGCCTACAACCTGTACTAAGAGGGACAGATCCTACAACTTGCACAATCTACACAAAAGAGCGAAAACTACGTTTTAGAGCAATGTCTAACATTTATATAAGGTTCTCAACTTCTTTCGATTTAAATTTTTAAATTAAAAATTTGTAGTGATTTTTATATAATTTAAATTTAAAATTTATAATTATATTTTAACATACCTAATTAAGGTTATTAATGGATCGAAATTACGTGGCTTAAAAATTTATTAATGGATCGAAATTACGTGGCTTAAAAATTTAAGTAAAAATTAATAAATAATATATAAACTTGAGTTATAATTATATAATATTTTTTTATTTAATATAAAATTATTTTTGAGGTGCAACGTGAGCTGTAGTGGCTCTGCAATTGGTCCTAAACATACATGGAGAGTAGATGTGCAACGGAAATATGATAAAATCTGTTAAAATGGCCGTTATTGATCGCTATAACGGCAGCAGCTTGGATGACGATATAACAGCTGTTACAAAACGCCGAAGGCGAGGGTTTACAAGGGTTTTGATTTCGTATAGCCACCCTCCCCCCTCTCCATCCTCGATTTTGTTTCATGGAGATTATTCGTGAAACGCTCTGGTAAACGACGTATTCCGGCGAGAAAACACTAGAAAACTGCGAACGATTTGATCTTGCTGTCGGGTTCTCTCATTTTCCCGTAATCTATGCTGAAGATTCTGTCGGCTTCCTGCTTCCAGGGCCGACTGCAGAGCCTTTCCGCGAGGTTTCCGGCGGGTCTTGGCAATGGCGGAGAAGGGAGGTCTCCATTGCTCCGGGCTCTGGGATCTTTGAGGAATCCGAACAGCGGAATCCTGGTTTTTGGGAGGAGGGTGTTCAGCTCCGAATCCGGGGATGGTTCGGCCCCACCGGCGGCGGAGAAAGCCGAGGCCGCGTCCGCCGCCGCTGCAGAAGGTGGTGGGGCCGAGGAGGTGGAGTCTCAGGCGTCCTCGGCCATCGTTCCAACGAATCCCCGGCTTGAGGATTACTTGACGGTTAGTGTTCTTCTATTAAAAATCGAACCTTTGCATATTGTTTGGCTATTTTTCGTTTAATTTGATTCTAGGCAAAAGGATTAGAATCGTATTGTCTGTGCTGCAATAGTTTGATGACACGGTTATCCTAGGATAGTTGAGACGAAGGAGAATATGTTCATCAACAGTTGGTAGGGATATAAAAGTCTAGACGGTGTTGTTGATTTCTAGTAATCTTCAGCTGTTTGGTCGGTACTAACAACTTTCATTTTGGTTTAAAAGAAATTCACATTTGGCAATCATTCTTCGGATTTTGTTTTTCTCGTGTGCAAATGCTTGCTGGATGTTTGCTTTGAATTATGGGTCTCTGTCTTAAACTATTACAATAATGCACGTGACTGGAGGAGTACAGTATTAAAGTTATCATTCTTGAACAAAGTTAGAGGAGGGAGTGAGGGAGGGAGGGAGGGAGGATAATGGCTAGCTAGACCGTGTTTTTTATTGCTTTAGAAAGCTTCTCTAATTAATAAAGTAGACTTAAAATTGTAAAATTTGATTCCATAGTGTTTCCAAAGAAAATAGAGCATGTTGGTCAATAATAGTTTTGCTTAATTAGTTAGGCAAATAATTTCACTGGAAAGTGGTCTCTTATTATCTTGTGAACCATAATACTAGTCTATCAGCTCTTCCCTGAAATATTTATTACTCATACTCATGTATGATTATTCTGCAGTTTTGTTGTTTTATCTAATCACTTTGTTATTTTCTTCTCCTCCCTAACTTTTTTTTGTCTTCTTTGCTAATTTGAAGCAGGTCATAGCATTGCCATTGCCACATAGACCCTTATTTCCGGGTTTTTACATGCCAATCTATGTGAAGGTATGCCACTTTTTTTTTCGGGGGTTCAAGTCTGGAATTTAAGCTTTCCTGGAACAGAAATTAAATATCTCTATTGTTTATGATTTACTTAATTGGCTTTTAAAGCCTACCACATTTCGGTTTAGTTTAAGTTTGGAATTTAAGCTTTCCTGCAACAGAAATTGAATATCTCTATTTTTTTTAATTTAGTTTATTGGTTTTTAAAATCTACCACATTCAATGCTTTGTTTGGAAGTTTCTTTTGAAACTCAAAAAATGAAACTGCAATGTTTCAATTTGTATTGGAAATGATCCAAACTAGGGTTGTTTTTGGAGCTTTGGCCAGAAGTAACTAGTGGGCCAGATTATTGTACATATAGGCTATTTATGCCATTTTTTGCTTTTTTACCTCATCCAGTTGCTTGTCAGGGAGTGTTCTCTCTAGTTTTACTTGATTTTGCAGGATTCGAAATAATATGGAAAAAATAGTGGTACAAGGTGCTGTGTAGATATAGAGGAAAAGTTTTATTCTTGATATAGGCTTGGTCATCCTAGAGCAAAAGTCTCATAGACAAGGAGTAGTGACAAGCGTGGAGTCGTAGTTGCTAGCAAATGAATATTAATTGTGATGGGCCTACACCAATAGCTGATCCTAATCCTGGATTCTTAACATATTCAACTATGATTTATTATTGCTATTTAAAAAGGGCTAGCATTGGGCATCTCCAATGCTTGTGGTTTACTCAAGAGGAAGGAGCATTAAAAGGGTGATTGTTATCTCATCAATCAAAATTGTTTGGAGGGAATTTGATAGATATACCCTCTCTTCTGATTTATGTACTTTTTGATTCATAGCCGTTTACAGATAGATCCAAAATAGCTTATTTATAATGAATTTGCGGATGTTTGGCCGAAGCCTTGCAGATAAAAGCTCAAAGGCCGTTTGCATTATATTAACAAAGTTTTTTCCTTTAAATTTTAAATGTGGTGTTACTCGATAATATTAGAATAGGATTGGTTGCAAAATTAGAATTACGAAGGAACAATTTGGGATAAGGGTAAGTTTTACATCCTGGTAGATACCAGGCTATATTGTAAAATGCATATCATGCTACTTAGTTATAGGAATGGTCTGGTGGTACATGCCCTTGTAATTTGTGAAGGCCTTCCTATTGATGCATGCCAGCTTTTGCTCTTTTTTTTTTTTTTTTTTTGGTGCGTGCGCGCATGCATGGCACAACATAGCACGGTATTGTAGATATTTGACCATGCCAACCTATAAACAGCATCAGTGTGGTAAATAGTACATTTCTGGGAAAGAGATGTGTATTTTTTTTCTGCAAATATAACTAACTTCACTTAAAGTTGATGACTGATGGTTACCCCGTACAATCATTTCATTGTCTTGAATATGCTATCAACTGGTATTAAGATTTGCAAAAGCATATAAAATATTTTTGACATTTGAGTGGGACAAGTGTTATGTTTTGGGTGTTGTATGATTGTATGTGTCTTTGGGACAAAAAAGGTTGAGTTTTATAAAGTAGCAGTAAGAACTGCAACATTGAATGGACCATAGTGGTTTTTCAATGAAAGCAGTCCACAAGCAAGATTCAGGTATGCTAAGGATGCTATGGTTGTTACATGATGAATAGAAATAGCATTGAAAATGAGGATGTTGAAGAATGTGTGGAAGTTGCAGCATTCATTGATGAACAGTTGCATTAAAGATTGAGTTGATATGATGTATTTGAAGCAAATATCTGAATTGTCTTGGTAAAATGAACAATTTGGATTCCGGTCACAAGTCAGGAATGAAGTTGACAAGACCTATGAGATGAAAATCATGAGGAATAAATAAGAAATTCTAGCTGTGACAAAGGATGCAACTCTTGCAAAAAATGCATGACAAAGAAAGATTCATAAATGAATTTTCAAATTATATACAATCTTGTTGATTACTGCTGATTTATCATGCCTAGCAGGACTGCAAGTATATCCTGCTTCTTATCTATTTTCTAGCTTGAAATGCCAATAATGGCTTGCTGTGGTTTTAATCCCTTTTCTCATATATGTACAAGTGTATATATTTTGTGAAGCTGTATATCCTTGTTGTTAGGACTCATCAGTAAGGAGGCAAGTATCATATGGGTTTCTGAACATACATAGAGGGTGATGTTTCACATGATTTGTTCACAAAGCCAATTCTAAACTTCCTTGCAGGATCCCAAATTGCTGGCAGCATTGGTGGAAAATCGTAAAAGATCAGTTGCATATGCTGGTGCTTTTCTTCTTAAGGATGAGCCAGGAGTTGATCCAAATCCTGTATCTGGTTTGGAAACAGAGAAAAGCATTTATGATCTCAAAGGAAAAGAATTGTTCAGACGTCTTCATGAAGTTGGTACCTTAGCCCAGGTAACTTTGGTGGTTCCATGATGTGGTGTGTAAATAATGTTCATATGCATATGCAAATTTAGTGAAATTTATAATGTTATCTGCTAGCAGTTTTGCTATCTAGCGTTTGTTTATATAGATAACCAGTATACAAGGGGATCAAGTAGTTCTCATTGGTCATCGGCGATTGCGAATAACTGAGATGGTAAGTTGCTTTATGAAACATTAGCTGCTTCTATTTGATTGTTTGGCAATTTTGTGTCTCTGATTTTCATGACTAACCTATGCCATGCAGGTTGATGAGGATCCACTTACTGTAAAAGTTGATCACCTAAAGGTATTCTTTCTATTTCTCTCTATTCTTCCTATCATCTTACAATAGATTTTGTGATTCATGTACTCCCTCTACCTAGTATAATGTTGTTTTTGATATATTACTAGAGAATGGTGTACTTTCACACATCTTAATTCGATTTTAGAATATCTTGTGTCTCATATTGTTCTTCTATTACTAATATAAAGGGGCCTATCTTTGGCTAGCATTGCAAAAGCAGGCCATGATTAAGTCACCCCAGTTGTTCCAACTAAGACTTTGCAGCTACTCCGTGAGAGACTGATGCACCTGGAATATATTTGAAATGAAAGCAACAAAAAGGGGAGCATTTTAGTTCTTACGAAGTAAAAGTCATTATTATTTGGAAAAAAGGCAGATGCTAGCTTGACACTTTCGCTGCCAGCTCTAATTCCTAATTATGTATCCAGGCACAGACACATCAACATACATGACATAAATTATTATTGGTGCAAGGCGTGCCTAGGCATCACTTTTATTGCTTTTATCCTGCTACTTCTAAGCAATTTTTCTTTCTGATGATCAAGCTGACAGGTTCAGGTTCTCACTTTAGGTGAATGTATATATACCATTTGGAATCAATATATTAGATTCATATTCATAGGGTGAGACTAGTTTTGCGCTAGTCATCAACCCTCCACAACCCTCCTTTATCTGGGCTTGTACAAAACTTTATATATCTGCAGAGTTGGGATCAGTATAATAAATGATTATGTTAAATGATTGTGTCATATCTGGGATCATTACATGAATTACCATATCTTATCCAAGATCTTTACATGAATGATTATTTTTGACTTTTGGTGCATTTTCTTGCTCATTTTTTAGATGATCTGTAGCTAAGTTTGAGATCTAGATACTAGTTTGCAGTATCGGACAGTGAATTATTGGTGTTAATCAGATTTAAGGTTCATATTATAATATTTCTTGGTCAAGAAGATTCCTTCAATTCATCCAGCTTCATAGCTGCTAATTTTCCAGGAGAAGCCCTATAATAAGGATGATGATGTTATAAAGGCAACGTCATTTGAAGTTATATCGACATTAAGAGATGTTCTAAAGACCAGTTCCCTTTGGAGAGATCATGTCCAAACTTATACTCAGGTGACTTTCTTTTTAAATTGCATGATGACTGCAACTTTGACCATTGAGAGGCCATGTGCTATACTTCCAGTTTTTATTAGCTTGATACTTGTTTTTACCCTAGTTCTATATAGTTAATGATTTATGCTTTTGAAAATCCTCTCTACCACCATGGACGGTTGGTGTTTTTGATGGCCAGTTGAAAAATTCTTGTGGTGCCTTCTTGACTGGAGTTCGCCCAGCAGCCAACCATGTTTGATAAAATATGGATCACTAGTTATTATCGTTGCATGCTTGTGTGTAGATCGTAGTTTATGTCACTTCTATCTTTAGTATCAATCCCCTCTTTCCTCGTTTGAAATCTCATGCTTGAAAAGCTTTGGTTTGTAAATTTTGTGAGTTGGTTGTTGGTTTATGGGATGTTACGCTTTTCAAATATCATGATTGACATCATGTGGCTATATTTTATAGCCAAAAAAGGTTATCTCATATATTTAACTTTTTTTGACAACCAAAGCATATTGGCGATTTCAATTATCCAAGGTTAGCAGATTTTGGAGCTGCTATATCTGGGGCTAACAAGTTGCTTTGTCAGCAAGTGCTTGAAGAACTCGATGTAAGGACTAGACTTGTAATCTCTAATATGCCAAAAGTGTTGCAAGTACTATTTTATTAATTTGTATTCAATTTCATTGCTGCTATTACTATGTCATCATTCCTTAGCTAAATTTGTATTTGTTGCTTGTACATATGTCATGATACTCTTCCACATTCTGGGAATCGCTATTTTATATTGATCATGGAGCTGTACTTGCTACTCCAGAATTGTGCTGTTAACCGTCAATAATCGTTATGATTAAAGATACTTAAAGATAGGTCATGCAACTTCTAAGAGAAATTAATCACTTCTTGAGATAGATTATCAAACGCTCCTAGATTGCCTTCCTGGAATCATTTAGCTCAATATTTGCACCTTCACAAAATTTTATCCTGCCAGCAGGCATATATCTGCTTCATACTTGCTTATAGAGAGATTGAGAGACTTTGATAGTTTAAACTTAATCAAAATAATTTTTTCTGCTAGTCTTGCTAAAAGAAATCAGGGAGTGTGCTTGATTAAGCTTCGTAATATAAATATTCCTATGCATACTTCTTCAGATTTACCCAAAAGAGACTACTTACACATGTTGCTTCAGAATGATTTCTCTTGGTGAACTGGACTGACAACAGTGATATGGAAATCCTTCCAGCAAGGTGAATCATTATTTGAGATCTTGACAAATGCCTGATATTGGCAACCTTTTCCCATCATCCCCTGTGGCCATTGTCTGCTTATATTGATTGTTTGTTTTACTAATAAAGGATTAGTTGCAGTGGTGTAACATCCTTTAAATGAGTATCCTTTAAATGGATTTATTTTGGAAGGGTATCACCAGTTTATTAAACGGTAACAGACATGGGTGTTCTCTTCGTGCTGTAAATTGAATGATCCAGATGTCCTCGAGGGTCTTGGTCTTCACAGCTATATATTTTAATCATGGGTTATATTTAATGCAATATGGTTTTTTCGCTGAAGGAAAAATATGCTTCTGGATATTGAAGATTTAATTGCATCCACATTTTGATTCATGTGTTTTAGACTATAGCATGCTCAAGGCTTCTCACTTAATTCTTTCTTGGGTGGGTGCAGGGCTACTTTAGCTTATTGTGATGTTGCATTGTATTTCATATACCAAAATTTTCTGAGTCACAATATCCTTATCTGTATTTTTCTGATCAGGTCTACAAGCGCTTGAAGTTAACTCTAGAGTTAGTCAAGAAGGAGTTGGAGATCAGTAAGATACAGGTTGTATTTAATTGCTTTTGATTTGTTTTGTTTTGTGTTTGCATCCTCTAATTCATTCTATAAGGAGAATAGGAGTCTCATCCCCATTTTCTTTCATCCTAGGAATCTATTGCAAAAGCAATTGAGGAAAAAATAAGTGGTGAGCAGAGGCGTTATTTGTTAAATGAGCAGCTAAAGGCAATAAAGAAGGTATGCTATTCTGGTTACTCTTCTAAGTGACTCACTGAAAATGAGCAAATATTTATGGGCAAACAGGAAGATAAATCAGGGCCTTCTCTCCATTAGAAGTCTTTTAATTCCTCCCCTATTAATTGCATGATGATGACCTTGTCCATAGCCTGCATTATAAGCTTGTTAGCAATAACATGGGGATGTTGTTTGTCAAATTGATTTTGTAGGAAAGTTGCTTCATCAGCACTCTATATTATGCAAATATATAACTCCTTTGCCTTTATTCAGGAGCTGGGTTTGGAGACTGATGACAAAACAGCACTCTCTGGTAAGTTATGAATAAGCTACTCAAGAAAGGCAGTGCAATTACTTCATATTTTTTTCAAACTTATATTTGATATTGGAATACTTTGTCTTTCTTCTTTTGTTGCAGAGAAGTTCAGAGAAAGGCTTGAACCGAATAGGGATAAATGCCCTCCTCATGTCTTGCAAGTTATAGAAGAGGAGCTCACAAAGTTGCAGCTGTTGGAAGCTAGTTCTAGCGAGTTCAATGTAACCCGCAATTATCTTGATTGGCTGACCTCATTGCCTTGGGGAAACTACAGGTTTTATTAGAAGGCATTTTGGTTATCTTTTTTAAGGAGATGCCCAGCAATCTTGTTCTCTTGTAGTTTTAGCGGTAGAAACAACTACCTGTTCCATGTACATGTGGTTCAAACATTCATTACTCTCATTGAGTCATCTAGCTGTACATCACTGGATTGTCTTTTTTTAATCTGGCTATATGTTTGTTGATTACCTTTTTCTCCCTTATCCCTGATGACTCCTATTTTTCCTGAAGACTCTTGCTGTGCTTACAGTCTTCTTGCTTGGTGACCTTACCTAAGTTGTTGCCTAATGATGTTTCATCCTTGATGCTTGGTTACCTTGCTACTACTGCCTGCAGTTCCGTGCAGCTCATAATCTTTGACCTTGTTGCACTGTACTATGATGCTTCCCAGACTGAACCATCATTCTGTGATATACCACTTTTGTTGGTTTTTCACCTGTCTGCATTCATTGTTTATTTCTTGCAGTACTTGCTTGCTACTTTGTGCCCGAGTCAATGTTTTGCTGCCAAACTCTGTTTTGTGGTTCTTCGCAGTTGAGCCAATATTTCAGAGGATGACTTGATTATTCACATTGCAAGTTGTTTATTCCTTCAGGGGCTTTGTTATCTTATGTTCTTTGAGAGATTTATGCGCTCCTGCAAAAATTTCTTATTGACTTCTTTTTGTTGGATTTTATGTCCATGAACACTCATAAGCCATGACCTCTTAGACTGCAAGCATTGTGTCAACTAACCTTTTGGATTAATCATCTTGGTGCTTCTTTCCTAGTGCTACACATGCATTCTCATTGGTGGAACAATCATTTACCATATGGTTGATCCATCCCTTTTATCCTCCAAAATTCACGGTGAATGATTTTAAGTTATATGTTTGTTTATGGGATCCATTCGTGAACCCTGCACTTAAGTATTTTAGTTATTTAATGAAATCCAGCATAGCTAGTAGCTACCCATTTTTGTCTTTATTGCTAAAAGAGGATTACATCAGCTTTTAGCACATGTTCGTTTAGTTTCATCTCATAGTTTACTGCTTTTGATTTCTTTTCTTTTAATTAAGACTCATAATTCATTTCTGGCAATAGAGAGTAAAGACTAAAGCCTAAATTATCAACTAATTTATGAGGTTTCTCACAGTTTTCCAATGTCCTATTGCTGGAATTCATCTGCTTTTGAACTGTATACTTTTGGGGAACCTTATGTTCATTATTTTGTTTCTTCTATTTGCTGCAGTGCTGAAAATTTTGATGTCCATCATGCTCAAAAGATTTTAGATGAGGACCATTATGGTTTATCTGATGTGAAGGAAAGAATATTGGAGTTTATAGCTGTTGGAAAATTAAGAGGGACATCCCAAGGCAAGTTTTATCCTGCTATGTTTTGCCTCTAATATTTACTAGTCTTTTGGACGTGGTAATTGATCTTTGCTTCCTTAATTACTATTCACTTTCTCAGTAACAAGGGCACTTACCATAACTTTAACTAACAAGCTTTTCGACATATATTTGGAGTCACCTAGGTAACAGGGATACGCTGTTTTCAAAATTCTACTTTTTGTGATGTGTCGAGGTTATGATTAAATTACAAATTGAGCACCTGATTTATGTACTAAGACTTGTGCTACTAGTGTGGCACTGAGACTAATCAGTAAATGGCATGATTTTTCCTGTTTCTTTTTATATTAATTTGAAATGGTATCCTCATTTGCATGCTTGTAACATTTTCCCAGTCATGTTTAATGGATTCTTGCTGATATGTGATCCTCCAGAACAATTTGTGAATATGATAGTTTATAGGGCTTGTGAGTTGTCCATATTTGATCCTTTCTTTGACATCTGAACATGTGATATGGATCAAATTCTGACAATTTCATCTGCATATTGGTTTGTTCATGCAAGTGCTTAAATCATCGATTCTTAAATTGAAATCTTATCTAGACTCATTGTCATCACCTATCTATGATTCTATAGTGTATATATAGAAACAACAATTTTGAATTTTAGGAATATTCCATAAGGATTTTGTACGTCAATTTTTTCTTTTGAAAATGCCCTTCCACCTCTTTTACAATTCATAACTGTTGAAGTTGTTGCAAAGAAGGATGCCTCTAAAGCTGCAGTTTAAATCAGTTTATTTGGATTTAAAATAATTATCTTGTTGTGTTTAATATTGGTGGCAGTTACAGAAAATTACGTTTGTATTAGAAACTGCTGTGGTAATTTTTAAAACTACCTTTATTTGTATTCTTTATAAATTGTACGTATTGCAGAAATAAAATGTAGGCTTGCTGTTGTTCTGCACTTAATCTTTTTCTTCTTCTTTCTTAGTTTCATATCTATCAATTGGTATCAGAGCCTTCTCTGATTCGTGAGGGATAGTAAACACCAAAAAAAAAATTTAACAAACCATGGAAGCAAGCAGCAGTTTCACTGCTAAGGCTCCCATTTTTAATGGCCAAAATTATCAAGTTTGACCAGTCAAAATGAAGGCATACCTAAGAACATTTGATCTCTGGGATGTTGTTGAGCATGGCATAGATCCACCTCTCTTGGTTGCAAATGCAACTCTGAACCAGATTAGGCGTCATACAAAAGAAGTGACAAAGAAATACAAAGCATTGACCAGTATTCATTCTGCTGTGTCTGAAGAAATTTTCATAAGAATTATGACTTGTGAAACTACAAAGGAAGCCTGGGATAGAATCAAGGAGTTCCAAGGCGATACAAAGGCAAAGCAAATTGAAATGACTAATCTTAAAAGGGAGTTTGAAATTCTCAGGATGAAAGACTCAGAAACAGTGAAGGAGTTTTCTGATAGGGTGATGAAAGTGGTAAACCAAATTAGGATACTTGGTAAAGAACTTACAGAGAAAAGGATTGTAGATAAGGTTCTTGTGAGTTTATCAAAGAAATTTGAGTATAAAATTTCTTCTCTGGAAGACTCAAAGGACATGTCCAAAATGACATTCTCCGAACTTGTGAATGTTCTCCAAGCTATTGAACAAAGGAAAGCTGTAAGGCAAGAAGTTTCTGTTGAAGGTGCTTTAGTTGCTAATGACAAGGAAAAGAGTCTGTTCAAAGAGGTTGGTGAAAAGAAACAATTTTTTTGAAAGAAGAGGAAAGGAGAAGAGAGTTTTTCAAAGAGACCAACAAAGCAGCAATTATAAAGGCAAGAAAGAGCCTTATCCTCCGTGTCCTCACTGTAGAAAGAAGACATATACAGCAAGCTATTGCTGATTTAGACCTGGTGTTAAATGTAGGTCATGTAAGCAATTCGGGCATGTTGAAAAGGTTTGTAAAGCTAAGGCAAATCAACATCAGAAGGCTCAAGTTGCTGAGAATATGGATCAGGAGGAAAAAAAGTTGTTTATGGCTGCTATGGAAGAAAGTTGTTTGTCAACAATTTTGGGTTCAAACTCTTGGCTCATTGATAGTGGATGTACTCATCATATGACCTCAGACTTGGCTATTTTCAAGGCTCTTGACAGATCTTACTCTTCAAAGGTTAGACTTAGAAATGAAGAGCTTGTTGAGGTAAAAGGCAAAGGGGTAGCTGCCATTGAGACACCATGTATTAGGTACATTTATGATGTTTTATATGTGCTTAATTTGAGTCAAAGTTTGATTAGTGTTGGTCAACTTTTAGAGAATGGTTATTCAGTGCATTTTCATGATAAATGTGTTGATATAGTTGATAAATTTGGAGTCAAATTATTTACTGCTGACATGAATCATAGAAGTTTTTCTGTTGATTGGAACCAAAAAGAAATTAAAGCATGCATTACAGTTTTGGATGAATCTGAGAAATGGCATAAGAGGTTTGGTCACCATAGTTATTCTTCTTTGAAGCTGTTGCAGAACAAAAATATGACTGTTGATTTGCAGATTCATGTTTTTGATGGTGTATGTGGAGTTTGTCAAAAAGGAAAGCTAAATAAACTTTCTGTTCCTGTGAACAAAGCTTGAAAATCTACAGAAAAGCTCCAACTTGTACATTCAGATATTTGTGATCCAATGAAGACCCCTTTATTTAGTGGCAGTAAATATTTCTTATTGTTCATTGATGATTTTAGTAGGATGTGCTGGGTTTATTTTTTGAAGCAAAAATCTGAAGTTTTTGCTGTGTTTGTTAATTTCAAGGCACTTGTTGAGAATGAGAGTGGTAAAAATATTAAAACTCTCAGAACTGACAATGGAACTGAGTATACTTCTCACCAATTTGAAGATTTTCTTCAAAAATCTGGTATATCTCATCAGTTGACAGTGACTTATACCCCTCAGCAAAATGGGGTAAGTGAAAGAAAGAACAGAACCGTGATGAATATGGCTAGATGCTTGTTGATTGAGAAGGGACTTCTCAAAAGATTCTGAGCAGAAGCTGTAAGTACTGCGGTGCATTTATTAAATAGACTCCCAACCAAATCTGTTGCTGGAAAAACTCCACATGAAGCATGGTATGATTCCAAACCAGCTACTAGTTATCTCAAAATCTTTGGCTGTATCTGTTATTTCTTAGTGCCACAAATTAAGAGAGATAAGCTATATCAAAAGGCTGATGTTGGAATTTTTATTGGCTATAGTAGCAGAACAAAGGGCTATAGAATTTACAATTTAAAGACTAATAAGGTGGAAGTTTGCCGAGATGTAAAGTTTGATGAGGAGGCTGCCTGGGATTGGGAAACATCTCAAATTATTAGAACAAGCCAATTGAATTCTGGTGAAAATGGAGAATTCAGCCCAGCTGAAATTGAAGTAGTACATTTTGAGCCTCAAACAGAAAATGATGAATTTAATGAGTTAGATGATGAAGTGCCTGTTAGAGGGACTAGAACTTTAGAAGAAATTTACGGGAGGTGCAACTTAGCTATGGTTGAACTTTCAAGCTATAGGAAAGCTATAAAATCCAAAGTTTGGATTGATGCAATGCAAGAGGAGCTGAATATGATAGAAAAGAATAGCACTTGGCAGCTTATTGATCCACCGGCTAACAAGAAGCCAATAGGTATCAAGTGGGTGTTTAAGGTGAAGTTGAATTGAGATGGTTCCATTAATAAATATAAGGCCAGATTGGTAGTTAAAGGATATTCTCAACTACCTGGTATTGATTTTTCAGAGACTTTTTCTCCTGTGGCCAGATTTGATACTATTCGACTAATACTAGCCTTGGCTGCACATGAAGGCTGGTCAGTTCATCAACTTGATGTGAAGTCAACATTTTTAAATGGTGATCTTAGTGAAGAGATTTTTGTTCAGCAACCGGATGGCTTTATAAAGAAAGGGTCAGAAAACAAGGTTTATTTGCTGAAGAAAGCCTTATATGGCTTGAAGCAAGCTCCAAGAGCTTGGTATACCAAGGTTGATGATTATATGCTAAGTTTAGGTTTTTCTAAAAGCCTAACTGAGGCCACTCTATATGTGAAGGAGAATGAAAAAAGTCCACTGTTTGTGTCTGTATATGTGGATGATTTACTGGTGACTGGTAGTAATGAAGCACTGATCAACAATTTCAAATCTGATATGAAGAAAAAGTTTGAGATGAGTGATCTTGGTTAGATGTTACTTTCTTGGAATGGAAGTGTTGCAATTTGATATGGGCATTTTTATATGTCAAAAAAAATATGCTCAAGAAATCTTGATTAAATTTTCTATGGCTAATTGCAAACCAGTTAGCACTCCATCATTGCCTAGTGATAAGTTTACAAAGGATGATGGAGAAGCAAAAATAGATGCTGGAATTTTTAGAAGTCTTATTGGAAGCTTGTTGTATCTGTCACACACTAGACCAGATATCATGCAAGCTGTGAGTGTTTTGTCCAGGTTCATGCATTCTCCAAGTGAAAAACATTTTAGGGGAGCTAAAAGGATTCTTAGATATGTCAAAGGTACAATTGACCTTGGAATTATGTTCAAGAAGTTCACTGATGTTAAGCTTCTTGGTTTTACTAATAGTGATTGGGTAGGTTCAGAGGATGATATGAAGAGCACTTCTGGATATTATTTTTCACTTAGTTCAGGAATGTTTTGTTGGAGTTCTAAGAAACAACAAGATTCTGTTGCTCAATCTACTGCAGAGGCAGAATATATAGCCACTGCAGCAGCTGTTAATCAAGCTATTTGGATCAGGAAACTTATGTGATTTGAAGCATCCTCAAATCAATCCAACTGTGATTTTTTGTGATAATCAGTCAGCTGTGGCTATTGTGAAGAATCCTATTTTACATGGAAGAACCAAACACTTTAAGATTAAGTATCATGTTTCTCGACAAGCTGAAAGGGATAAAGAAGTGCAGATTTTACATTGCTACTCTGATGATCAATTAGCAGACATTTTCACTAAACCATTGCAAAAGAGAAAGTTTGAAGAACTTAGAGAAAAGCTTGGCATTTGCAGCTTTGTTGCCAAGAAGGAGATTGTTGAAGTTGTTGCAGAGAAGGATGCCTCCAAAGATGCAGTTTAAATCAGTTTATTTGGATTTAAAATAATTATCTTGTTGTGTTTAATATTTGTAGCAGTTACAGAAAATTATGTTTGTATTAGAAACTGCTATGGTAGTTTTTAAAACTACCTTTATTTGTATTCTTTATAAATTATACATATTGCATAAATAAAATGTAGGCTTGCTGTTGTTCTGCACTTAATCTTTTCCTTCTCCTTTCTTAGTTTCATATCCATCAATAACAAATTCCCATTGAAATAAATTTGACTAGTTATGAAAAGTCAAATAATCAAAATCATGGCTTAAAAAAAGTATAGATTGGATTCTAATCACTCTTTTTATGGGTAACAACTCAAGAAAAGCATACAAAAAAATCCCATTATTCCATTTAAAGTTATTTATAATATAATCTAAAATTTTCCATTTATTTTTATTCATAAATGTGCATTTCAAGTGTGTGGTTGCTGGTCTTTTTTTACTAAACCATAATCACTCCATTCCATATGTTTACGGTTGCCCTTATTTTGTGAGAACACTGGGTGCCGAGTTTCTGCATGCCATAGTGCACACATTTCTTACATATGATAGACCATAAAGTTAGTATGCCTAAAATCTTGTTGTTTTTTCTTTGTTCTTCACTCTCCAAAGTTCATGCTTGGCTCAATACATGATTGCTAAATGGAATTCTAGATATTCAAACTGCACCATAGTTTGGCCACATTGATGCCTGATCCCAAATTTATGATATATAGTGTGTTATCATATTTCATTTTCTTGTTGCAGGCAAAATTATATGTCTCTCTGGACCTCCTGGAGTTGGTAAAACCAGCATTGGTCGCTCAATTGCAAGGGCTTTAAACCGGAAATTCTATAGGTTTTCTGTAGGAGGCTTGACTGATGTAGCTGAAATCAAGGTGACAATAATGTCCTTTTTGACAAATCTCAGACCAAGCAATATCTTAATCATTTAACAGCGTGCTCCGAATGTAACTCATTTGTGTATTAAATTTTCCCCAGGGTCATCGTCGTACATATGTTGGTGCCATGCCTGGAAAGATGGTCCAGTGCCTGAAAAATGTGGGAACAGCCAACCCTTTAGTTTTAATCGATGAAATTGACAAGGTATCATACTGGTTTGCATGATTTGTAGAATCTTTGCAATGAAAATTGTTGCTTGCTATGACTTTTTTGACAATATATTCCATTGATAATAAATCTTGCAACAGTTAGGGAGGGGACTTGCTGGTGATCCAGCTAGTGCTTTGTTAGAGCTTCTTGACCCCGAGCAAAATGCAAATTTTCTTGATCACTTTCTTGATGTTCCAATTGACCTATCAAAGGTGAGTCACTGCTTCTTTCATTATAATTTATAATTTATATAATTTAAATTTGCTTGGTTCTTGAAGAATTATGGCATTTAACAGTGTGGATTATTTGATATATGCAAATTATAAAGTCTTATTTATCACTGGTGTGGTGTGGTGGACATTTTAGGAAGTCCAATGTATGTTTAAACAAGGTCCATGAAGGACCATATGTAATATTGTAGATAGAAGTGAATAGCTTTCATTCAGAAATATCTTGCAGTCCTTACCTTTGTACACTGCAGCCCACTCCTTGTGGGGCATATATTGAAGAATGGAGACGGATGAAATATTGGTGTTTGTTATACACAAATCACTGCAGATATATTTGGAATGATGTGCTATACATAATTACATGCAAATTTTCATGTGCATTATAACCAAGTTCACTTATGTTGTCATTTATTTTTCCTTTAAGATGACAGAAAAAAGAATTGTTCTATAAAAATCTCTAATGGCTTAATGAAACTTTCTCCTGAGGATTAATATTTTTAAACAAGCAATTTGAAAATGTTATTTGAAATGGGTAAGAAGTGGGGTTTCCTATTTACTATGCTGCAACTCTGTTGGAGCTTGTTCCTCACTTTCATTCGTCATTTTGAGATTAGACTGTTGATTGCAAGAAAATGACAGGGCAGATTCATGAATTGATATTGCATCTTTGTTTAATGATAGATAAGTTTTATAAGGTTTGAATAGATAAATAAATTTGTCAGTTGGAGGAGAGTAAAGAGGAAGGATTTCAAAATCTGCATTCATGATGATTTCAGAATGATATGCATATGCATATATATACACATGTATACGTGTGTTATGGTAATGTGTAGTCTGTCAAGCAGTTCTCTAGTTCATACTTCATTCAACATGATGGGGATTCTTCCTTGCATATCACATGATCACTCAACATGAATCTTGACAAAAACCATTTGGTTACTACTTAGTGGCTGTGCCACTCCACTTATACTCTTGGTCATTTGGAAGTGGACCACCTATGTTATGCGGCACCGGTGCGTACCAGCTCATACTAGGCATATTGCTTTGTACCAGTACCGATCCAAGACTTAGTATGGAGGCATATCGAGTCTTGGTGTGCTGCAACGACATGCATACCAAGTGTCCTGGCAGTGTACTAGTGTGGTATGGTACAGAGTTCAGTTCTAAGATTGCGGACCTTGGGGCTGCTTATATGACATCCATAGGAATGGAAATCGATTGGACCAGTTGGGTCCAAGTTGGTTCAAAAAAAAAAAAAGCATCACCAAAGACCATTCCTTTTATAATTTTGTTGACAAAAGTAAACCTGAACCCATGGATTTATTTTAGATGGACCCATTCCTACTTGCCAACCTGAATTAATGCTTCAGTTCTGAGTCAAATATTTTATCAAAAATGAAGCATGATGTGAAAATCATGGATGAGAATGGTGAATTCCTCTGTGCATATATTATCATAATTAACAACTGGTAGGATGCATGACAAAGCTGTCAACTGATATAAGTACAAAACAACCTTCATTGCTATAATAATGGTAAGATGAATGAAAATCACAAAACCAAAATATAAATTCTTCTAGATAAACTATATATGAATATTATAAAATATAAAGAAAGCATGCAAGTATTACAGGTACAAGAACATCTAGAGGAACCTGAACTAATCATGGTCCTCCGCAAATAATCACTGACAATCTTATTCTTTAACAAATGAAGCCATTAAAGCATCACAAGAAAACAAGAAAAATCACACAAGGGGACCCAAATACCTGAACAAATTACTCACAAAAGCAAGAGTAAAAATCTAGTATTTCAGCAACTTGAGAATCAAAGCTTCCATTCTTTTACATTATTATCAAAGGATCGAAAATTGATACATTCATACATGAAAGACACCACTTCTGGGGCCTCTGTTCTGATACAGACTTCTTATTCCCGATCAGAAGTTAAGAACCAAACCCCTCAATCTCCTGTTGAAAAAAGTGTAGTCATAATTCTAGTTTTAGCATATTGGTTGTGTACTTGTGTTCCTTGGTTTCTTTCTGTTTTCTTGTGTTGTGTGTGTGTGTGTTTGTGTTGAAGGTTTCCATAGATGGATGCATTGAGCTCTTATCTTTTAGGTCCTAAAGTCTCATCGCATAGGGAAATGGATGGAGATTCTCTCATTGTCTCCAATGGCAGCAAAGAGAACTGGGAGGATTTAGGGATAGGAAAACAAGAAAGAAGAAGAATTGAAAAAAAAAAGAAAAATCTCTTGATTGACTTTCCTGGTCCCATTGCCTTCCTGTTGCTTACGATATCTCAGTTAGTACTTCCTTTTCCTGGTTAATCTTAAGAGTCTTAGATAACTAGTGGTGGTCTAGAACACCAGCTAACTGGTTTTTACAGCTGACTTGTTGTTTGCGACCTTACAGGTCCAGGGGCTAAACTCAAACACCGATCCATTCATTTATTATCAGGTTGGGTTCCTGCATGATTTTAAAAAATTCATCCCAAAGTATTTGTTTTGAGAAGGTTCTGGTAGTTTGGTGGGTCTGGATTGGTTTTTGTCATCCCTACTTATGTGCTTCTAAGTCCCTTCACATGCAACCAATCAGAGGGGATGGATAGACAAAGGATGAGTTTGACAGGTACTACTTGTGTTTTTGCCTGGAAGTCTGCAAAACATGTGCAAACCTATAAAACAACAGAGTGTGTGATGAAAACATGTAAATGCATCTCTTAGTTACTGGAAGTGGATCAAGTGCAGGTATGGGGAAGAGGGTCTCTTTAAATAATTAACAATAAAACACTTAGGATGTGGTGCAAGGACAAGTTTCTGAGGGGATACGGAAGCGGATGTACCACCATAAATGAAAGATTCCTGCTAATAAGATATGTCCATGTTTGTGTGGATGGAGATTGGTTCTGGTACAACTGATGATGTACATCAAGGATTAGTGTGTTAAATTCCTCGCTGATTTGGAAACTCAGCAAACTCTTTTTAGCTGGGTGTTCAACCAGGTTGGCATTGCCAGACGGATGGTGGGGTTGTTATTCTGTTATTCTGTTAGTATAACTACACCAAATCAATTGTTATTCTGTTAAACTCTCTCTTGAGTCACTTGCCTTAAATTATCCTGCTGGATGAGTGTATCTTTGGCATGCGTGAATGAATATATGTTGATCATGAAAGAACAGTGCTTTGAAAGCCAATCATATTTCTTATGTAACAGGGGCTTTTCTGCAAAATTCTTTCGATCCATGAATGATATTGATAAAAGGCATTTTGATTCATCATATGCTGTATCTTATAACTTTTTATTTTAAGATTATGATGAACCTCATAAATTAGGGCAATGGATTTACAGTTATGATGAAGTTCATAATAGTGAGACCTAAGATCTTATAAACCCTAATATAGAATATTCCTAGTTGAAGGATCATCGAGCAGGGGATCGATGTTTCCAGAAAGACTGACACATTCTATGTATGCTCGATAGAGAGAGTGGTTGGTCTCACGACCACTTGTGTATAGACACTAATATAAGGATGTGGGTGCTCATCAAGTATGAGTTCACTGAATTGATCCGTAATGAGAACATCTTATGGAAGTCTTACTTATCAAAAGATGATTCTCTTAGTGGGAGTTATGCAAATGATCCTTAGACCTGAGATCACCATGGAATCTTGTACACATGAATCCATGTTTTGGTTCATACTCATTTATGACTTAGCCATGTACGGGGTGTTCATGGATATGATGAATTGTGTATGAAGATTATGAGTAGGTTAACAAGGAATCGATCACTCCTAATAAGAGGAGTATTTATCCTATGTAATCTCATCAAATGATGACTCAGGAAGTCTTGGATCAAAGCATGATGATATTAGAAATGGTTTCTAATCTTTCATCAGTCGAGTCTTCATTAGTGATTTGAGATTCAAATGAATAAAGTGTTAGGGTTTGACAATTTTTCATACTCATTGCATATTCGAGATAAAGGGAGATTGAAGGATTGAATTGTACGGTAACTTGCCATTGAAGGGTATTTTGATAATTTTTACCAAATTCCTTATCTTTTGGGTAGGCATGATACGTTGCTAGACGTCAATCATGTCTTGTAGGTTTTCATGAATTAAATTGATTGAATTCATGAGTCAATTTGAAAGATGGTTCAAATTGGCAATTAGGGTTAGCTCGATTTGATCTAATTCGATTAGTTAATTTTTAATCGAAATAAATCGATATAAGCCTAGACCTACTGCTAGCTGAATGAGGAACCCAAAGGGTCACACAAAAGGAATTGATCAAGGGTCTAATTGGATTAGATCATGTTTGCAAGATAGACATACTAGCACGTGTTGCAAACCTTAGCTCCTGATTCGAATTAGATTCGAATCTGATTCTTATATTAAGTTAATCTAATATGATTAGATCATGACCTAATGTGGATTGGCCAAGAATTAGAATCCAATTGACTTTATTTAGACCATTGGATGTCTCTTTGAATAATGGATCTGGACCATTGGTCAGCGGCTCGATCTGAACCATTGGATGACTTTCTGTATGAAGGACCTGAACCATTGGTTGTCGCCTGAATTTGAACCATTAGTTGGCATCTGAATCTAGACCATTGGTGATGGCGTTTTGCTTCTGGACCATTAGATGGCGCCTTAATCTGAACCATTGAATTATCATGAAATAAGTGTGGGGTGAGGTTATCAGCGTGAGAAGGCCGATAGCGCATTTTTTAAGTGGATACGTCTTTCGCTCTCTTACAGTTGCGCCCCTCTCTTTAGCGCCTCATCATGATAAGGCGCTACCCTTGGGACACGCCTCATCATGGTAAGCCATGTGGATGGGATGCATCCCTTGGTGATGCATCCCTTCGTCTCTTATAAATAGGAGTGCGTCTCGGGGTTTAAATATATATAAAAAATTCATTCAAAGAGAAATCAATTCCCTCTTTCTCATTTTATCTCTTATATGTCTTGTCCTAAACCAAGACCCTTAATCAAGACAAGGAGGTCTTCTTCAGAACAAGACCTAAACTAGGATAAGGAGGTCTTCTTTAGGACAAGAGGCTTTGAAAGGTTTTTTTGTAAGAGAAAGAGAAAGAAAAATTAGAAGGGAAAGAAAGCAAGCCAATCAAATCCTTTGGAAGGATTAAGCATCAAGGATCAAAGTTTTGAAGGAGCTAGAGTTTTGAACCCAGTTCCTGTATGGATCACTTCTGGAGGGCATACACTTGTATGCCTAGTGGAATAAAGGATATTAGCGTTACAAGTATTCTTCAATAATTTAATATATTGCCTTGTTAGTTGATATAATCAAGGAGCCCTGGGTTTAGGGTTTTGGTTGACTAGGGTTTCAAAATTTAAAAATTTTGAAATTCAGTCTTCCGCTGCGCAATCAAAACCCAGTAGTGGTATCAAAGCCACCTTGATTCATTCAATTAATAGTCAATTAAATGTTTTGGATGATTATATTCAATCTAATGATATCTAATATGAAAGTTGTAACATATGAATTATGCCACAGATTAGGCGTTTCATTTAAACCCTAATCGATATAGAGATATGTTTAGATTATTCAGTTATCATTCTGAAATAAGGTTATCCTAACATAGCGGTGGACTTCTGCTATGTTGTAAGGTTGTCCTAAAATGATGACTCACTTGGCACATATTATGTTGTGGTGTTATTTGCTTATAAGAAAGTTTATATTGTTAAGATGTGCATGTGACCATGAAAGCCCTTTTTTTTGTTAAAATTATATTTAGTCATAGTGTTATAAAATCATAATACAAATCCATTTAGGGTTTGAATGATCAATTGGTGTCTAGGAAAGTGGCTCTGGGAAGGAAAAGAGAACGTGGTTTATAATTGGGTCTGTTGCTTACCTGGCCAAACTTTTGGTGTCTAAGGCAAATACGAGGGGCCTTCACCTCTCTGCCATTTATCTGGCCAATTGGATAGATTTAGACCTTGAATTGGAAATGCTAAATGATTGAAACACTAAATGCCTTCCTTTATGCTAAGTTAAATTCAAGTCAAAAACTATAGTGGGTTTGTTGTGTAACACAAGGCCTAATCTAGGGTTTGATATGAAATTTGTCATGATGCATCTAATGCTTTACAGCATGATTGATGGTATTGCTTTGTTGTGTAACACAAGGCTGTAAGTGTCTTAGAGGCAACTGTTATGTTGAGAGTTGCTTGGGTTGCAATTGGAAAGGAAAATTTTCTACCCTTAAACTCATGAATGTTTGTTGTGTAACGCAAGGTATTTATGGGGAATTGGGATCTCAATCCTGCTAAAGAAACCCTGTTAGGGTTTCTCGCTTACTATAGGTAAGGACTATGGTATTCGTAGTAAAATAGTGGGAGACATAATTAGATTGATAAGTCCTTATCTAGTTGTGTATATCATCTTGAGTGGTCTGCTTATACATTGTTATTTATTTATTTATTAAGATTAATATTATGACTTCTACTTTAACATTGTGGGACATTTTAGATGCCAATAAATTGACTGGTCCCAATTATGTGGATTGGTTAAGGAACCTAAGAATGGTTTTAACTTAGAAGGTCTCCTATATCCTCGATTCTCCTGAACCAAATCCGATCCGATTGGAGATGATGCTACGAACGAGGAAAGGGCCACATATAAAATGTAGCAGAATGATAGTTTAACTGTCAAGTGCATTATGTCCTCTATGAGCAATGAATTGCTGAGACAACATGAAGAAATGGAACCTCAGTCCATATTACTCAAGCTTAAAGAGTTTTATGGAAAGCAAAGTAGGGCTGCCCGATATAAAATATCGAAGCAGTTGTTCTAAGTACGTATGAGTGAGGGCTCATCCGTTCAAGCTCATGTATTAAAGATAATTGACTTAATTACTCGATTAGGTCAATTAGGGTTTGTGATGGATGGAGAGCTAAATCAGGACTTGATCCTACAATCACTCCCTAATTCCTTCTCTCAGTTTGTCATGAACTATCACATGAACAAACTGAACATTTCATTACCTGAGTTGCTTAACATGCTTAAGACAGCTGAGAGCCACTTTAAGGGTGATAAGGCTCATCTTCTTCTAATTGATGGGAAGAAGAAAACAATGATGAAAAAGGGTTCAAAAAGAAAGTTGAACCCTAAGAAAAACATCCAGAAAAGGAAGGCAAAAAAGTCCTCTGTTGATGGAATCTATTTTCACTGCGGTAAGCAGGGACACTGGAAGAAAAACTGCAAGTCATATTTAGCAAGTCTGAAGCATGATGCTGGTGGAGCATTAAAAGGTTTGTACATGATACAAATTAACTTGTCATTGAGTACATCAGCTTCTGATTCATGGGTATTGAATACCGCATGTGGGTCTCATATATGCAAGTCTTTGCAAAGACTTCAGAGAATTAGGAGCTTGAATAAGGGTGACTTTGAGCTTCATGGTGCGAGTGGTGAAGCCATTCAAGCAGAAGCTATGGGTACCTATCTATTGTTATTACCTTCGGGCAAAATTTTAGAATTGAAAGGCTATTATTATGTTTCAAATATTATTAGAAATATTATTTCTGTACCCTTGTTATTACAACAAGGTTTTGAAATTAATATAAAGAGCAGAGGATGCTCTATTTTTTATTCTAATAATTATTTTGGAAGTGATTTATTTATTAATAGTCTTTTAGTTCTTTCACTCAATGATAAAGTTTTACTTGTAGAAAATAAGAAAAGAAAGAGAGATGTTATGTCACTTTTCTCTGGCATTGCCGATTAGGTCATATTAGTGAGTCCAGGATAAATAAGTTATATAAAGATAACTTCTTTGACCCTTGTGATTATGAATCATTAGGAACTTGTAAGTCCTGTCTCATAGGTAAAATGACCAAGTCTCCATTCACTGGTCATGGAGATAGGGCAACTGGGTTATTAGAGCTAATACATACAAATGTATGTGGACCTATGTCAACTCAAGCCAGAGGAGGATATTCTTATTTCATTACCTTTACTGATGGTTTATCTAGATTTGAATATGTGTATCTTATGAAACATAAATTCAAAGCCTTTAATAAATTTAAAGAATATCAAAGTATGATTGAGAAGCAAACTGGAAAAGGTATTCAAATCCTTCAGTCAGATCGAGGAGGAGAATACCTATCTAGTGAATTTCTTGATTATCTTAAAGATAGGCATTCTCTCAGAATGGACACCTTCATATACACTACAATTAAATGGTGTAGCAGAAAGGAGGAATCGCACCTTGTTAGATATGGTAAGGTCCATGATGAGCTTCACCGATCTTCTTGAATTTTTCTGGGGTTATGCTCTCGAGATTGCTGCCTATATACTAAACAGGGTACCATCAAAATCAGTAGCTAGCACTCCATATGAATTATGGAAGGACAAAAGATCAAATCTTAAATATTTTAAGACTTGAGCTAGCCCTTCTTATGTTAGAAATGTATTTGGACATAAGCTAAGTGCTAGAACTGATAAATGTAGGTTCATAGGTTATCCCCGAGAGGGTATTGGATACCTCTTTTATCATTCTACTGAACAAAAGGTTTTTGTCAGTAGGCATGCCACTTTCTTAGAGAAGGAATTTATCCAAGAGGGAGGCAGTGGGAGGATACTTGAACTTAGTGAAGTTCAAGACCAACAACCTACTCCTATAAACAATCAACTTGAAATTTCTCAACCACAAGTACCTATTAATCAGGTACAACCATAACACACACCTCTCCGTAGGTTAGATAGAGTGCGAGATGCACCTCTCAGATATGGCTTTCTCATTGGAAATGAAAATGAAGCCAGCATCATTCGAGATGATGATCCTATGACCTATATGGAAGCTATCAAGAGTAAAGATTCTGACAAATGGCTAGATGCCATAAAATCTGAAATGGACTTCATGTATTCCAACCAAGTTTGGACCTTGGTTGATCCACCTAAGAGAGTAAACCCAATAGAGTGTAAATGGGTCTTCAAAAAGAAGATTGGAGCAGATGGCCAAGTAGAAACTTACAAGGCTAGGCTAGTGGCAAAATGTTTCAGACAAAGACACAGAATTGACTATGATGAAATATTTTCATCAGTAACTATGCTCAAGTCCATTAGGATTATGCTTGCTATAGCTGCATACTACGATTATGAAATCTGATAAATGGATGTAAAGATTGCCTTCCTCAATGGGTATCTTGAGAAAAAAGTCTATATGTTACAGTCAGAAGGGTTTGTCTCAAGTGGAAGACCGAACCAAGTATGCAAGCTTAAAAAATCCATTTATGGATTAAAGCAAGCATCAAGGAGTTGGAACATCCGCTTTGATGAAACAATCAAGGAATTTGGTTTCATTAAAAATGTGAATGAACTATGTGTGTATAAGAAGACAAGTGGGAGTGCCATTGTCTTCTTAATTTTGTATGTTGATGACATACTTATGAATGATATTCCAATGTTGCAATCGGTCAAAGCTTGGCTATCTAAAAGGTTTTCCATGAAGGATTTGGGAGAAGCATCCTATATACTAGGTATTAAGATCTATAGAGATAGATCTAAGAGGATGCTCAGCTTATTCCAATCCAGGTACATTAACTTAATATTGAAAAGATTCAATATAAAGGAAAGTAAAAGGGGTTGCTTGCCCATGGGTCAAGGTATACATCTTTCTAAGAAGATGTCTCGACACCTGAAGAGAGACAAAGAATAAGTAAGGTTCCTTATGCTTCGGCTGTAGGATCAATCATGTATGCCATGTTATGTACCAGGCTTGATGTTGCTTATGCCTTAGACATAGCAAGCAGATTTCAGGCTGATCCAGGAGATCATTAGAAAGTTATGAAAAACATTCTTAAGTACCTTAAAAGGACTAAAGATATTTTTCTAATATATGGAGGATCAGATTATAACTAGAAGGCTATACTGATTCTAGTTTTCAATCAGATCTAGACGATAGTAAATCCATATCAGGATATGTATTTACTCTGTATGGAGGTGCAGTAAGTTGAAAAAGTACCAAGCAGCAAACTGTAGCTGACTCAGTTACTGAGGCAGAATACATAGTTATTAGTGAAGCCGCTAAGGAAGCAGTCTGGATGAAAAAGTTCATCTCGGAGTGGGATGTAGTTCCTGTGATACAACAACCGGTGCCACTTTATTATGATAACACTGAAGCTGTTGTACAAGCAAAGGAACCAAGGTCTCATAAAAAATCTAAGCACATCCTAAGGCGCTTCCATCTCATTCGTGAAATCATTAAAAGACAAGACGTGGTTATAGAACGAGTAAATACAAAGAACAACATAGCAGACCCATTCACTAAGACCCTTCCTCAACAGCAGTATAATCGCCATTTAGATTGTATGGGAATTAAATACAAGGGCGATTGGCTTTAGTGCAAGTGGGAGATTGAAAGAATAATGCTCTGAAAGCCAATCATATTTCTTATGTAACAGAGGCTTTTCTGTAAAATTCTTTCGACTCATGAATGATATTAATAAAAGGCATTTTGATTCATTATATGCTGTGTCTTATAACTTTTTGTTTTAAGATTATGATGAACCCCATAAATTAGAGCAATGGATTTACGATTATGATGAAGTTCATAACAGTGATACCTAAGATCTTATAAACCCTAATCTAGAATATTCCTAGTCGAAGGATCATCGAGTAAGGGATCGATGTTTGCAGAAAGACTGACACATTCTATGTATACTCGATGGAGAGAGCGGTTGGTCTCACGATCACTTGTGTATGGACACTAATATAAGGATGTGGGTGCTCATCAAGGTATGAGTTTACTGAATTAATCCGTAATAAGAACATCTTATGGAAGTCTTACATGTCAAAAGATGATTCTCTTAGTAGGAGTTGTGCAAATGATCCTTAGACCTGAGATCACCATGGAATCTTGTACACATGAATCCATGTTTTGGTTCATACTTATTCATGACTTAGTCATGTACGGGGTGTTCATGAATATGGTGAATTGTGTATAAAGATTATGAGTAGATCAACAAGGAATCGATCACTCCTAGTAAGAGGAGTATTTATCCTATGTAATCTCATCAAATGATAATTCAGGAAGTCTTTGATCAAAGCATGATGATATTAGAAATGGTTTCTAATCTTTCATCGGTCGAGTCTTCATTAGTGATTTGAAATTCAAATGAATAAAATGTTAGGGTTTGACAATTTTCAATACCCATCGCATATTCGGGATAAAGGAAGATCGAAGGATTGAATTGTATGGTAACTTGCCACTGAAGGGTATTTTGGTAATTTTCATCAAATTTCTCATCTTCTGGGTAGGCATGATACGTTGCTAGACGTCAATCATGTCTTATAGGTATTCATGAATTAAATTGATTGAATTCATGAGTCAATTTGAAAGATGGTTCAAATTGGCAACTAGGGTTAGCTTGATTTGACCTAATTCGATTAGTTGATTTTTAATCGACATAAGTCTAGACCTACTGTTGGTTGGATGAGGAACCCAAAGGGTCACACACAAAAGGAACTAATCAAGGGTTTAATTGGATTAGATCATGTTTGCAAGATAGACATGCTAGCATGTGTTGCAAACCTTAGCTCCAAATTCGAATTGGATTCAAATCTGATTCTTGTATTAGGTTAATCTAATATGATTAGATCATGACCTAATATGGGTTAGCCAAGAGTTGGAACCTAATTGGCTTTATTTAGACCATTGGATGTCTCTTTGAATAATGGATCTGGACCATTGGTCAGCGGCTCGATCTGAACCATTGGATAGCTTCCTGGATGAAGGACCTGGGCCATTGGTTGTCGCCTGAATTTGGATCATTAGTTAGCGTTTGAATCTAGACCATTAGTTGGCGTCTGAATCTGGACCATTGGTGATGGCACCTTGCTTTTGGACCATTAGATGGCGCCTTAATCTGAACCATTGGATTATCATGAAATACGTGTGGGATGAGGTTATCAGCGTGAGAAGGCTGATAGCGCATTTTTTGAGCGGATACGTCTTTCGCTCTCTTATAGATGCGCCCTTCCCTTTAGCGCCTCATCATAATGAGGCACTACCCTTGGGACACGCCTCATCATGGTAAGGCGTGTGGATGAGATGCATCCCTTGGTGATGCATCCCTCAGCCTCTTATAAATAGGAGTACGTCCCGGGGTTTAAATATATATAAAAAATCCATTCAAAGAGAAATCAATTCTCTCTCTTTCTCATTTTATTTCTCTTATATGTCTTATCCTAAACCAAGACAAAAAGGTCTTCTTCAGGACAAGAGGTTGTCTTGTCGTAAACCAAGACAAGGAGGTCTTCTTCAGGACAAGACCTAAACTAGGATAAGGAGGTCTTCTTTAGGACAAGAGGCTTTGAAGGGTTTTTTTGTAAGAGAAAGAAAAATTAGAAGGGAAAGAAAGCAAGCCAATCAAATCCTTTGGAAGGATTAAGCATCAAGGATCAAAGTTTTGAAGAAGCTAGAGTCTTGAACCCAGTTCCTGTGTGGATCACCTCTGGAGGGCATACACTTGTGTGCCTGGTGGAATAAAGGATATTAGCGTTACAGGTATTCTTCAATAACTTAATATATTGCCTTGTTAGTTGATATAATCAAGGGGTCCTGAGTCTAGGGTTTCGGTTGACTAGGGTTTCAAAGTTTAAAAATTTTGAAATTCGGTCTTCCGCTGCGCAACCAAAACCCAACAAATCATGCTAGTATACGATAGTAAAATGCTTACAAATCATGTACTTTTTGCACTTTTCTCCATTAATCACTTTATGTTGTTTTCTCTTGAATTATCAAAACCTTGCCCTTCCTTTTTCCTATGGCATTCTTTCATTATTTTTTTCAAATATTTATTGACATATTGAGTTTCATCCTTAAAAGTCATTTGCAATTACAAAGTTACTCTCCCACTTAGGGGTCTGCTGATGTAAATGTTTCTGCATATAAATGTAGGTTCTATTTGTTTGCACTGCAAATGTAATTGAGATGATACCCAATCCTCTCTTGGATAGGATGGAGGTCATTGCTATTGCTGGCTATATCACTGATGAGAAGATGCACATTGCAAGGGACTATTTGGAGAAGACTACTCGTGAAGCTTGTGGTATCAAACCTGATCAGGTTTGAGTTTTCATTGCTTACTTTATACTCTTTTATGTTTTATTTATTCATGTAACTTGAAAGTGGAGCTGATTTGCTGGTTTCTGCTCATGTAGACCGTTTTCTTTATAATTCCACTCAAAATCTTTAGTATTACAGTGCTACTATTGACAGGTCACTCAAACATTGCAACAATTTTAGATAGTTCTAGAGAAGTAGAGTTCAATGTGGAATCCTGTTTCGTGCTTGTCTGATTACAAATTTCTATGTCATATGGTTCATGCCAGCTTATTATGCTCTAAAGAATCTAATGGTAACTTCTGTATTTAAACAAGTTTTTTGATGAGTATGTCGCTGTGGTTGTGTCATTTGATGAAACAGCAAACTGTAATGTATGTTAGAGGAAGCTTAAGAGTTGTCAGTTAGGCCTGTCTTATAAGTTATTCTCCTTTGGTTGGATCTGATGCTCCATATTATAACATATATAGGTAGAAGTGACTGATGCTGCTCTACTCGCACTTATTGAAAATTATTGCCGGGAAGCTGGTGTTCGGAATCTGCAGAAGCAAATTGAGAAGATATATCGGAAGGTATACATCTCAGGATTTATAACCTTGAGAGAAACGTTATGAGTTCTTTTAAGTTAGTCATATTTCTTTAAAAAAAATCTTGTAATCTTAACAAATTCTCAGCTCCAGTCATCCTATTACTGATTAGTTCATTTCTAAGTTTTCTCATTCAGAATGCTCTTATGTTTAACTTCAAAACAACTCTGACAAGGAGTTATTCTTTACACCATAGGAGGCATATTATCAGTTATTTCTATAGATTCTTGGCGTATATTATTGGTTCTTTCTGTATAATTTCATGACAAACAATATATGGAAAGTCACTATGCTAGCTCAGCAACAATCGAGCTTGACGTAATGATATAAAGATGCCCTGTTGTTTCTGAATTCAGTGCCTCAACAAATATTCTGTCAAATCTGGAGTTAATGAGTTTTTACTTTGAAAATAGGCACCTCAGATTTTTCTGTTAGATTCTGCTGCTACCCTGTGGAACTATTATTTAATATTGGAAAACTCCAATGCCCTTCTTAGACTCTGTGGCTACCAATGATGGGAAGGGAAAATCAGAGGTCATGTACGTAGCATTCAGATTTTTGGGGAAAAAATAAATTAGCTTGCATATTTATTTAGATGCATATATGCTCCTCTCCTTCACTTGAATTTAAGAGAAACAAGGACTGTAAAACAGCTAAAAGTGATGGTGTGTCTATTATTTACATAATTTAGTTAAATGCAGCCCTCTTCTTTAATTCATCTTCTCCCTGGTAATTATATATTTGTTTTAGGATTTGGATAAGAAAGTTTAATAAGCTTGTTATTTGTTTAGGATTTAAATAAGAAAGTTCAATAAGCTAAAGTGGCACAATATTAAAGTATTCACACAAATAAAAGGAATAAACAAATGACAAAATTTTCACATGTTCATTGAATCATATCCTGCCATCAGAGTGAGCAAGTGTGTGCATTTTGCATACTGTTTTTTAGTCATTTTTACAACTCAATATTTATTTATATATTAATAAATATAGAGTAAACTTAATAAAAAAATAACAATAATAATGCATAAAATAATAATGAAAAATAGCATAAAAGAAGACAAAAAAAGAAGAGGGGAAAATAAATTTGAAAGTACGTCAAATTATGAAAAATGTAATTACATGGCAAAGGTCGGTGCATTATTCTCAAGACATTAACTGTTTTGAATGGTCTTTCATGAATATGAAATAAACTATGATATGCCAGTCTATATCATGTGCCTACAGGTTGATTTACCATTCCAATGTGGTGACCCCTAACATATTCTGGGGCTTTACATCTTGTTCAGTTGCTTCTCTATTAATAAATATTTGTGCAATGGGAAAATCTATAATGCTCTGCTGTTTAAATTGTGATTGATCCCTGAGTGATGCTTTTAATTTTGACAGATAGCCCTTCAACTTGTCCGTCAGGGAGTGACAAATGAACCTTCTTCAGATGTCAGCATTCAGCAAGATGGAGTTCAAGGATCAAGTGATGGATCTAAGGGATCAAGTGAAATTGTGGGTGATGAAGTGGGGAAGAATATGCAGGATTCTGCCCCATATGAACAGGCAAATGAAATTGCATCTAAAGAAGCGGAAGAGCCAAACACTGAAGAACCTGCCATCGAACCTCCTGTAGAAGCTGATCAGGTGGAAACAAATACCTTGACAAGTTGCATATGCACATTTCTTTCAGATTGTCATACTACATTTGACACATTAATCTTTCTTCTTGTTTCTTTATGTAATTTATTGTTTGATCTTTTACATCATAGCACTGCAAAATGGTTTAGTTCACTTGGCCTCCATTTTCTCTCGTGACTAAATAAGTGGTGCAGTAGCCAAAGGATTAGGCAGGTGATGATCGAAGTGTTTTAAAGAAATATAGGTGAATGGTTACATATTTAAATATAAATGAATGAATGCAAAGTACATATTCAAGGGGGACTAAAGATGATGGCTTGTTTTCATCATGGCCAGGTGCAGTGAATACCCAAGTATATCTCAGCATAGGAATGTGGACTAGTTATTAAAGTACTAACATTAGTTATGTCATAAATATAGCACAGTTCTGTCCAACACATCATGTCTATATTTAGTAAATTTTATGTGGTATTGCGATATGTTTACATCCAGGTTAAATCGAATTCACATGTCTCTGAGTTCATGTTACCATTGAATATCTGGTTGGCAGGGCAAAAAGATGACCAACATTGTCAATGAAGCAGCATCTAGTGAGGTGATTGAAAAGGTTGTAGTTGATGTATCAAATCTAGCCGATTTTGTGGGGAAACCAGTATTCCACGCTGAACGGCTATATGATCAGACTCCAATAGGAGTGGTGATGGGTCTAGCCTGGACAGCCTTAGGTGGATCAACTTTATATATTGAGACAACCCAGGTGGAGCAAGGAGAAGGGAGAGGTGCACTTCATTTAACGGGTCAGCTTGGAGATGTCATGAAGGAGAGTGCCCAAATAGCTCATACAGTTGCAAGAGCAATATTACTTGAGAAAGAGCCAGAGAATCAATTCTTTGCAAACTCCAAGCTTCATTTGCATGTACCAGCAGGTGCTACTCCAAAGGATGGACCCAGTGCTGGGTGCACCATGATCACATCGATGCTTTCCCTTGCCATGAATAAGCCTGTTAAGAAGGACCTTGCGATGACTGGTGAAGTAACATTAACTGGGCGGATTCTTCCAATTGGGGGGGTATGCAACTATTATGAGATTCCCTCCATTCTTATATATATATATATATATATTCAAATTATTAAAAGAAAATTATGCTATCTTCATCGTTGTCATCATCTTCATCATCATTTGTAAAATCATTATCATGAACATACACAGCAAGTCTTGCTTGCTTTTCACTAAAAGTTCTTATTTCACTATTTCTTTATCCAACTTATCATTGATTCCAAACAACTATCAAGTGTTCTAAGATGTATGTCCAAACTATTTCTGACTACAGTGTCTTCCACCTTCCAACCCCTTCTCTCCACACCTTTCAACCTGTATTGCTGACCCCTTGTTCATTGGGCCTTTCATGTAAATGGAATATCTCTAAACCATCGCAACAGCACTTTCCTATTTTATTCTTTATCAGCCTAGTACTAGTTTTTATCCAGTGTAAGTTTCTTGGGTTATCCTTCCTTTTTCTGGCACAAAATGAAATTAAACTTCATAGTTTTCTTCTTTTAGTATGACTTTCTTAATAAATTCAGTGAGATGTTTCAGATCTATAATGATCTTATCTATGCTTAGATTTTCTTATGTCTCAAATAAGTTCTTAGAGTTTTGTCTAAATTACTGGGAAGTAATTTGCAGAATTCTGTTGCCTGAGTTGAAGGCAAATGATCCTGATCTGAGCAAATCATTTTTAGCTATGTGGATTTCTGAAACTGCATAAGAATGCTTTAATTGTTTTCATATATAATTTCGGTTTTCCTTTGCTGGCACATTGTTCTTATCCTCAATTTTTCCTAGTTTTGGTATCCAATATGTCTCAAATTTTCCCCACTTTCTTTTTTCTTTTCCCTGATTTTCTTAAGTAATCTTGTGAGATATTCATCTTGTGTTCATCTGGCATTGATTTAAATCAATCTAAATTTGTTGTCTAATTTTCAACCTTTGATGGCGAATGCTCTTTACATCTTGAGCATTTCACTGTGACCTTGTAGTGTTTTCCTAGTGTAGAGCTGAAATTCTGTGATCATGAAGATATGATTTTGTCAGTAAGTCAATGAATTTAATTTTTATTTCCTGGCTTACTCCCTTGCACAATAACAGGTCAAGGAGAAGACCATTGCAGCAAGGAGGAGCGAGGCAAAGACGATCATATTTCCATCAGCTAACAGAAGAGACTTTGAGGAGGTTGCTGCAAATGTAAAAGAAGGCCTTGAAGTCCACTTCGTAGAAGATTACAACCAAATATTTGAGTTGGCTTTTGGAAGTGATCATGACCCCCAAAATTAGTCAATTAGCAACAACAAAAATCTTTAGCTGGCGGAGTTATGACAAGCTGTCATGGGCAATCTCAGTCCGTTCTACATTTTTGCATCATTAAATGAGAGTTAATTGTTTTGGGCTTCTTAATGGCACAGCAGCATGATCTTAGAAGAAATATGACTGTTGCCTTAGGGCTTCTGGTCATTTATATCATTCTACCTATGTAATATTACATACCACCAGCCTGTCAGTTGTAATATTATTTGCTGGCGGCCAAAGGTTATAGTAAAAATAACATAGGAATCAGCTTCATTGTTTTGCATTAAATAAGGCTTCCCTAGCCATAATTACTTTGATCGAGTCTTCATCCGCTGTGTAAACTTGTTTTAAAATTTTGACTGGATTGTCCTGTTGGAAAGAAGATAGAGATTTGTCCAAATTTGTGCTTATATCTTCTCATGTTCTGTCGTATTTTAATTAAGACCATGCTTCTTTTTTTTGTCATTTTATTTTTCAATATTTAAGAAGCTTCAGGTTTTATCTTTCTTTGGTGTACTTTATTCAAATCAGATTTTACCGTACCGTAAATCAAATACCAACAAGGGATTAGACATTGAGGGAACTGAGGCCTTGGCAGAGAGCGGACTGGTTTCTTGTAGACAAACTTACAGATTTAAGTGTGCATTTAGATAGATAGGATGCCAGCGTGTGAAGTTGGTATTCGATTGAGGGAGAACAGGGGATAGCCCTCTAGGTACTGTAGATTATTAAAGACTTGTGATGAGGTTATTTGGTTGGTGGAATATATTGAGTGGATATGTGGAACTTTACATTGTCCAGATTAAATTGCACAATTGCACTTCTAGCAAGGAGTAAGAAATGGTTAAATATGAAAATTTTATCTTGATACTAAAAATTCTTATTCCTAATATGATGTACTCAAATGCTTCAAAGCAAAATTACGCAATAGAAACATTTTAGTACTGAACTTGTTCCGAATTAGTATGACAAATTAGCATATCATCTGCATACAAACAAATAATAACACCTTTTTCATTACTAAATTTACTATAAACATATTTCTCAGATTCATTTATTCTATAGTCATTATTAAGTATAATTTGATCAAACTTTTGATGCCATTTTTTAGAAGCTTGTTTTAATTTACAAACTCACATACTTTATGTTCTGAAATAACTAACTTGAAAATTAATGCAAATGCATTTAGCAATCTAATAGTTGTAAGTCTAATTATATATGGACGTGTATCAAAATAATTAAGTATTTGCTTTTGAGTAAGTTGGTTCATGTCAAGATTTCAAGATCTGACTTCAAGTGAAACTGGAGTAAGATGGTAATTTATAGCCCCTGATTGAGATTATGAGGGATTCTGATAGTGTTAAAGCTAAAACCAGTGAAGCTTGAGATAGTAATTCAGCAAACAAAAGAATACTTGTTTGTTGTGGTGTCATGGCTTGATTGTTAAGAAATTAGCAGAAACCGGTAGGTTTAACAGAATTTTATAAATGAGGCAGCATTTGCTGCTCATAGTTTTATGTTATGAGTTGCAAATGAAAATGTAGTTAGGTATTTATATTTAGAAATCAAGAACCTTTCAGGGTTTCCAATAGAATCATTTGTGCAGTTTAGTAAATATCAGAACAAATAGCAACCATCATAAAATACAACATATTTATGATTTCCATGAAATTTAACAAAACTCCAAAGAGAGGTTAGTTAATAATTTTCCCAATGGGAGATGAAATTGCCTCCAAACACTCCAAAAACACATGAATGCAGGCAAATACAAAGGGGAAAGCACCAGCCTTTTCCTCACTCTGGAACCAGATAAAACACACAGCAATCTAAACTATGGCCTTGAGCATTTGGTTGCACCTACTTGCAACTGCAATAGATTCACCAATAAATTTTAGATCACAGCTTTCTCAAGCCAGCTTCTTGTGTTATAATTTCTATTTGAAGGTCCTATGTTCAGCTTAGTTGACAAAATGCTTGTCTGAATTGCCATTTTATATATTCGGGTTGGCAGATGGCAGTACACCATCATCTGATACAACCGTAGGCTGGTGAACGTTAACATTTGCATCTACTTCTATCCCCTGCTTGCTCATCTTCCTGAAGGTCCTCTTCTTTGATGATGATTCAGACTTCTCTGCCTCCATGACCTTCTCCCCTTCCCCTTCCCCTTTGTCTTTTATTTCTTTCTCCTCTGGCTGGACATCACTGGTTAAAGGTGGAGGTGGAGGTGGAGGTGCAGGTGGAGGTGGAGGTGGAGGTGCAGGTGGCGGTTCACAGCCACCCAACCACCAGTAATCTCTTCAACAGTTTCACTGATCTCCTTCCCCAAACCACTGTTGTCAAGAATCAGCTCCCAAACTGCTTTCTGAGGCCTTCTCAAGCACTGGGATTCTGCAAATTAGCTAACAGATAAGTCATTTCATTCAAGCAGTAAAATGTGGTTTAATAAATGGCATTTATTAAAGTAATTGAAAATATAACCAGGTAGACCCTGAAAAGCCTTCTTAAATTGTGTTCTTTCCTCAAGGGAAACATCACAAAAGAAACTGCCAGTCTTCCTAAAATCAAGACATTGTTTTTATTCACAGAATATAGAAAATATCATGAATAAATCAGTATCATAAAGATAAGCCCAGTAGAGAATGCTGCTAAGTTATATTTTCCATGAAAGGACTTAAGTGGAAGATGATTTTCTTAAATAAAAGAGTTAACAAACTAATAATCATAAGCAGCATTTTGCAATCCTCTTTCTTAAAAAAAGGTTCAGAAGAATATATATTAATCAGATACTTCACATTAATACATTAATACTGAAAAAATTAAAATGCAAGATAATTGTGCTTTCTTTTTATGTTTTATATGTCAGCACTGTTGATTACTTGTAAAAACAAGTTACCACTCACTCAAGTTCTTGCCGGAGTGCATCAAATAACTCTCGCTTGGTCTGTTTCTCTGCACCAGGAGTGTTAAGAACCTTGCTTTGCTCCACCATTGTAATTGTATTGTTCTTCAGCTCTTCCTGCAACCAAAAGCCAGCAAACTTTCAAGGAACTTACACACAGATGAGGGTCCTAAACCTAATGATTTTTCTAGAATCTAAGCAATCAATAGAAAAGCAATTTAGATTCTTTTGTAACTAAAATGAGACAATTCTAATATTTAACTGTTACAGCAGAAATGGTTGACCAGATAACTATATCTGATTCAAGTTTGCAAGCTCAGTTCTGATGCTACTGTGAGAAGGCCTATTAGCAGTTTTAGAACTGCTTTGTGATACTGGGAGAGAGGTTGAAGGAAAAGGACTGCTTTGCCACTAATCCACAAGGTCAAAGCATTCAATGTGATTCAAGTCTTACAGAAGTGAAATGTCGCAACTCATTCTGATTCATTGATCAAAAGCCTTATTTTTTTTGGGCGCCCTCTAAAGATCACTCATGAGACCTGACCGTTTTCAGGAGTGTGCAACATTATATACTTCTCCCTGCCCTTGTCATGCAACATTTAACCACAATGTTCATGACTTCAGCCTTAGGATCAATCCTCCCAACGCCCAGACATATAACCATACAACGTTTCAACCCCAAAAGGCCAACCCTCTAATAATGTCCTCCAAAGACTACACAATGAAGCCTAAACTAGGCCAGCTAGGGAACACTAGCCTAAGTATACACCAGCTACAAAACACCATGTCATAAACTCTCAAACACACACCCCTTCCATCAGGTCCTACTTTTCTACTCTAACTCTCCACACAAAGTACCAAGATGAAAAAGAATCTTTATAGAAGACACATCTCGAGACCACAGACTTAGTTTGCTGCTCTGTCTCTTGTCATTAAATAGCCACTTTAAGCCACCTCAATCTGTAATACAAACCATCCTTATGATTGAATATGCCTCATATCAAAATAATTTGCCTCCCATTCAAAGTCCTGTTTCTGGCACTCCCAATATTTGATAGCACTGACAAGATCAGGTCAGGTTCCTCCTCTAGCTCTGATGTCAAAGAAAGAACTTCTACAAGCTTTTCTGTATAGGCCTCCTGCCTCTCGGTGTATCTCATGGATCTCTAAAATTGGAACTCACCCAAGACTTCCTCTGTTCCTCTGGAAAGTCACCCGGAACTGCATTCCATGTCGCAAGAGTGCTGAACTAACGTGGCCTATGTATATTCCCTTTCTGCAACCTCTGCTCAAGCATGGAGGAGGCTACTACTATGTCATCCTTGAATGTCAGATGGCAAGACACGGGTGGAGTTTGGCCCCCATTTCTAACACAGCTCTCATCTCTTCTCTCCCTTGATTTTTATTCTTGCACTCCTAGAATTAGAAAGGCTCAAGCTGTAATGACAAGGAGGCAATCTTCATGTGCTACATCACTTGTTACATTTGGCTGGCTAGAAATGAGCACATCTTTCAGAGCATTATCTGAAGTCCTTGATAGCAAGGCAAATTTGTGGCTCCTATTAGGCAGTCCATGTGCCTCCTCATGCGATATTTTTCACCTGAGAGCCACCATCCCCTTGCTGTCAGAAGATCAACTTCACAACAGCAGTGTGTTTGATAATGGTGCTTGCGGAGGGGTAAGCTTTGTTATTCAAAGTCATAGCGGCTCCTTTGTGGCCATGGGTAGAGCTCAAATCTTTGATACAACTATGCCGTTGGCAGAATTGCGTGGTGCTTGGAAAGAAATCTCTCATGCCATCTTACAACTAAAAGCCACATATTATTTTGGAGGGCAATTCCAGAACTCTAATCGGTTGGCTGTCAAACATGTAAGGCCACGAGCACATTCTCCATCCTCTATACTGGGATTGGTGAAGGTTGATTGTCACCTTGGAGAGATTCAGACAACCCATATCTACAGAGAACCAAACAGTGCTGCAGACTGGGTGGCAACTTTTGTTGCCAATCATACAGGGAGAACTCTATGGGACTCTAATTCTTCTCTCCCCTCCCAATTTTGGGATCTCACCTCTGCAGACACTCAAGGATGTATCTATACCAAAGTTGTTTGATATATCTGTCCAACCAAAAAAAAAAAAAAGCATCCAACACAAGGGGCTTACCTCGATGTTATTCCAATGACAACATTTTCAAACCCACAGTAAGCATTCAGCTATTAAGTTAGATATTTGGTTACCTAGAAAAAATGGCCTAATTACTCTCTCTCTCTCTCTCTCTCTCTCAATACAATAATCTTTGCAGACTATTTGTATAGAACAGAAATGCCCATTTTCATGATATAATACAACCAAAATATCAGCTGGGTAGCATGAAACCAACCTAGGAGTTGTCTGACAAATAAATGGAAAACAATAATTCCAGAAAAACACAAGTTATAAGAACCAAAAGTTGAGCCACACCAGAGTAGTTTATGTATATAAAACCCATATGATAAATCAGAAGTGGAGTGCTGCTGTTACACCACATAATGGCAGCAAGGCACCTTGGTTAATGGCTCGTAATTGGAAGACACAGCAAATGAAAGAAAATGAATGCACCTATATATGTTTTTATTTGGCATAAGCTAGATCTTCGGTCTTGAAACACATCTCAAGTCACAATAAAGAAACAAATATATCAAAATATTTTGCATGAAAATTTTGAATCTCAATAACAAAGACAAGTTGGGTGTTGATATACTCACATTGGCCTTTAGCTGATTTAGAATCTTCAGTCTAATAGCATCAATAGTGCCATCATTCATTAGTGATTCAAGTACATCTTCTGTTGTTATCACACGAGAACCCATCAAACCTGAACAAAATATATGCAACTCCTTACCTCAAAGAATTTAATAATGATTCCACGACACCTAATGGAGCACCTACATGAGCAGCGAAGCATAAGTAGAGCTTTCCACGGAACTAATAAAACACTAGGATTAGCACACAGTCCACCATATCAACCAAGTCTTACTTCAAAAGGATTGCAGAACAAGCCACAAAGTTCGACCTTGGGATAAATTTACGATGGACAGAAGCTTGTAATCCAGAAAAATTCAGGATAAAGTTGAGAAACTGCTAAAGACAATCAGAGACTTCAACATAACTCTGGATAAGTTCCAAATTCCAGAAAATCTTCGTAAAACTAGAAATAATTGATCAGAAGTTCCTGAGAAGTCACCAAACATTGACAAAAATCATGAACGTTTTAGAATAAATTCCAAACAATTCTCAAAACATTTTCAACAACCATGCGTGACTGAGAAGTTCGAGGTTATTCACAAAAATCAAGAATGGTTCAAGAGGAGTGAGCAAGACAAAGGTTAGGGCTACAAAGAGGTAAATTTTGGTGGGATAGGGGGGAGAAACCCTAATAATCCGATTTCACAGGGAAACACGAGACCAAAAAACAGGACAAAAAAAATATATCTTTTTTTTTTTTTTTTAAAGATTCCAGCAAGAACGGATCTTTCATCCGAAAAACACGCGTTCGTGCGAAAGCGACGAAGGGAGGAGAGGGAAGAAGCTTACCTCGAGAAGATTGGCGCCGTTGGAAGCCAATCACAGAGAGAGAGAGAGACAGAGAGAGAGAGAGAGCGAGAGCGGAGGGGCACGAAGCGCAATGGCGGCGGGGAAGGCTTATAATGCGTTACGTAACGTAAACTTGAGTCAAGCCATGGCTAAGCTTTCAACATGACAAGAAGTCTAAACTCAAGTCCACATAACGTCCCATAACGGTCTAGTTCATCTATAAACCAATATTGATATACTAATTTCACATCCAATTAATAAATCATTCTATATGATATTTCATTAAGATAATTTTAAGGTATAATTTAATCCATAAGAACAAAATTCATTGATAATTCTATATGGTGTGATGCCGGTGCTGGACTTAATTATTTATAAAGTTAAGTTGAATTGAACAATACCGATAATGGTGCTGACTTAAGATGTAATGTTGTTTAACTTCACTTAAATATTTAACAAGTTAATCTTAGCCAAATCCATTAAGCCTCTAAATCCAAAACTCGATTTATTTGAGAAATGGCTTAGTTGTGCCATTAAATTGATGTTTTGAATTAAGTAATGTTTACATAAAATTATTTTAACTTTGTGTTGGATTTGTATTGAATTAATAGGTCAAGTCAAGAATTGTCACCCTGATCCATTCTAGTAAAATTAAAGGGCTCATATTTAGTACATGTGATGCATATGTACTTAGCATAGGTGATGCATGTTAGAGGAGTCATGTATGGCCATCAATATATCATGTTAAGCAACTTAAAGTTTGATAGAGTAATGTTGGTGCAACGATCGTTATGAGTTCCGTGTTAGGAACACAGCCTGGTTAGCGGTGAGGATTTCAATTTTTCTTTTTTTTTTAAAAAAAAAAAAAAAACTCAAATGCATCTAAAGCACCAATCAAATAAGACACTCTTTTGCTTGATAAATAGAGATTTGGATAAATAATACCATTAGTAATTTGCTATTTATCATTTTTTTTTAATCTCATTTTGGATCTAAATTATGGTTGCTATAATAATCACAATTTCAATTTCAATTATGTTTAATCTAGCAAGATTTTGATGCATAATGATTGTTACAACCATTACAACTTGTATCGCCAACAACAATTTCAAGAAAGATTGCTTGTAAGCGAGGATTCCAACTTTAATGAAAGTTGTTGAATAATAGGATTGGGTATAATTTGATGCACTACTAAGTTTGCAGTTCACCGAAGACACCTTATGGTTATTGAATCCACCGCAGCAAATGGTCGGTAGAGCCGAGATCATTTCCTTTGAGAGACTTTTAAAGCTTTTTCCTTTGGAATAAAATTTCTCTATGATATAATTTTTTTTACTGCAGAGTGTTGTTGTACATGTATGGATGGCTGCCATATATATCTCGTATGGATCATGAACAGCTATCTCCCATCCATAATTCATATTTATATGGACACCAATAACTTTTCTATTTCTTGTTCAATCACATCCATACGGCACCCATCCAAGAGTGCACAGCACTCTACGATATCGAAGGTTGCACCACAGAAGATCCATGGCCTCCTTTGCCCTGAAAATATGAATACAAACACCCCTACACAAAGCCCCCTCACATTGCTACTCTCCACTTCCCATCAAAAAGGAAGCCCAATGGAGCCATCAAGCTGTGCTTCAACTGATGATAATCTAGGCTCGTCAAGTAGCTAGTTTTCCTTTGCTCTATGTTCTTTTTCTTGATGTTTTTCTCTCACATTTCCATGCTTCGCTTCTCTCCTTTTCTTTTTTCTTCTTAGTTCCTTCATGTCTTTGACCACTGGACCTGATGGCAAGACTCCAGAGACTGCCCAGTTGTGCCCGAGCTGGGCCGAGGTGAAGATCATGCAAGGCAGCATTACACACAGTAGTTGGAAGCTGTTTGCCAGGGTTTCTGAGGCACATATCAACAGGATCCTTCATGGGACTGGACTAAAGCCTCATGCAAAGAAGAAGAAAAAAAAGAAAAGAAAAGAAAAAGTAGGTTCCTTCATGGGTTTGAAGCCGAAGAGGAAAGCTCACATAATGAAGAACTGGGCAAAAAGATCATGGTCATCTCTCGAAGTGTTTAGCATAACTCTCACCAAATTGGTTCTATGATGCAACTCTTGGGGTTGTAAAACATTATCCCCTGAACAGCTTTAAAACATTATCTGGATCATATAAAATAAAGCTGAGTCCAGACTGTCCAAACCTCAGCATAAACATTCTGATAATCAGTACTTTAAACTGCCATGACCTGAGAAAGTAAATTCTCTTGCTAGAATTGAACTAAAAATCTGTTCTAGTTTTACAGGGGGGTTGAGTCTTTTCCAAACCAATCAATCAACCAAAGGGTAGAGGCTTCTGAATCCTGCTTGTGAGCCAAGCATTGCCTTGCTAATGATTCTCTCTGTTTAAGAACAAGAGAACCCTACCAGTTGAACAGGTAAGGTGAAGGAGAAACAAGGATGACCACAGATATGGTCATGCATTTGTTAACATCAGAAGTAATGTGTTTCAGCAGCAGAAAAGTGAAAATTTAAAACAAATCAAAGTTGCACATGAGTTGAATCAATGGTACGTGGAGATTCAAGTTAGGTAGCTTTAAAACGTCGCAACGTTTTTATTTTTCTTGGTTTATCTTGGTAGCAATAATTTGCAGTTGATTTCGTTTCTTCAATCTCTCCATTTATAGCCACAACTTGGGTTGCAGCAGACAAAGAACAGTGTCATGCCTTCCTCCCCCCTTGTGGTAGCCTGCAAGTTTTCCAAAACAAACATAATATCAGCTAGAATTGTTTTAAGAGCATCCAAAATGGAACAACATTTTGCATTAAAAAAAAAAAAAAAGCACCACAAATTATCAAAGAATACGGCAGTAATCTGCTGTGACTCATTACTTGTTTACATGTTTTAGCATCAACATTACAAAAATAATGGACTACAAGTAACAACAAGATAGATACCTACAGAGGTTTTGATTAAATATAGTCTTAAATAGGATAGCTCTTAGTAGCCTGGGGTAGCCTGTAAATCTGGCTTACCATGACACTTCTCAGAAGAGGCTCTACTAATTTGTGGTCCTGCGGGTATTTAAGAATCTGATGAGAGTTCATTCTGCCATTTTTAATGTAGTTGATCATTTGGAAGAGGACTTGCAATTTCATTGGTTAAGCTAATTGGGAAAACTTTCCATAGAGATTTGCCATCATCTTTGATAAGGCAGCAAATTTGGCCTCTCCCAAGGAAAGCAAAATCACTCAAACCATCACAGTGACAAATAGTCTAGAGATAGCTTGCCAAGATTGATTTGGGAAATGCGTTGACAGCATTTCTTTTTTCCTTTTTCAGATATATGTTGGAAATTCTATTAATCTTTTTGAAGACACATAATATGAATTTTTACATTGATCTTATTTTTTGATTTTTTTTTTCCCTTAAATCCATCATCTGGGGAACCCACAACCTCATTTTTTAGCAAAATCCCCTTGGGTGATTAAATTGGCACTACAACACATCAACTAGACAAAAATAAAAATGAAATAATAAGAAGAGATGACCTGGAAAAAAATGGCTTCTTGATGATTGCAGACAGCACACCTAACCGCCTTCGTACGAGGAAGAGTTGGATCAGCTATTACATCCTGTAGGACTTGTGTGAACTCACCAACAGAATGATGTATCACATTTCTATATACACAGTTGTTTTCAGCAACCTCCTAAATTCAAGCAGGATTCCCACGTTGAGTAGATGTACAATGGTGTGGAAAAGAGGAAAATAGCAATGCTTGTATGTTGATAAGAGAAGATATGACTGCTTATGATAATCTGAATAGATTTCAACGATCATTTCATAGTTTGGCATAAATGAAATTTTCTTTAACATCAAATCTGTCACAGAAAGTCAACTAGGAAAAAATAACATGGCTCATCCAAGAAGAACAGAATGCTATGCAAGAAAGTTGCATTGACCAGAAAGCATCCATCATCCATTATCAGGACCTTGAATGAATATTTAACCATGAAAAGCAGCTATTCAATGAAATCTGGCAAAGATCCAGTCTAGCTGGAATTCTAGGCTCTATAAATTATGCAGCAATGGCTCGGACAATATTCCTCTTTAGCTGATTGAGACAGCATAGATTGAAAAGAATCATGATTTCTAAAATCCTACTGAGGTTCACCTATTTGAAAGTTCTGTTCCAGCTTTTATTTATGAACTTGCCCTGAGACTTGGACAATATTCCTCTTTAGCTGAGATACAACCATGATCAAGACTCCGGATGCATCAAAGAGGTCTCCCATAGTCATCTCCCCACTGCAATAAATTTCATTAATAAAATGTAGACTTCTGTCCATATAGTTGTTCAAATATAGGTACAATCCATTACTTCCATAAGTTCACTTCATGCAGTGTCTAGCCATCAGTTGGTTTAAATCCAGGTTTTAGATATCATCTAAAACATCTCAAGAATTTGGCCTTCCAAAGTAGGATGCCAAAATGATTATTCACGCTCAACTTCAATGACCGGCCAAGAATTGTGGGATAAAAATTCATGTAGAAGATATCAAAAATCATCATTAATTGCAAACAATCAATTGGGATCTCGAGAATCAATTTAAAGTCATATTTGGAGTGTAAAGTGATAGAGATTACAGAAGGAGAAAAACTTTAGGGTTCAATCAAGAGATTGGAACAGTAAGAACTAACAAGATAACCCTAATTGAAGTCCTAAATTTGATCTCAATTTTGGTTTCAAATTTTAACTTATTTAGATGGTATTTTTGTATAAACTTGCAGTTAATGTTTAAAATGGCAGAGTAGAGTCGTGAAGTGTTCAGATTCTCAATGCAGCAAGGCATATGCCTCAAGGGATAGGTTAAAAGACTTGCTAGTTTCCTGAATTGCTTAGAAATGGAAGAAAAATAATGTAAAAATAAGCAACTAAAAAATATCCGGTCTTACATTTGGATTTAACATTGTAATTTGATGGCTAAATACATGCAAACTCAATGGTTGGCATAGATCAAAACATCTTGTCAGATGTGAGTAGGACTCCAATGGTTGGCACCTCTCTCCAAAGGGATTGCTTTTGGAGGTCCAAGATTCTGAACCTCGTGCTGGCACCCTATCTTCGTAATTCTCAAGAGAAAAAAGGGGAAAAATTTTATCATACACAGGCTTGGAATTTGAGTTGACACACAACATCATGCAAATATAAAAATAGAGGCGGAAATAATCAATGCAAAATTCTATGCTATTTTTATATGGCTGAACTTGAAGGTATCAGGTGTGCATCTCACATGAGCCTCTGATATTATAAAGCCTTACTAATGGACCTCAAATCATTTCCATACAGCCTAACTACTAGGTGAGGGGAAGCCAAAATCAACCCCCCCCCCCCCCCCCCCCCAACCCAAAAAAAAAGAAACTTTCAAAATAATGGTACGAAAGTAAGCCATTGGTAGAGAATATGGAAATAGAATCTCAATGAGGTTTTGGACAGGATAAAACAAAATTTCCATGAAAATTGCTCAATATGAGAACAAATTTGCATTGTTTATTAAGATGAGAGGGAAAAAAAATTATTACAAACAGTAAAAGAGCTCAAAGAATCATCATCGGATTGCCTAGAAATCAACACATACGCTTAGGAGTCATCACCTTCAAGCATGGTATACTTGACATTTGAGAATCAACCAAATAATCAAACCTAGTAGAAAATTGAAGAATATTACATTGAGGTGGGATATCACAAAGGCCACATAGTGGATTAACTTTAGCTTTAGGAACACAGGACACAGGAAAAGAACTCCCTTCTCTTTACAAAATAACTCTACGAAAATGAAATGGAAAGATCTCAAAAAAGGATTATCAACCTTTCAGATACTCTCTGTTGAAGAAAAATTAAAAAAGAAGAAATAACTTAGGATATTCAGACTCTCATAAATAACCTAGAATATTCAGATTCTCATTAAGTTCTAGACATAGAGACACCTAAGTTTCTGTATAAGTTGGTCGCACTTTTAGTACTTGACCCTAGTTCCCAATCAAAAGAGAAAATGAAAACCCAACCTACAAAAGAGCAACTAAAAGTGATGCAACGACTAGCTCAACCTGAGTGTCTACACCCATTCTATTAAGGAAATAGAAAAGAAATTTCAATCTACATAATCATAAGAGTTTTATTGATCAAACTTGACTGAACAATTTAATGATTATTCCTTTATCTCCAACTAATATTTCTATGTGCTGAAGCAAACACATTAAGGCTGCCTTCCTTGAGCACAAGGCCATTAGTTAAGGGATATTTCAATCACCTCTCCCAAGAAATCCTTAACTAACCTTCCAAACTGTTGGAATTTGGATAGAATAAACAGTTTCTTTCAAGTACTTTGTTCACGAAAAGAAAAAGCCTTAATACTCTACACCTCACGATCAGTACACAAGGATCTCTAAAAGTCATTTGACCTTAAAAAGGAAACAAGGAAGCTTTCAGCTGTAGGAGATCTCACCAATTGGCAAATGATGTCTCTTGCTTAATGGAAATGTCGCTAGGCTATCATGATTGAGGTATGCATGTAGAGGGTCCACTCAGATCTTCGAATTCTGATAGATGCTTGCACTCTTTCAATTAAGTGCATAATATTTTATCCTGTATTAATAACAGATAATCCAGGTCTTTAACGACTTAAAATTTGTCGAAAAGGAGATAATACAACTAGTCAAATGGTTTTGTTGGGTTGCTGAAGCCTTTATGAAAATAGCTAGCGAGGTAGCGATCAGCCCAAATTCAAAACATCATTAAAGGCCCAACAGCAGGTCCTAGCAAAACTTAAAAAGTTCTTGCTCAAACTTTTCAGCAATTGATAAAGAAATTCTCATAAACGTTCTAAATATACAGAGTTTAAATAGATGAGAAAGGATGAACGGCATCCAAATTCAATATTAAGTCAATGCCAAATATTTTATCATACAAGGTTGTATAAGAACCAATAGGAGTATTCTGACAGATCATCAAAAAGCTCTACCTCTATCCATTACATATCAAGGCAAGACCACCCGTACACTACATACAAGCTAGGAGGAAGAAATTGGCTAAAAAGGATGGGGAAGCAGGAAGACCTGATGATCGCAGTTGCGGCAGGCATAAAGAAGGACCTTCTGCTCCCTGTCTTCCTTTGGGTACAGTATGTTGTTACTGTTCAATCAGGGGGCAATGAAGCCTTGCAACTTATAAGAAACTCCATATACCGTGCACTTAGGATATAGGTGCTTACCACTCACGGCAAAACCTCATGGTACTCATGGCTGCTGTTATGACCTTCTCTAGCTGCCAACAGTACTGATGGCCGATGAACAATGAAAACTTCTGCTGCTAGTCTTTAGTAAAGTATTTGGGATGGAGTCCAGTTCCCTTGTACCCAAAGCTGAGAGATGCTCCAAATAAAGAAGATAAACTAGTGACAGTCATTCTGACCAATCTTTGCAGTTAAATAGGACCGCCAATATCATGGTTGGGAATAATATGATATGGAGAATCTTCCTGTGGAGATGCCAGTTAGGGTGATGATGTAGGAGGGTGTGGGGGCATAAGGTAGTGCAGGAACCTTCTGGAGAAGCTTGTTGCAGACTCTGGGCCACTTGTCGGAGAAGTTATTCCCAAAAACTGATCCCTTGGGTTGAGGCTCTGCATTTAACTAGGTTGGACAAGTTTTTTTAAAATAAAAAATTAAAAAATTAAAAAAAAAGGTGACCAACAAACCAAACAATAAAAAATTAGGATAGCTTATTATCTAGGGTGATCTATCTCACCTCCAATCCACCAGAATCCATCCAAAAGTGTTGTTACAAGCATTACCAAGTAAATAACAATTCTCTACATCTTATAAATGAGAAATGTTCATGTCCTCCAATATCCTCCATGGTGGTGGTAAGATACTTCATGAATACATATCTGCTGGTCTAATCAGTGCACTAACTCTCCAGTTTCTGTGGGTTCTTGAGCCAACAATCAATTTCGCAGATATATCACCATTAACTAGAAAAACACTTGTCTCCTCTGAGGTAATGCTGAACTAGCATATTATTCCCTGTCATCTTTCTTGAAAGAAAGGGGCCCCAAGTTCTAGACTCATTAAACATGTTTCTAAATGATGAATAGAAAGGAGCGTTTGAGGTGCATTGAGCAGCCTGGCAGATTCCACAACTCATATGCTCATATAGCTCTCATCTGTTGGTAATGCTCAAGATGAAAGCAGTACCTTGTAGAACACAAGCACTAAAAAGCAAAGTAAATGACATCTAAAACACACAGCATACAAATTGTGGCATCACTATGACAAATTTTAACCACTCCAGATTTTGATAAGCACATTGCACAGGACATAAAAGAATGACAAATATAACAGATGGATTAACTGATGGATGCAGAGCCAAAATAATCAGTCCAGAATAAATCATATTATGTAAATTCATACACTGTTTTAAACAAGGCAAGTCTTTGATCACAGATATAAGAAGCTCGAGACTAACATTTTTGAGGAGTAGAACCAACAATTACCAAACCAAACAGAACCAGATATACAAAGGTAGAGAAAGATCGACAACTTTAAAAACCCTCGGACACAAAGCATCCATATTTATTGAATGCATTATGATACTTGAGGCATTATTTTGGACCTATAAACCAGCTCACCAAAAACCTAAAGGCCCAATTTTGTCAGAACACAACAACACATACTAGAATCTGAAATACAAAGGTAGGAATTAGCAAACACACTGCTTTCCTCTGAATCAGCCTAATGCCTATGGCTGTGTCTTCTATTCTTCCTCCTGCTGTACTTGTCATCTGAATCACCATCAGAAGCTGACTCAGAATCAGAAGAATCAGAGGATGATTTGTATCTCTGGTGCCTTCTCTTCTTCTGCTTCCTTCTCCTCCTCCTACGCTCCTCCGAATCTGATGAACTGTAGCTTGAGCTACTCTCAGCAGAAGAGTAGTTGGACTCCATTGCTGACGATTCGCTATCCGTCTCAAAAACAGAAGCCTTGCTGCTGTCCTCCTCTGAATCACTACCTGATCGGTGTTTCCTCTTGCTCTTTGTCCTGCTCCTTTCTCCCTTCTCTTTCTGCTGACTTCTTTCATCCTGGAGATCCTTCCCAATATCAGGGTTGTCTAATTCATGGGAGACTGAGAGCTTCATCTTCAATTTTGGATTCTTAAGCTGCTGTGTCCTTGAGGGCCGCGACATGTAGACCCGTTCATTCTTGCATTCGTATGTCCAATGGCCAGCCTGAAAACACTTCTGACATTGAGCAGATGCACCACCAGCAGACGAAACTGATGGCTTCAGATCCTTCCTCTCTCCCAATTTCACAGCTTTCTCTGTACTCATAAGATACATCTGCCGCTTTGCTTCTTTCCTTTCTTGCCATCGGCTTGGCCCTTCTTCCTTCTGGCCATAAGCATTTACATTTCGTGCAGCTGCTGTGGCAGCCCGCTCAGCTTGAGCACGGCTAAGACCTTTTGCAGCTGATAACGCTGCTGCCTTGATTCGCTCAGCTGCAGCCTGTGCTTTCTCTTCCTTCTTGCTAGACATACCTGCCTAGATCGTCTTAGAGGCCAGAAACTACAATAAAAAGAGTCCTGCATGACAAAAAATCATGAATTTAAAGTCACTATTCCCCTATGACTCTTTAAAGTATCTAGCACATGCAAAGACTTGATGCCAGCCCTAAGTTGAAAAGAAAACTACACTTTCAATTCCTTCATGAAACATGTACTAGTGAATAACAAGGAGATAAAGACAGAAAATATTCAATTCATAGGAGACCTCCATTAAAATTGAAATGAAACTTACAACCTTAGTTTAAAGCTTTCAACCAGATGACTGTCAAAGAACACCTAAGCTTTTGATAGAAAAACAACTATGAAGATGGGGCCAAAAGTTCATTCACTACACCTACAAATGAACATAAATACAAGTAAAATCCGGTATCCTTGAATACATTGCCAAACCTAACATAAAAGAGAGTGCATCGTCAAAACAAAATCAAAGACTAATCCAAAAAACTCAGTCAAGATAATCCATAGTAAAATTCAAACCTTATATCATGGGCCCTGGTGCGAGCAAATCCAATCACAAGCTTTTTTTTGTCATTCAGTACAGGGAAAATAATCCCAAGCTCTAATGAACAAACAATTCTTCCTTAACTGTTTAGAAAGACAAATGAGAACACCCAAAATAAAGCTCCATAAAATCCTCAAAACTCTAATCTTTGACTTGCAATTTGAGATGGAAAAAACCTCCAAAAATTTTGTAACTAAACATTCATCCAAAATATCCATACCTTCAACTTCAAGAAAAGAACTTCATTTCGAGAAATTAATCTAGTAAGGCTCCGTCCCAAAACAACAAAAATGACAACAGCACTTATTCAAGAAGATAAATCATTCCCAAAAAAAAGAAACGTCCCAAATTCCTAAATCAATTCCTTTCAACATAAGATTGCACCCAAAAAGCCATCTGACTAATAATCATAAAAGGGACCCAGAACAATGCCAAATAATTCTCCCAAAACCCTAAATCTTTACTCGCAAACTTTTCCAAAACGCTAGGATCCCGTAATAGAATGATTCCCCAATTACCCATAAAATTCATAAACAACAAGACGAACGGCACAATTTGGATTAAGAGTAGAGATCACCAAATCTCTCCTCTTCTCACCAGGATCCGAGTTGGCGGATTAATCAAAGCAAAATTCTAGCAAAATATAACCAAGAAAACGAGCATCACAGATCGGCATGGAAGAATTATAGTATTTTACCTGCGAGATCGCAAGGACGCCACAGCCCTAGCTTTTTTCTTTCTCCAAAATTCCCTCGGCTCTTTCTATAATAAATTATGGCTTGAGAAATCTATAATTTATAGAACGCCTAAGTAATCCGGGGGGCCGGTCCGGCCCAAGTACAGCCCAGCATCAAGCGGCACCCGTAAGCAAAATCCACGCCTCAGCCCGGCCCGGCCCGGCCCAACCCACAATGCAAAGCAATGGAAATCAAGAATGGTTGCAAACTTGTAATGAGTCAAGAATTGAATTGGATAATTAAAAGGGACTAAGAAGAAGAAAAAAAAGTAGAATGAGAGAGAGATAGAATTATAACTTCCTTTGATTTGATTATAAATGAGTTGGTATGGGTCTAGTGATTATTAACCCAAGTCAAACACAACCTTACATGATCTATTTCCACCCCTGCTTGACCTTGGGACTCATATGCTTCTATTAGCATTTTTCATCAATGACAATAATAAAATCTTAATCATATAATAATTGAGTTTAGCTACATAAGTTCTTTTCCTCCATTATGCTTGGTTTTGAGTTATATTTTTGATAAAATTTAAAAACTTTATTTTTTCTTTATTACTTTCTCTTATATAATTTTTTTATCTCTTTTTTCTTCTACATCACTCCATCTCTATTTTTTAACTCCATCCTAATTTCGGCTCTAGGTATTTCACAAGCATGTATATATTTCTCTTTTTTGTAAGATCTAATCCTTTTAAGCTAGCTCACTTTAAATTAAGATGTAATTGGCTGAATTGAGCTAAAAAAACTATATAATTATAATTTTTGATTGAATTTATATTTATAATTTTTGGTATTTAATTATCAATTTAATGAACATCTACAAACTTTAAGTAAATTATGAAAATGCCATTGATAATAATTAAGAACGATTTTTGGTGTTTCTATCCGAATTTTTATATTTCAAAAATTATATTGGATAAGTCAGAAGTTAGTTTTGAGTCAAAATCTATTTTTAAATATTTAAATTGATATTTATCTTTTTAGTTTTCTTAAAAAAATTAGAATTCTACAAAAATTAAGAAGTCCATTTGTTTTAGGAGATTGGTATGAAACCTATTTGCTTTATAAGTTAAGAATTTATTTTTAGATATTTAATGGATATTTATCTCTTTAGTTTTGTTAAAGGAAACAATATCCTACTTAAAAAATTTATTTATTTTAAGAAATTGATATATTATGAAAAGTAGGAAGCCTATTTGTTTTTGGAGTCAAGAATCTATTTTTAAATATTTAATGGATATCTATCTCTTTGGTTTTTCTAAAGGAATCAATATCCTACTAAAATTAAGAAGTTAGTTGATATCTTATAAAGAGTAGGAAATCTATTTGCTTTATAAAGTTCTCTATAAATAGGGTTCAATGGAGATCCTTTTATATCAAATCAATAGTTCATAAGGATGAAAAAAGTGAAGGTTCGAGGATCAAGAAAGTTAATGGATCAAGAAGGTTGATGGAGCCCTTCAGCGAGAATTAGTTTCTAGTAATTTTATCTAGAGAGGTAAGTGGTGATTGTTCCCTTCTGAAATTTATCATATTTTGAAATAAATAAATATTTATCATCCTATGATGCTTATTTTATGAATATAATATGCTTACATATTGACCACGATTGCTATGATTATATTGCTATTAATTATTTATTACTCATGATGAAACAGAATTAAAAATTTTAAACTTGATACAAATAGTTATTGGCCACTTTTGAAATTTATCATGCTTTTAAATGAATATTTATCACCCTATGATGCATATTATATGAATATAATATGCTTACATGACCATGATTGTCATGATTGCATTTGATATTAATTATTTATTACTCGTAATGAATTGATAAAGATATTAAACTGATCATGAATAAGATTTAATGAAAGATGATGAAATTAAATTAAAGATTCTAAACTTGATGTAACTAATGATCGGATACTTCTAGATTTTATCATGTTTTTGAATCAATTGATAATTATCACCCCAAGATGCTTATTTCATAAATATTGCATGCTGCATAATGACCATGATTGCTATGATTAAGTTTGATAGTGATTATTTATTACTCATGATTAGTTGATAAAGATGTTGAACTGTTCATGAATAAGATTTAATAAGAGATGATAAAACTGAATTAAAGATTCTAAACCTGATTATACTGGATGATTTGAATACCCTGACCTTAGGGGCTATACCTCTGTGGGGCTAAAACACTAGTGATGCCCTGACCTTGGAGGCTATACCTTAGCAATACCTTGTCTATGAGGTTAAAACACTAATGATGCTCTAACCTTGGGGGCTATACTTTAGCGATACCCTGCCTGTAGGACTAAAACACTAGCGATGCCCTGAGCTTGAGGGCTATACCTTGGTGATACCTTATTTGCGGGGATAAAACACTGATGATATGATTTCAGCATAGCAGGATTAGAGGCAATGAGAAATAAGATTATATGACATGATACAATAGAAACTGAGAATATGATAATTATAGATTATTTATTTTAATTGATAAATCGTATCTGTATACTGATATTATATTACATTCTAAAAGACTAATCATTGCTTACTGGGTTGTAGAGCTCATTATATTATATCTTTTCTTTTTTAGATATGATTAATAAATACGTGGGAATACCACTGGGAGAGGGCCTAACTGTGCGGCCTAGATGTGCAGGGAGAATGAAGAAATTTTTATGAATTTGTTATTGAGACTTAGTGTCTTTTTCAGAATAATAGTTTTGTAGCCAATATCTATTTTACTTGAGAACACTTGTTTAAAGTTATGATTGGAACTTTATATTGCTAATTATGATATCATATTTGATGCCTTGCATATTTATAAGGAACTAGTTATGAATATATGGTAGTTATCGTGGTCCTCAGCTTAGATTTCAGATTCGAAGCGTGTCACTTTTAATATTTAGTGTCGAATATAAAATAGTTACATTAAATATTAGTCTAAAGCAATCATGAAATTTTCTCATTGTAACAAGACACAAGTATAATATATGGATAGTCATGAAGATAATCTTTCAAAAATTAAGATAGGTAGAAGTTCAATCGAATATAAAGTGAGGGTAGGATCAAATCTAAGTCTCTTATATTGATAAAGATAGTCTAAGTCTATATAAGATTAGTGCCACCAAAGGACCTATTAGACCCCCTTCCTGACGGTATGATTTTTTATGAAAATTAGATAGAGATCTGCTAGTCTTTATACTAAGTACCATAAAGCCCAAGCGATCCCTATCCAATTGCCATAAGTTACATGCACAAAAATACTAAATCTGCTAAAAACTTTGACCTGCTCATTTCATTCATACTATTTACAAGATAACATCACAATTTATTTAACCCTGCTCTGATAAAATAAAGTTTCTACACTTTTCTTTACACAACTCTAGGCAATATAACTTTCATCACGACGCTGTTATAAAGATCATATTCACAAGTTCATTCCACAATGAAAGTCATTTCTCACAATTAATCCAAGTCTAAAATACATCATAGGGTTACAATTATACACATCCATTCACACACCCATACATGACCATCTTGATTACTACCCATAATATACAACTATACATCAGAATCTAATTATATCAAGATTTTTCTAAAGGCTCACAACCCACAGAAAATAATGATACCAAGGCTAGCCTACTAAGATGCTGAATGCTCATCCATCTAGCCTGCAATTTGCTATTACTGATCTGAAATACAAAAATTTCAACGATAGAGGGGTGAGACCTAAGTCCCAGTGACTAGATAGCCATCTAACAATGAGAAAAATTGAGAACCACATTATAAAACCAATGAGTATACTGATACAACATATCGCAAATAGATACAAAAACCTTTTTAAATGAGATAAGAAAACTTATAAGTTAGCTTATGCTTCTAATAATATAACTTAAATAAAAAAATACCACTTTTACAAAATCTCATGATGATGGGCTAGGTGTGCTACCACTAAGATGCATCCTTATAGTTGCCCTCTTGCAGGTGTACTCTCAGTGGGTGAGTGTACAGAGCGCCGAGAATCTCCGCACCATATGACACCCCTCACATGTGCGGTTCACCCCAGGTGTGAGCTTACCTCTTTTCTTTAGGCCTCTTGCTTGCTCCCTTCATGGGCCAATGTCTCTATGCCCCCTCAGGCTATATAGTAACCTAACTCTTTACTGAACTATGATTCTTTTCTCAACTGTAAGAGGCTTGCAACGATGCTCCACCTTTGGGGTCGATCTAGCTTATACTCTCCCCTAGCCTCGGGATCATAGTACGATCGAATCGCAAGGAAATATCGGCTGTAAATAGTGTGTGCAATGCTCATGCTATGGCATAGTCTACAGGGTGATCAGCATCATATATGGCCCAATGCTCTTTATGTTGTATGCTGTATAAATACTCAGATATAAGCTTATAATCCAATATACAAATCAGCTATACTTTCTTTGAAACATTGCTACTCATGCATGCCCATGCATCACTTTGAAACATAAATCTAAAAGATAAATTCTATGCTTCACTTAGACATATGTTTTTATCCAAACAATACTTTTCATGAAACTCTATACTTTGCTTTGAAACATGCTATGGCTCATGTTTCCTTTTTTTTCTTAAACTCATACTTTGCTAAAAACTCTTGCTTTTTTTGAAACTCATGTTTTGATTTGGAAACATGCTATAAACCCATTCTTGTTCTTAAACTCATGATTTGCTTTAGAACATGCTTTAAAAATAAAATACATCATAACTGGATTCTCATTTCCTATATTTAACTACTTGAGATACTATATTTAACTTAACATACTCTGCTTTGTAGCAAAATATCAACATGCTATCATAAAGCAGTTCATAAAGCTAGATGAGAAACCCACTCACCTTAGCTGTTAGCACACTGCTATGGCTACTATCTCTCCTGTTCTGGCTCCCTAGAATCAATCTCTTGGCCTAAGTTATCATACATGTATTATTAGGGTCACATGCACTGAGGGTTTTATGAAACTATGCATGCATGCTCTATGCCTTAATATCTTGACATAACATTTTTCAATCCCTGACATACTCAAAGATTCACAATATACATATGCTATTACCTTATTTACCTCTAAATCATGAGATTTTAACATCATTCTCTAGCTTAAGAAGGTTTGGACTTACCTTTTAGAAAAGATAGCTAAACCACTAAGTCTTCTTTCCTTCCTTCTTTTCCTCTTTTTCTCTTCTTCTTCTCTTCTTCTTTTCTTTTTCTTCTTCTCTTCTTCTTTCCCATAGCTGAATCCTCTCTTTTTCTTTCTTTTCTTCTTATTTTCCTTCCCTTTTTCTCCCCCTTTTCTATCTCTTTTCATACGATGGCTTAACGGCTAAGGAAGAGTAGTAGGTTTTAAATGCCCCTAAAAAATCCTTATTTTGCCCCTCTCCACTCTTAAGTCACACTTTTCAAAGTTCACGTGACTCCCTTCTCCACCAAGTATTTTTGCCCTTCAATTTTCTTTACTATCTTGCCCTTAATCAAACTCTCAAATGACTTTTGATCAAATTTCACCTATGCCCTTGATAAATTTCCATTCTCAGATGAATAACAGAAGTTATTCATCCATTAGTTGGCATAGATGCTGGCTAATGAGAATGAAATTGATCTCAGACCAATTTTATAGAAGATTTTTGTCCATTAGAACCGCCCTATTCACCCATTAGTCGGCATGGATGTCGACTAATGAGAGTGAAATTGGTCTCAGACCAATTTCACAGAGAATTATTGCCCATTAATCGATCGAGTAGTCAACTACTGTGAGTAAAATTGGTCCAAAACCAATTTTACAGAGAACTGCTGCCCATTAGTCGACTGGGTAGTCAGCTAATGGCCATTAGTCAGCATAGTAGTCGACTAACAGCATGACAGCCTTTGCAAAAATAAACTTAACTCATTCCAACTTCCAAAATCTTCATTCCAACTTCTCTCAAGGATCAAAAACAACTAGTAAACATTAAAATCATTACAAAAACTTCTATTATAGGCCCAAATAAGTGACTTTATTAAATTTCTGGAAGGATCATGGGAAAAAACTCAAGATAACATCTAAAATTTCAGGTTTCACATTTTTTTAAGATCTTCACTCAGATCATTCACACTAGAAGGCTAAACTAAAAATAAAAACATGCTTAAAATAAAATTACAAGACTTCCAAGTTTGGGATATTATATGACCAATCAAATTTATGCCTAGAAGAAGTTAATCAACCTACTTTGCTTGTATTTTTTTTTTTTTAGCACTAAATCTAGACACTTCTATTTCTTTTACAATGTGATGCCTACATTAAAATGTTTTCTACTCTCAAGGTGGCTTGGTGCCTGCTTGTACCTAATTTTCAATCAAACACATTTTTTTTAATCAATTCAAGAACTTGTAGATCACATGTACGTCATACAAATCCATCTAATGTAATCTTCTTCTCCTAATCTCTCAAAGATCTCTCAAAAACATGTCCCAAAAAACATGGTACCCAATAACATATCTCAAGCATGCATCCACCAAACTTCACTTCAATAGAAGTAGCAATTTGGGCATGGCCTATGAAAATGACTTGAACTCTATTAGAGTTAGTAAATTTGGGTTGAGCACAAATAAGCTTGAGTCAAAGTCAAATTGATTCACTAAACATGATTAATAAATAAGTCGTACTTTGAATTGACTTATTAACTCAAGATTGACATATAATTGACATGATTATTAAATGGATCAACTCATATAATACAACCCATAAACTCAGACTTGACCCTTTAGGCCTATATTAGGAAATTACTTGCATATCTATGTTTAATATGCAAAATAAGAAAGTTAGAAAGGAAAAAAAAAAAAAGTGGAGGATGTTTTGGATATTTCGACACTCCATCAGATAAAATATCAAACATAAGTTAGATGAAGTAAAATTTGATTTCAAATTACATTAATTGAAAACAGGTCATATATTCATGTCAACCGAAGCATGACATGTTTATTAAACATATTATATGGATTGTATCATATAATCTGTATAATATACAGATCATATTCATGTCTAGATTTCTAACATAATTAATGAAAGAGACGTGCTTGGATTGATACGTTTGCAATTATACTCTTAAATTGATTCAATTTATTTATGATCTGTTGATATGATTTGCCAACCTTATTCTTCAATCATATAAAGTTTATGACCATTCACCATAACTTCTTCAATGATAGACTTCACACTTGGAGCCAACTTGGGTTCATGTATGCCTCATGCTTGTGTTATTAGTGCCATCCAAAGCCACCTAAGGAGACTCTGCTATGGTGATGCTGCTCATTATTGGAGAGGTGGAGGGTTCAAGAATTGGTGAAGGGAAAAAGAATGCTACAACTTTCCATATGAGCTAGCATGCAAGGTAACCCCAAAGGTAACCCCAAATGAAAGGCAATTAGTTGGTAGTGAAGGACTTTGACTATGGTGGAGCCATTCAAAGGGGAACTCCCTCTGAATGAAATCTAACTCATTTACCTTCTAAAGGGAATTAGTTGCTTTGATATGAAGTCCCTTACTTCCATACCAAAACCTTCTAAGAGTTCTCCATGTTGATGATAATATTGATCAATTTTGTGCAAGTGTTTTGGTTGCCTAACTCATTACCTCTTTCGTCATGTCCACTTTCTCTATTATTTTTCAGATGAGAAGATGAGAAAGGGTCCATCAAATTCTAGAGCAAGGTATCTTATAAGGCTAAGGCATAAAGTTAGGAGCCTTTACCTTTTTATATGCGATATTTGTGTAAGACTCATCAATAAATAAATATCTAAGTGCCCCCTAATGACCAATGACCATTGTTAGAATATAAAATACCTTATAAAGTTCATAAAAGATTATCTTTTAATTCAACTTGACCATCTTGGGCAAGTCATAACTTTGTTCAAACCTCGGATGCTTATCATCCAAGAGTGTATTATTTTTAAGTTTTCTTGACAAAAAAAATGGTAGTACTCATCCGGGCCTATTCTTTTTTTTTTCCTTTGTCTCCTACAACGATTAAGCTTATAAAATAAACTATTTGGTGCAACTAAATTTATGAGATAACTGCAGTCATAAAATTTATTGGTCATTATCATGGTTTGAAAAACTATGCAACATCATTACCAGGCTTTCACAAATTTTTGCACCGGTTTTATTATTCATAACAAAACTTTTATCCCAAATATCTTTCTTTGTATTGATACATTCTTAGATTTATATCGTCTAAATTATTTTTTTATTTAATTTATTCTTAACTTATGCTACTTCTATCCTTTTACAAATGGCATACATAATTTATGAATGAACAAAACTTAGGTGTATTTTCTGCATCCGAACTATCTAATTCTTCTCGTATCAACGAATATGTGAACACTTTTTTATAACTGTAAACCATTGTTTAAGTCTTACGTGTAGGTAAATGTACGCATGTCCATTCGTAAATGGAGAACCAAATGGCCCGGACAAAAAGAACAATAGCTAAGTTTTATGGTTTAGAGATAAAAAGGAGTGTAAAAGATTAAGAAAAATGAAGTTGATTTGGGACTTGCTGACCAATGAGCTAGTGTCATCTATTCATGGAGAACCATTGAAGATTTGTTGAGGGATTCATGAGGATTCCCTCATCACGCATGCAGTCGTCTAATTAATGATGTGACAAAGCCAATAGAGGCCCAAGGTTAATTAATTTGTGAATCATATTTTATGGTGACACATTACCACTAATTTTGCTTAAAATTTGTCATCAAAATGTCGATCGTTTTAAATTAATTCATCAAGAAACGTGTGAGTAACGCGTCTTGATCCAAAGTCAAATCTAAGATCTATTTAGGGAGGTGTGGATGTCAAGCAGATTGACCAAGTTCCATCAGGGGTTCCATAGTTATTACAGTAGAATGAATATGGCTGCTTCTCTTGCAAGCTCATCAAATTATTTTTAATTAACATGCAAACATAAATATGTTAAATTATTATTATAGAAACAGCCCTTGGCTAAAAAAAAATACGATGCGTGAGAATGGTTCAAGTAGTCCGTCTAATCAAACAATATATGACTTATTGTCTCTATCAATGCTAAAATCATAAATATTTTTACTTATAACAACCTCACAAATTCTATCTATATAAACTCACACCCTATGATATTTAATGAAAAACTTTTATATATTCACCTTTTAAATAAGAAGCTTGGCTAAACTTACTTACCTACTGTAAAGAAGTCCACAATAAATTTATGACAAAAATATATTTTTAATTCTTAAATTTATATTAAAAATTTATTTTGATCCTTCATCTTTTAGTTATTATAATTTAATTTTTTATATTTTAAGAATGTTATATTTTTAATATTTTATTATTCAAAATTAATTGAACTTGTGCTATCCGTGAGAGATTAAGTTATTAATAATTAAAAGCCTGGGGATCAAATTAAATTTTAAGTGAAAGTATGAGGATCGAGAGCATATTTTAGCCTAAATTTACCTTCGAAGCATATCATAAAAGGTGGCAGCCAAACGGAGCCTAGAGAAGGACAAGCGAGGCCGTTTCTTTTCCTCCAACCAAAGCCATTGGAGTGGTTTCTACCGCCAACGAGTGCCCAAAAGCCCGCTCTTTGGCCTTTCGCCGAGGCGCTCCTTCCCTTTTCTCTTCACTCTTGGCTCCTCTCTGGCTCTTGGGGCGATGGGCGAGATGGGAGATGCCGTGGCCCAGGCCGTGATACCCGCCGCCGCGGTGATTGGAATCGTTTTCGCTATGTTTCAATGGTTCGTGGTGTCCAGGATCAGAGTCTCCGGCGACTCGGATGAGAACGACGCATTTGATGACAAGCATTTGATGCCGAGATCCAGAATGCTATCTCCATTAGTGGATATCGCTCCTTCTCTGGCTCCTTTGGCTTAAAGTTCTGATCTTTTCGTGAAATTTGGTTGTTTTGAGTCGTGCTGGGAATTCCATTGATTGGTGTTGCTCCTGGGCTTCTTCTCTGATTCTTCTTCTTATCAAGCTTTCTCGTTTGACTTGAAGTTTTGGTTAATTTTTCTTTTTTTTTTATTTTTTTAAAGTTTTGGTTTCGTTCTATGAGTTTGATTGGAAGTCTTCACTGCTAGTCATTTTCAAATTTAATTTTTGTTGGGTGCTGATAGAGGCTATGAATGTTCCCTTAAAAACTATTTATCAAGAATCTTTTATTGGTTTATTGTTTTTCCCCAAGAGTTCTAGGTTTACATAGTTTCATAATTTCTATAAATATTAATCTTTGTATTACGATTTAGTCTTTGAGTTTTGACTGTATTTCTTTCAGTATATTACCTGCCTTGTTAGTGTTTTACATTCATACATATACACGCACAATATATGCATACACATACATGCATGCATGCATACATACATGCATGCATACATACATACATACACACACACAACACATGCATACACATACATACATACATACATATATATATATATATATATACTCAATTTTCTTGAGCTGTCTTGAAATGTAGTAAGTTGTCATGTTTGAAATCAGCTATGTTGGTTTTTCTTGCTTTGCAAATTGGTGGCTCCCTTGCTTCTAATTTTATCCTTTACTGTGATTTTTGTCCCTTCAAGAGTCATATGTATCATTAGGGTAAAGGGAATCTTTGATTATAATGTGATGTTAAATTTTGTTTGTATGCTCAGAACCCTCCTTTCTATATAGAATCAAAGATATAGAAATTAGCTTTCATTCTTCAAAAGGATATACAAACAATATTTCATTCATGTTTATTTGGATGTGTATTTATGTGCTTATTTGTGCAAGCTTTGATAACTAGATCAAATTCAGGACAAAGTGTCTTGAAGCAAGCCTATAAACTTGATATAATGGAGGGAACTTCTCCTGATTAAGATGTTGAAGTTGTACAATATTAATCTATTAAAATGTTATAGTAATTTTTTGGTGCATTATTATGTTTATTTTTTTTCAATTATCGAATTACTGGTTACTTTATTTCTCAAAAACAAAAACAAAAAAAGAAAATTGTTGTTTACTTTGAACTCTTGGTTCACACATGGAGTAATCCTTGGATGAATTAATATCCTAAAATCTCTAGCATAAAGACAGCCCATATCGTATTTCTTAGCACTTGACGCACAATCTAACTTAGATAAATGTGGTGTCTATCAATAGTTTTTCTATTTTTTAATTGGTTTTCTTATCCTTTAGATTATTTATAAGGTCCAAACATGTAATACTATGTGATTATTGATGAGTTGAAGTGTCCAAGAGAAAAGTTAGCCTGGATAGCATCAATAATCATCTACATCTACTGGGCCGATGCCTATGTTGGATGATCTTTTTTTTTTTTTAACATCGAATAAAACATGTATGGTAAACTTCTGCACATTTGAAAACTTATATATGAAGCTTTGTTTCCAGAATGTGATTACCAGCATGCATCCTATGCATATCCTTGCAGTGCCTCATTAGTTGTCTGCTGATATTGTCTATCAATTCAGAACCACCAGTGAATCTTTATCTAAAGATCATTTTTTAACTATGAAGTTGTTATAAACTTTTAATGATCACATGATTTAGTGTTTCTCAAAATTGCTTGAATGATGTTGTATTTCCAGGAGCATCCTCATTTCTGTTCACTGAGTACGAACATCTTGGCATCTTCATGGTTATTTTTGGTGCAATTATCTTTCTCTTCCTGGGATCAGTGAAGAGTTTCAGCACAGAGATTGAACCTTGCACTTATACTAAGGACAGATTTTGCAAGCCAGCCCTGGCAAATGCTGTTTTTTCTACAGTAGCTTTTCTGCTAGGTTCTCTCACCTCTATTCTTTCGGGTTTGCTGGGGATGAAGATTGCTACATTTGCCAATGCTAGAACAACTCTAGAAGCAAGAAAAGGTATCGGACCAGCTTTTGTTACAGCATTCAGGTCTGGTGCTGTGATGGGTTTCTTTCTTTCTGCCAATGGTCTATTGGTTCTATATGTTTCCATCAATATATTCAGGTGTTACTATGGAGATGATTGGGAAGGCCTTTATGAGTCAATTACTGGATATGGCCTTGGTGGTTCTTCAGCGGCTGTTTTTGGAAGAGTAGGAGGAGGTATATATACAAAAGCAGCAGATGTTGGCACTGATCTTGTTGGAAAAGTTGAAAGAAATATCCCTGAAGATGACCCTGGAAATCCTGCAGTAATTTTCTGAATTGATGCTCCTTTATTTTCTCCTAGTTGGCAGTGTTACCTTTATATGGTTGCAGTTCTTCAGTACTTTGATGATAGAATTCTTTTCATGCAGTCAGGTTATTGCTGATAATGTTGGTGATAATGTTGGAGATATTGCTGGAATGGGCTCCGATTTGTTCGGATCCTATGCTGAATCCTCTTGTGCAGCATTGTTTGTTGCCTCAATTTCTTCATTTGGAGTCACTCATGACTTCTTGGCAATGTCATATCCTCTGATTATAAGCTCAGTCGGAATTGTAGTTTGCTTAATTACCACCCTATCTGCGGCTAACTTTTTTGAGATTAAAAGTGTTAAAGAGATTGAACCTTCATTGAAGTGGCAAATTCTGATCTTGATAGATATGAAACTTAGAAAGGAGAAAGAAAAAATTAAATGCAGAACAACAGCAACCTTCATTTTTATTTCTGCACTACGTACAATTTATAAAGAATATAGATAAAGGTAGTTTTAAAAACTACCACAGCAGTTTCTAACACAAACATAACTTCCTGTACTGCTACAAATATTAAACATAATAAGATAATTATTTTAAATCCAAATAAACTGATTTAAACTGCAGCTTTGGAGGCATCTTCTCTGCAACAACTTCAACAGATCTCCACAATCCTGATGACTGTGGGGATTGCCATTGCTAGCTTTGTTGCTCTGCCAGCCAATTTCACTCTTTTTAACTTTGGACATGAGAAGTCTGTAAAAAACTGGTATTCTTTCTTTCTTTCAGTCCATCTCAGTTTTTTTATTGATCCCACGGACAAATTGCTGATTTTTTACTGTTTTTGATGCAATTACAGGCACCTCTTTTTCTGTGTTTCGACTGGGTTGTGGGCTGGGCTTGTTATTGGATACACCACAGAATACTATACAAGTAATGTTTATAGGTGAACTACTTCCAGAGTGTGGTTGTCACTGTTTTCTATCCATAATTACATTAATTTCTTCAGAAATTGGATGTTGTTGATTTTTTTTATTGTGAGACAAAATGATGCTTGATTACTAAATTCATTGAAAGTGCAGCCCAGTGCAAGATGTTGCAGATTCTTGCAGGACAGGTGCAGCAACCAATGTCATTTTTGGACTGGCTTTGGGATATAAATCTGTCATTATTCCTGTATTTGCCATTGCTGTAGCCATTTATGTGAGCTTCAGCTTGGCTGCTATGTATGGAATTGCCATGGCTGCTTTGGGAATGCTCAGCACAATCTCTACAGGGATTGCAATTGATGCTTATGAACCCATAAGTGATAATGCTGGTGGAATTGCTGAGATGGCAGGAATGAGCCACAAAATCCGGGAGAGAACAGATGTTCTTGATGCTGCTGGTAACACCACTGCTGCCATTGGAAAAGTATGGTCTCCGGCTACTTTATGACTATAAACTCGTTTGGATAAATATCAAGAAAAGGATCTGTTTGCATAAATACTAGGATGTAGAGAATATGGATAGCCTGTTCGATATACTTCACTGGAGCATAATTTTCAAACATATGATTTATTAAAGATGTGAGAAAATAGAGAAGGGAGTCAGTGAAACTCTGATCTCACAACCAACCTTTGTTACTTAAGTTCACCACCAGTAGTACTTTAGTTCCATTGCCTTTTCTTCCTCACTATTGTAGTGATGACCCTTTCATTGAGTATTGGAGATGACTTTGTCTTCCACATATTTATACATAAAACACTTGAAAGCTAAAAACCAAGGATGTGTTCGATTTTTGAGAATAACTCTATTTTTCATTTTCATTGAAAATAGAAAACTCTTGAAAAATGCATTTAGTAATTGAAAATGCAAATAATATTTTGGAAAACACAACTCCACAATAGTAGAAAACTGAAAATAATAAAAGAATGTCTTCATTATTTTCTATAAAAATAAAGAAGAGACATGTGAGTAAACAATATACTTTTTTTGGCTTCTTTTATTTTAAGAAAAGATTTTTTTATATCAAATTTATTTTCTAGAAATCAGAAAATAGGAAAACAAAAACTGTTTTCAGAAAATAAAAAATGAAAAAAAAAAGAAAAAACAGAAAATTTTTTTGAATACCAAACAGAAAATAAAAAGAGTTTTTTCTTCTTTTTTAACTCTTTTTATTTCTAAAGCCTTCTCTGTTAATATTATTTTTTAAAAAATTAAAAATGCTAAATCCTTCATTTTTTATTATTTTATTATTTGACACGCTTATGTCTACACTGTAGGGGTTTGCCATCGGTTCAGCAGCTCTTGTCTCTCTTGCTTTATTTGGTGCCTTTGTGAGCAGGGCTGGGATCAAGACTGTTGATGTATTGACTCCAAAGGTTTTTATTGGATTGATAGTGGGTGCCATGCTTCCATACTGGTTTTCTGCCATGACCATGAAGAGTGTTGGTAGCGCAGCTCTGAAAAAGGTGGAAGAAGTTCGCAGGCAATTCAGCACAATTCCTGGCCTTATGGAAGGAAGGACAAAGCCAGATTAAGCAACCTGTGTCAAAATTTCCACAGATGCTTCGCTAAAAGAGATGATTCCACCTGGTGCACTTGTGTTGGTTACTCCCCTCATTGCTGGAACTTTCTCTGGGGTGCAAACTCTTGCTGGGGTTCTTGCTGGTTCACTAGTTTCTGGTGTGCAGGTGTACATAACAAATATCAGGATTATATTAAACATTTTGTTCACACGCATCTTTCTATAGCCGCTGTTCTTCTAGCAGTTTATAATGAGTTGTTGCATTACGATAGTATTGTTTTCCATTTCCTTCGTAGGTAGCTATCATCTCTGCTTCCAACACTGGTGGTGCCTGGGATAATGCAAAGAAATACATTGAGGTAAATTGAGTATTTTGAAGTGTTTACGCTTGAAAATATTGTTGATATTTTGCATTTCTATTCTTAACATGCAAAGAAATTGAAGAAGACACGTAGTTTTGTGCTGCTTATCAGCATAATTTCCTATCTACATTAGTTATCTCAGGAAGCAGCATGTTACTGTATAATAGCTTAGGACTTGACTAAAACTGTAATCTGCTTGATTAGTTGATTTACTGATTTTATTAGCATCCGTAAAGATGGATATCAAAACTGTCGTTTTATTTCAGTTATCTTCCACTTACATTTGGATCGAGTCAATTAGTTTAGCAGTGTTTCGTAGCTTTCTAAAAGAATCATTCAATAATAGCCTCTTTTGGCAAATAATTTTGTTTCTCGCACAATTTACAAAATTTCTTATGTTTGGGGCAGGGAGTTTTTTTGTCAAATGGAAGATCTCAATTGAAATTGACTCAATTGGATTGAAGTAAAATAAATGATTTTCCAAGTTTTGCGCATTTGGTGAGGCGTGTACTATTTATTGTTCCTCCTACACCTAATGCTGTGTCCAGTCTCTTTTCGAATGCATATGCGATAATTTGAATTTTACCATTTAGATCTTTGAAATTATGAGCTGATAATAGCAATATTTTATGGTTTATTGAGCTGATAATTCGAGATTTTTTTTTTTTTTTTTTTTTTTTGGCTCGTTTGTTTATCTGATTCCAATTGTGACTTCTAAGCAGGCGGGTGCCTCTGAACATGCAAAGGACACTGGGTCCAAAGGGATCAGACCCTCACAAGGCTTGCCGTGGTCGGCGATACAATTGGTGACCCTCTCAAGGACGCATCTGGTCCATCCCTAAACATCCTGATTAAGCTTATGGCTGTTAAGGGTCGTTGGTGTTCGCTCCCTTCTTTGCATCCCATGGGGGGTTGCTTTTTCAAGTGGCTTTGATGCTTGATTTTTGGTACGTTTGGATTGTCTTCTGTTTTAGAAGCACACTTGTTGCACAGTGTCGCAGCTGTACGTTTGATTCTTCCATCTTAGAGGCAACTGGTGCAGAGATCATCGGGCTTTACCATTGCCGTCTTTCAAAAGAGCTTTCACTTCGCTTTCTACTGAATTTTCTGTCATACAGTGTTGCTTTCGACGAATGGCAATGTACGTAACATGGTTCATGGGGCTCGCAAACCGGAAAATTCTAATTTAAATGAATCAGCATTCAACTCAATGATTGGAAGATAAAAGGAGCATCCGTCCCAAAAAAAAATTAGTCGATTTACTAGTATTTTTTGATCCAGATAGAAAGATGCTGCCTATAAACAATGGTTGCTTGGTTGCCGTTAAGACTGATGTATTAGTGGCGAGCAGAAATCCCTAGTTTCTCTACCATATGATATGGCAATAAGATTTTTCACCACAGTCACAAGCTGAGCGCTATTTTTGGATGCCAGTGAGCATCCTTCTCCTCCAAAGCATATTTGCAATGGGGTGATGATTTCATTAATCTGACTGCCTTATTAGACTCCTCAGCTGCAGTAGCTGGGCTTAGAGGCCTATAGGCCTGTGCTAGCTTGGAGAATGTCAGATTGCTCCTAGCAGAGAAGCAAAGTCCTGCAAGAGCAAAAGAGACACATAACCTTCTAGTCTCGGCATATCGAGACTACCTGGAAATCTGACTGCTGGTAGAATTCGATGACATAATCATGAACTGAACCGAATAGGAGGGAAACACAGCTCTTAAAAGAGTGTCATCTCGGCCAGCTCAAACTGCTTCCTGTCAAGCCCCTAGGATGCACCGAGAAAATAATTTGACCTCTCGTGAGCAGAGAAGTGTTGATGCCTTTCATCACCAATCAAAATTACCGGCAGAGTTATATATCAGTGGTATATGGAGACTGTTACTTAAAAAAGGCAATCCTAATATCGCAGTTTGTCAAAAAAAGCATGCTAAAAAGCTTTTGAAGCAAGCAGATTATCTTCCCCGTCATATGGTACACTTGCAAAGGTAACATGATTAAAAGTTACAAAGTACTGCACTACATAGCTTTGGGTTGTAGAACAGTGACCCTCAAACCTAAAAACTCAAAATTTTACCATAATCAACTGCAAAGAAATGGATAAAATGAAATGTCCAAGAGCGGTTTCAAGTACACAGGAAACAATCCATCCCCTTAACATGCAAACATTCATGAAAAGAATGAGAACCAATGAGAGAGATAGAGAGAGAGAGAGAGAGGGAGATCCCAGCTTCCTAAGATGTTCTTAACAATCTAATATTTCTCAGAAGATGGTGCCAAAAGCTTGGTTGTACATGGATATTTACAACTGTATTAAAGAAGAAATGCTTGACATGAAGTCAGAGCCATGTGTTATCAGCCCCACAGAAACTATATCTAGTCTGGAGTGGTTGATGAATGAATGGCATTACCTTTTGAATTGAGATGCCCACATCTGCTGTAAAATGATCGTACCAAAGCTGGCCACCCTAAGGTTTGACAATAATATCAACTAAAACATCCCACAAAATTTTTGGAGAAAAATGAGCACATTTTGGTGCTCCCGTCATACCTCACATATAAAGATGTAAAGACTTAATGAGCGTTTTACAAGTGAAACAGCAAAAGTCACATTGTACTTTTGTCATTTCTCAATTCGAAGGCTCCTTGCTGTCAATAATATTACCTGGCTACTACCCAAACTGGAACCAGGCACAAAGCTGACAGGCATGTGCTATTTCACCTCCTCCTAAATCACGGTTTGAGCATCTTTCATGATCATCTCATCCCCTTCTCAAAACAAGAGGAAAGTCATTGATTGTTACCTTTCTCCACCCCTTACCCACTGAATAAACTCTTCTCAATAAATAAGTTGAGCTTTGACATCATCTCACCGAATACGGCTCTGAACCAGTAACGTCCTTTCCATTCACAACTCTCTCAGGTGATGAATTGCTGATGGGTATTGATGGATGGTCATCTCCACCTGCCTGTCTGGTGTCTGCAGCATCGGGCAGATGATTATAACTTTGGGGATCAGCACTCTCATTTTCATTATCATGTTCGTCCAAATCACCATTTGTATCTATAGCACACGAAGCAGCAGGGGTTGAGAATTCCTTTTTACTGGCTGTATCACCATGGCTGCTGCTTGAACTGGCAGCAGCAGCACTGGCAACCTTACCCTCATTCACACAATGATCCAGCCTTTGCTTCTTTGTAAGCTCATGAACCTCCTCTTTGCTGTCAGCTGTAGGGGACTGCCGTTTGGTCTTGGCAAAAACCATGGGTTCATCATTTTCTGTTGAAGATTCAGACTTCCTAGGTGGCGGATTATAATCATCATCATCGTCGTCATCATCATAGTCAACAAGTCCACCTGAACCAGGCCTACAAAACGAAGAAAATGTAATGCATGATACACCCAACAAACTCTGTGATTCATCTACAAGAAGGCTCTGGAGGAAACTGTCTGAATTCTCTAAGAAATCAACCTACTTAAACTGTTAGCATAGATGTCTTGATGATCTGTTGGGATGGTTGCATGTTAAATGGTAAATGATAAGTTACCAAGGGAGCATTTTCATTAACCATCATAAAATGTCAAAAATACAAGTTACATGTCAAAAAAGGTTATGTGGCAACTTGAAGTGCTCTCACACATTC